>JBBBDQ010002145.1:230000-245000 GCA_037127315.1 Ascarosepion bandense
TTATCCACGTGGAATTAATAAATACTAAAAATAGTATGAAATACAACATATTTTTAAAAACTGAGGTGGATTAATAATTATGACCGGTAGTATAGGTATCCACTAAAAATAACTTTTGAAGTAATAAAAATATATGGTGCGATGGGTAAATTGTTCACATTTTATCTTTGTAAATTTATGTATGTGCATTGTTTTTTTTTTTAATTTTGTCGATTTCGCTGTATCGTAGGGTGAGTTGTTCTCTGTCTGTGAGCAAACAAAGCACCATGTCGGAACTCACACCGCTAGAAATTTTGAAATAGCATGCCGTCCTAAAAGAATTTCGCGCCGGAAGCACTAATACCAACATTTCAGAGTCTAATAGTGATTACAAAGTTGTTGGTTGGTTGTTTTGTTTTTATGGCAAATCAACTTCGGCGGGTATTGCCAACTAAACTTTATTTATTGCTGGTAATACCTTTTTCTTTCAACAATTTATTGTTGTTTATATAAGTTTTGTGTTTAGTAATACTTTTTTCTTTTCGAGTATTAAGATTCATTGGAATTTGTTTTTAAGGGCAGTGTCCCCAAGTCCTACCCTTGTTACTTAACCCATAACTGGAGGGAAGGGACAGATTAATACCTTTCCCAAGGGTACCAGTGCTTAAGTGAATGCAGGGTATTCAACTGGAATTCGAACTCGGCTCACCGATTTCTCTTCCCGAGCCGATATCCACTGCACCACAACGCACATCCGTCACTATACACTTACAGCACCTGGTATTCCCAAGTGGTCATCCATCTAAGTACAGGCCAGGCTCAACGTTGCTTAACTTCGGTGATCGAGCAGGAACAGGTGTATTCAACGTAATATGGCCGTAAGCCTTATTACGAAGTGATCAATAGTGATGGCGACGTTATACTTCTATTCATCTTCCCACAGAGGCCTACATCAAGTGACTTGAGGAGGTATTGCTGCCCTGGATCAAAAGGGTGGCTGCTGGAAGACCCTATGTCTGGCAACAAGATTCTGCATCATGCCACACAGGCAAGAGATCCCAGTTATGTCTCTCAGACAATTTCTGCAATGGCATCACTATCTGGCTATCTAATTTCCATCTTACATCTGGCTATCTAATTTCCATCTTACATCTGGCTATCTAATTTCCCAAACTGCAAACCCTTATTTATTATGTATGAGTCGCAGTTGAGCGAGAGACTAACACAACTTCTTGTAACATCAAACATGAACTAAAAGCAAAAATTATGGCAGCATCGACTAACTTAAAGATATTTTTATGTAATTTTGTAAATACATCTGTCAAAATGAAATGCCGGTGTTAGTTTCATTTTTCCTAGTGTAGATGGCATTTTATTAATCCCATCATATATATAATGTTCCGATATATATATATATATATATTATATATATATATATATAGTCATCTGCAGACAGATCTGTTTTGCTATATAATAGCTCATCACTATGGTTAGACATCCGATTGCTTTTTACCCAGGATCGAAACCCAACCGAATTGGCGTCAGTCGGCGATTCTACCACTGAGCTACGAGCGCTCAGAAGAAGGCAAACTTTTTAGCGTGTATATTATCATAATACACGCCCAATAGCTGAGAGTGTTCTAATTGATTGCTGAATGAACGATGCGTATATGCTAGAATAGCTACTGAACCTACCTCTCTCTCTCTCCCTCTCTCTCTCTCTATATATATATATAGAGAGAGAGAGAGATAGGGAGGGACCGAGAGAGAGAGAGAGAGAGAGTGAGAGATAAAGTGAGAGATAAAGAGAGAGAGAAAATGTTTTGATACTTGTTTTCGAGTGTACCCGTCTGCTAAGACCGCTAGCCAGTCCCCGTTGCAGACGCCTGCTTGCTCGGTCATATTTGCGTTTGTTTCATACCGAGGGAGCCCATCTGTGGTTTATATTGCAACTAAGCTCAGCAGACCTGACTTGCAGTCTCTGGTAGAGAGTACATCATCTGGTATGAACAGTTTTAACAAGGCCAGTACGCTCAAACCCTCGGTTACAACGACTTGAGCCATACCACTACCACAACCATTGACAGCCTCGAAAGCTTTCTCTATCCGATTCGACTCACAAGTGTTGGGTCAACATATAATATTTTTAGGTACATTTTTTTAGGAATCGCATGCCTTTCCAAGTCGATTACATCGAGAATTCTCCGTACTATCTTATATATATATATATATATATATATATATATATATATATATATATATATATATATATATATTACGGAATTGTGGAATTATACAGAAATTTACAAAATTGGCATTAGCCGACATATTTTAATTTTATTGGTTTAACATTAGCTTTTATTTATGGATACTTATATTTGAGTGCAAATTTTGTTTATTATGTAATTATGTAATATTATGATCTTTTTTCTTTTCAGAACATAAGTTATATAAAAAATGGTACAAATGTTTTGGTTTTCTGAGCGCTTTCGAAGTCAACACTTGATATCAAAATGCAGACCTGAAAACAAGTTTTTGTTACGCTACTTAAAAATAGAAAACTAATATTAAAGAGCAACTTCAATGTTCACTCTTTTATATTTACATACGCTCTATCTCTGATATTGAGCACTTTAACCTATAAATATAGCACATTTTAATATATATATATAGTATATTGTATGTCTCACAAAATAAATAAACGGTCGATCAAAGTATTTTAGGAAGGATAGCGTTTTTAAGGCAAGCAATCTTTGTAATAATAATGTTCGTTATTAAGAGATAAATCATTAATACCAATAAATAAAAAATAGTTGTAACTTACTGTCATTCTACTATGAAATTCGTAGAGATGGCATCCACTTTTCTGGAGACTTGATTGTAAAATTCTACAATTTTATAATGAAGTCTTCTGAAGAGTGAATGTAAT
Source organism: Ascarosepion bandense (assembly GCA_037127315.1). Taxonomy (NCBI): domain Eukaryota; kingdom Metazoa; phylum Mollusca; class Cephalopoda; order Sepiida; family Sepiidae; genus Ascarosepion; species Ascarosepion bandense. The sequence goes on from JBBBDQ010002145.1 coordinate 232,909, forward strand.
CTCTGTGAAACTCAGAGTAGAAAAGATGAGTGAACCTCGAATATTTTGTCAGATTTTATTATGCATGTCAATGTTTTCACAATAATTTTGGTATTAACCAAAAGATGGTGGTAAAAATATAGGTATATATTTCAATTGATATTTATTTTTAAAATTTCAAATATAGAAAAATTGTCACGGGTTGTAAGAAAGAAGGGAGACATAGCATTGAAAGTAAAACACGATATTGCCAAGTTATTGTGATGGAAAAACAACGTTGGAAATCTCCGCGATGAAGTGAACAGAGATAATGGAACAATCAAAGAAGAAATTCAAAATATCAGTAAGATAAGAAAAAAAAAAAAGAAAAAAAAAGAAAAACAAATAAACAAACAAAAACATATAATTCAGAAAAATTAAAAGGTCAAAAGTCAGCAAAGTGTCGAAATAATGAGAACCAATATTTTTCACACACTGTTTACGATTATCCTCAGTCAGTTTTTTTTTTAGTTCGGATTATTTTTTACTTCACTATAGGTTAAGAAACCAAAGTGTATGGCGTAATGATATCTATTCAGTTTCAGCCTTTTAGCTACATCTACAACACTGTCCATTGAAGCACTATCTATGTCTGCAGATAAATAGACATTTATTCGATTTAATTTCTTTTTTAATTCTATGAATCCTTACAAATATGACTTATAGGAATTTCATTTATGTAAAAAGATTCCACTGTTCAGTAACTGAAATACTCATTATTTAATTCGTATGATATATATATATATATATATATATATATATATATATATATATATATATATATAATTTGTCATATTTAATGAACTAAGGTGATTTTATTCGCCTAATTATGACCTGTTTCCTTGACTGATTGACTTGTTTTTTCCTGTTTGTCAACACAGTCAAAATATATGTTAGATTGTAAGAAATCTTTTTTTCTGAATGAATATTTCATTAACAATTTTTGGAGAATAACAATGATTTTCCAGATAGAGGTATATCTCGAGTTAAGTCGTTTCGAGTTAAATCGTTGTCAATTATTATTATAAATCGTTTGTCAAAAATATATGGAAAAATAAAAATAAAGTTGAAGACAAATTCAATATAAATTTCCCATAAATTATTTTATTTTCTACTAATGCAAAATAATTTTAATAACTGTATTTGTTCCTTAGCCTTACAAAATCATTTTATTTTATAATGTCTAAGAGAAAACTTCATTCAAAAATAAAAAGACCGCGATGTACAGTAAAGATCACCAAATTGTAAACATCTACATTTACAAGTATGTACGTACATGTATTCGTAAATTTAGATTACCTTTTCTCTGTAAAGAAATTAAAACTAAAATTGTTTGTAAGCTTAAAAAGATTCTTATTGACTATATATTATTAACAATGCATTTATAAATAAAATACAGCACTGGCAGTGGTTATTAGTGGTTAAGCCTAGTGACAAGGAAATTCGGAGACAAGTAAATTCGACTCAAGTCGTTTTTTACTTAAGTCAACTCTCCTGGAACAAATTATCGACTTAAGGTGAGGCATACATGTACAAATCATACTATTTAACCAAGAGCTGTGTGTATATGATTTTTTCCAGGAAATTGGAGTGGTATTATCATCCCACAAAAAAACAAAAAAACAAACAAAAAACCAAAAAAAAAAAACCCAAAACAAAAACAAAAATAAAAAACAAACATTAAAAAGAACAATAAAAAATAAAAATGAAAATATTAGAAAAATATCATCGGCGAGTAATCTAAAAAATTGGGATTTACCTTATCCACAAGATGGCATTTTTTAAAAATCGTAATACCCCGAGCAAGGCGATAACGCCACTGATGTGCAGGGGGTTACTTAAGAGAAAAAGATTAGATAGGAGAGAGTGAAGAGAGTGAAGAGAAAGACGAACCAGTTAGAAAGGAGCAAGAGAAGGATGGGAATACAGGTGTGATGACAGTTGCAAAAGTGGAGAGAAAGGAAAGGATCTACAGGGTGGTGTAGAAATAATTAGAGTGAACATGTTGGTCATTTTAATATGTGGTGCGGGGTTATCTACCTATCTAGCTGCCCGACATGACACAAAGTTCAACAGCGCATTTTATAGTGAGTCCTTCAAATCTTACTCGTTTCCCTCAAAACTTTACTCTGCTGAGGAGGTTTTGCCTGAAGGATTGATCTCCGGTCATCAGACTTAATTCGATATTGGTTTCGGATGATAAATTGCTGGAAAATTAGAAAGAATAGTAATTTTTAATTCAGTTAAAATTATTTTTCAGAGTATTTGGAGAACAATATTTTTAGTGCTTGAAAAGATTCGTAATATTATGGACATTGGTGACAGATCAGGAAACAATCAAACTAACGCCGTTAATTAAACAAAAAGAGAAACAAAAGACGTGAGTTGGTTGAAGAAATACATGAAAATAGATTTATGACAAGTAATTATTTTAGTGATGTGTATTGAATTACATTGGATAGGCTTGATGGCGGGAATTGAGGTTCGGTCCATTACGGAAATAGTCAACCCACACGACAGAGAAGAAATAAGAGTAGGTGGAAAGCAAAGTACCACCTTTCAGTAAACATCAGAAATAAAAAAAATAAAAAAACCCAACAAAGTTGGTCGAAAGAGTCCGTGGAAACTGATTTATCCAAAGAAATTTTGGTGATGGATGTCAAGCTATATTAGATCGACCTAATGTCTGAATCGAGTTTCAATCTTTTATGAAAATAGTCAAATGACATCACACACACACACACACACACACACACACACACATGGTCATGTTGACTGACATATATATATATATATATATATATACATGGTGAATTTACTTGGGATTTTGGTAGGATATGGTGATTTTGGTCGGGATATATATATATATATATATATATATATATATATATATATATATATAATGAATAAAGAACGAAGAAAATATTTGCAACGTCCAAAACATTAATTTAAAACTGTGCTTAATATAAAAATAGAGCAATGAATATTTATTATAAATTATACTTTAAAACATGTACAAACTACAATCTACTAGAAAATTGTACATTTTGTTTCGACATTGAAAGAACAATGACTCATCAGGTACTTAATAATGATAGTATTGATGGTACCATCATTATTAACTACCTGATGAGACATTGTTCTTTTAATGTCGAAACAAAATGTACAATTTTATAGTAGATTGTAGTTTGTACATGTTCTAAAGTATATATATATATATATATATATATATATATATATATATATATATATATATATATATGTATTAGTCATCCACATAGCAGCCTGTTTTGCTGTAACAAAGCTTATCAGTGTGGATAGACACCTAGTTGATTCTGACCGGGATCGACATTTGACCCATTCGGAGTCAGTCGGAGTCGCTAACCCCTAAGCCATAGGCGCATGGAATCAGAGGAGAAAATTTTAGCATGTTATATATAAGCGTCGTTATATATTAGCCTGTTATATATAAACGGTGTATACATATGCCAGTCACCGAAAGAACTAAATTCATTGCTGGGTTGAATCGATTAATATATATATATATATATATATATATATATATATATATATATATATATATATATTAAAAAAGGATTAATTCAAAGATGTTGAATGGCCATTTCGATATGACGATCCCCACGGGGAGCGACACATCACCTCAGCAACAGAAAAAAACCTTTCAGAAACTGGAGAAAAATTAGTCTACTTTTCCTTTTTAAATAGATTGCAAAGAAATTAAAAAATAAATAATAATAAAATAAAAAAAAAATATATATATATATATATATAAAATAAAATAAAAATAAAAATAAAAATAAAGGGAAAGAAAAAGAAAAGGAAAAAGAAAAAGAAAAGGATAGAATAAAATCAAATAAATAAGAAAAGAAAAAAATTGACATCGTCTGGGTTTGCAAAAAAAAGGGGAGAATGTAACTAAAAATTAACAGACAGCCGTGTTGAATCATTTAAAGCAACACGGAAAAAAGTTGGTAAGAGAGATAAAAGAAGGAAGGGAGGGAAAAAGAAAGAAACTAAAGAAAAAATTTTTTTTAAATATTACAGACGCTGGACTCTTCCTGTATCATTTTTTAATATTAAAATAAATTTTTAATATTAATTAGGATCGGGTTTTTTGGAATTTACCTTCCTGCTTTTTTCCCTTGGATTGAAGTATCTGAATTAAAATATATATATATATATATATATTAATCGATTCAACCCAAACAAAGCAGTACTGCCATTGGTGCGCAAGGGCTCATAAGTGAGCAGAGCCAAAAGAAAGAGGAACAAGATACGGAGGGGATTGTTGCGGAAAGGATAAGAGAAAAATGGGAATTAAGCAAATAAATGATGGAAATTGACGTTGCACTTAAAGTTATGGAGATTGTAGCTATCAGGGAACCAAGTGTACAAAAGCGACTTCCAAAGGCGGGAAGTTAAGTTGCCGAATCGGGATCGATTACATTGCAGATCCTCCTTTAAATTTTGTCGAGCACCCCAAGGTGAATAACAGGAGCGCCCCACCAGATATGGCAACAGTATTCAATGCACGGACGAGTGATAGATTTATAAATGTGAAAGATAGATTATAGCGAGAAAAAAATTCCTGGCCCGACACAATGATCCAACCTTCCTTGCAGTAGTTGAGCTATTGATTTTATGTAGTTGTTCTACTTGAGGTCGGTTGTGAAAGTAAGGCCGAGATAATTAGCGTCACCCATACTGATAGGAGGTAGAAGAGTTTGTCTATAGTGGTTAAAGGAAAGCAGCTTTGTTTTGGAAGCATTAAACTGTACTAGCCATTTCTTGCTCCAGTGCACCACAGAGTTGTGGTCCTTATCAAGAGCATCAGTGGAGTTCAGCCATGTCAGATTTCATATTGAAGCGGTAGTAAATGGTGGTGGCGTCGGCATCGGTGTAGATGCCTACTTGTGAACTGATGACATCAGGAAGATTGTTGACGAAGGTCAGGAACAGCGTAGGACCTATGATAGAGTCTTGAGAGACACCCGCATTCGTTTGATATGATCTAGAAGCATACCTGTTTAATACAGCCTTCATTACACGATTAGACAGGAACGATTGGATCAAACAAGCATACATTTATACCATAGCCCTATAGCTTGCGCAGAAGGCCAGCATACCAAAACCCTGTTAAAACGCTTTCGATATATATATATATATATATATATATATATATATATATATTACGGAAGTCAACGAATTTTAACGAAACTTGGTTATAAGCAACCGACAATTTGAAATGAATTGTTTAAACATTATTTTTTTTTTATCGATACTCGTATTTAAGTAGATATTCTGTTTTTAATGAAACAATATTATATATTTATATCTACCGGCCTGATTATTTACGATAAATTTTTATTACGAAAATGTGTGCCATTCGGCAGGATTCGAACCTATCTATATAGGGGAAGCTACCATTTGATCTGGTAACGTCTTAGACCTCTCGACCACAAATAGCCTCCATAATAAATCAGGCCGGTAGATATAAATATATAATACTCTTTCATTAAAAACAGAATATCTACTTAAATACGAGTATCGATAAAAAATAATGTTCAAACAATTCATTTCACACACACACACACACACACACACACACACACACACACACACACACACACACACACACACACACACACACACACACATATATCGTGTTGAGTTGTAATAGCTTCTGGCGCCAAGATTGTTGCCTTTTCAGTAGGTTCCGTCAATTAAGCGAATATCGAGCAAAAAAAAAAAAACCCTGCTTGCCAAAGTGCCTTTTACTAGATATGTGAACAAGTATCTGCTTTGTTACACAAATAAAATAAGTAGCCACAAAAGCAAAGCAAATAAAAAAAAAACACTCATCACGACCAAAAACAAATAATAATATAACCACAAAATACACACACACACACACACACACACACACGTAAAGTCGACAAACACAAATATGCACAAGAACACATAACCCCAACTAAGAACTAAAACACGGTCACTCAAATACGGTAAGAAAGAAGGGTAAAATCAATAAAAGAGGTCAACCTGAACTATAAGACCCCCACTAAAAAAAAAAAGCACTTCAGAGGACTATTCAATACAAAATTTAGCGGGCATCCACACACGCGTACATTACAAGCAATAAATAAAGCATTAAAAAAATCAAACACCTGCACGATAAAAATAAATATCAGCCAATCGCAAGCGAGACCGCTCATAGAAAATAGAAAATTACACAAGACTCCTTACAAATATAGAAGAGGATCAAGACTCAACAGCAGTGAAAATGCTCAGCCCAGATGAGTGAAGACATCACAACGGTGTCCTCACTGAACTTTAAAGTCAGCATGAACCTGCTCAGTTAAAATAACAAATCATTTGTACTAAAACTCTCTCTCTCTCTCTCTCTCTCTCTATATTTTTTTTTTTTTTTTATAAGCGTTTCACCCCGAGCAAGGCATGTCACTGCCACTACTGTGCAGGGGGCTACGTAGAGAGGAGAAAGGCTGGTTAAATATAGGACATAACAGAGGGTGGGTGATAGGCGGGTGAGGATACCGAGAATGAGGGTTGGGTAGATGAGAGTGTTGTGAGAATAGTTGGGAGTTAGTGTGATAGGAGGTGTCTATTGACCCTACATTTAAACACCTGGAGATTGTAACTGTCGGGAAAGCAGACTTGTGGAAGGGAGTTCCACAGGCGGGAAGCGCGAGAAAAGAAGCTAGTCATCCACATACAAGCCTGTTTCGCTGTATCACAGCTCACCAGTGTAGCTAGACACATCCACTTGTTTCTGTCCGGGATCAAAACTCGACCGATTTGGTGTCAGTCGGAGTTGCTACCCGCTAAGCCATAGGCGCATGGAATAAGAGAAGGAAAATTTTAACGTGTTGTATATAAGCAGTGTATACACACGCCAGTCACCGAAAAACCCAATTCATTTCTGAAGAGTTACGATTATAGCAGAAGTGGAAACTGTTTTTAAAATTTTCTTCTCTAGAGAGCTCAATCGTAATGAGAGCATAATATATTAGTAATCCACATACAAGCCTGTTTCGTTGTATCACAGCTCATCAGTGTGGCTAGACACATCCACTTGCTTCTCGCCGGGATTGAAACTCGACCTATATATATATATATATATATATATATATATATATATATAAAACAGTGAACAATAAAGTCAACACTCAAGTGCGACAGACTGTTTCATGATGATTGCGTTTTGCATGAAACTGTCTGTCGCCCTTGAGTGTTGACTTCAATGTTCACTCTTTTATATTTACATACGCTTTATCTCTGATATTGAGCACTTTATCCTATAAATATAGCATACTTAAAAACGATATATATATATATATATATATATATATATATATATATATTGTAACTAAGTTGTTGAACTCATAGGTTTATTTACCTTTTTGTTCATGCATTTACTTTTATAAAGAGTGCTCGATACAAATGTAGAGCGTTATACTGTAATGGTTGTTACAATGTTTTTAAATTCATAGTATCACTACACAAAAAATTTCTCATGTTTCGAAGCCAGCCCATTATGTTTTGGCTTCATCCTCAGGTGATTTTTTTTAGAAATGAGAATTATCCAGTTGAAAAGACCGTTTATTTGTTGGATTTGTTATTTTTGGGTGTTAGAGGTGTTGGTCTATATTTTGAGTTCCGTTGACCTTTTTACTGTTTACTGGTTTTAGGGTCAAGTGTTTGTTTTTGGCACAGTTCGTGATAGGTTAATCTATTAATCTTGAAAGGGCTGGTGCTGCTGGTTTAGGGGTTGGTAGGTGTTGTTTTGTTTTGGGGTTGGTTTCTCCTTAATTTAATGTATGTTATTTTGTATTGGGGTGTGTGCTTTTTCTTGTTTTTTTTTATTTTTTGTGTTTTTTATAAAATATATTTTTTATAAAATATATATTTCATAAAAATGTATAGGGGTTGGTCGGTGTTGTTTTGTTTTGGGGTTGGTTTCTCCTTAATTTAATGTATGTTATTTTGTATTGGGGTGTGTGCTTTTTCGTTTTTTTATGTTTTTGTTTTTTATAAAATATATTTTTTTTATAAAATATATCTTTCATGTGCAGTGATACTATGAATTTAAAAACATTGTAACAACCATTACAGTATATATATATATATATATATATATATATATATGTGTGTGTGTGTGTGTGTGTGTGTGTGTGTGTGTGTGTGTTAATTTGGTTCGGTATGTACATTACGTGTGTATATATTAGCTACTCGAGGTTTAAACAGAGAGAAAAGATTCAGAATGTTAAGAACATCAGATAGAAAGCAATTAAAATGGAACTTTTAAGTATACACCACAAAAAAACAAGCATGCAAGTTGATCTTTAAAATTTTACACGAAAATTGATTCATCAGAAGTTATTTTATTTATGAATATAAAGCTATATTGGATAGGCATAATAACTGGAGTAAGAATTAGTTTATTTACAGAAAACATCAACCATTTAGAATAAGTAGGAGGAGGTGAAATAATGGTTTGTGCTAATATCGTATGCAGCAAAATTATAGATCCTTACAATGTTGATGACGGTGGCAAGATAAATACAGAGAAGTTTTTGGGCAAGATATTTTTGGATTGGAACCTGTCAGAACAACAAAGATTTAACTTACAGAGTATATTCATAAAAAACAATGTTCCTCCACATTCTGAAATTCTGATTAATGTCTACCTTGCTTCCCAAATGGTTTTAAAGACCCTCCATTAATGGAGTAACGCTCAGACTCTCCTTGTATTAATCCAACAGAAAAGTTCTGGTCTATCATTAAGAGGTTCATATGGGAATAGAAAACAATATTCAAGCAAAGATCTCTGGGAAGCAATAAAAACTACTGCAAGTAAAGTTAACGTTAAAACAATAGAGACGTCAATAAAATCAATGAACGGGAAACTAATAAATCTAAAAGAATATCAAGGAAGACATATTAATATGTAAAAGAATATAATTCATTCAAATATGTGGTCTCGTGGTTTGGTATGTGGATGTTTGTGGCAATGTAGTGTATATCGGCTTGGAATAAGAAATCGGAGAACCGAGTTCGAATTCCAGTTGAATTCCTTGCATTCACTTACTCGCAAATATCCTAGAGAAAGGTATTAATCCGTCTCTTCCCTCCAGTTATGGGTTAAATAAAAGGACAGATTGGGTTCTCTAGCTTTGGTTGGCATCCAGTCTACTGCAGAAGGGCAACCTACTGTGGGAAAATCTTTTGCCCAGTCAGTCATGTCTCCTTCGAAACATGATCGCCTAAGCGTGCTACACGTGTGGCACTTAACTGGCTGACTGATGCGTTTTTTTATGTCAATTATATTTTTTGTGGTTTGTATCTTTTAGATTTATCTAATTTATATGCGAATATTTTGTTGCATTTTTGTATAATAAAACTTGACAATCCTAAAATAATTTATTATATGCATATAATAAATTGCTTTATGTGCGTGTGCGCATATGTGTGTGTGTGTGTGTGTGTGTGTGTGTGTGAGTGTGTGAGTATAAAAATACAGATACAATTAAAATGTATCCGTAAAAAGACAATGTAATAATGACAATGCGGATGTGCGTTGTGGTGCAGTGGATATCGGCTCGGAACGAGAAATCGGGGAGCCGATTCGAATTCCAGTTGAATTCATCGCATTCACTTATGCACAAATACCCTTAGAAAAGGTATTAATCCGTCTCTTCCTTCCAGTTATGGGTTAGATAACAGGATAGATTGGGTTCTATAGCCTTGGCTGGCAACCAGTCTGCCGCAGAAAGCAATGGTAACCTACTGTTGGCTAATCTTCTGCCCAGTCAGTCATGTCTCTTTAGAGACATGATCGCCCAAGCGTGTTTCACGTATGGCACTTAACTGATTGAATAATGACAAAAGGAAGACTGCCTACTTGAACATCTCGTATTTATTATTAATATCTTTTTAAGCGTATCTAATTTCCAAAAAGATAAATTACATGATGGAAAAGTTGATTTATTTGAAAACTAATTTTTGTTCGTCATTTACCCCCCCCCCCAGTTTTTGTTCGTCATTTACCTCCCCCCCAAGTAGGGCAATAGAGCTACTAAGACACAAGGGTTTACTGAAACTTAAAGAATGTGAGAAAAATACAATTAAGAGATGGAAAAGTTTGAGAATCATGAAATGTATTTGCGCTTGGTGACATATTTTGAGATTTGAATGAAGTGTATTTCGTTGAAAAATGTCAGCTAGGTGCGCAAAAGGAAAACATTTTGCATTTTTATTTTGTCCACCAAGGTTAGAGGTTCATGTCCCACATTTAAGTTTGTACCGGAAGATAGCTGTCAACAGCGCGAAAATGACGTGAAGCTGACAGAAAATCTTTGGTAGTAATTTTGATTTTGATTTTGAAGAGTCGGAGTTGACCCGATGAAGCGGATGGATGTCATAAAATCGGGTCTCCTCGATAAGGGTATGCTGACAACTCTGACCAAACAAATTCTTAACCCATTGCGTGTCACCGAAAATGTCTTTGTATGAAAAAAGAAAATAAATTATATTTTATATTTTATTTTATATATGGGTCTAGTTCTATTGTTTTAGACGGAGGCGTTTGTTGCAGATTGTATTTCTTGTTGCTGACGGTGACGACGAATGGACAAAGAAAATGAGGAAGAAGATTATAATATGATTATGTGAAACTGATTTTTGTAAAAAAGTCGTGTTGGGTGGTCCCCAAAGAAAAAGAATTTATAATTTGATTTGAAAATTTTAAGCGTCACCCTAGAAATTTTGAGAAGTATCGTCGTCGTAACGGTTGCATTGAAAACCGCTGAATTTATGAAGCTTGATGTTTGTCACCAGCCCAGCACCGGTGATTCAGCACCGTGGACCCAGAATTGCAGCCTTGTATTTTCCAGCATTGTGTTAGCAGAAGAATTATTATCATCATCGCCGTCGTAGTGAGAAAGTTCTGAATCTACAGCAACATTGTTCCAGAATTATCATTATCGTTGAACCTGATATATAAAAGAACAAGAGTTAAGAAGACTGAAGATAACGATTGACATTGCATTTAATTATTTTTAAGATCAAGCATGACTGGAAAGAAAGAAACTGCAAGAGAGTTCTGCAAGAAATAAGTAAAATAAAAGAAACTGTTATCATAGAACTGTCGGTTACATCTAGCTATTTCAAATGTAAAATCATTAGATGTTTCCGCTAATCTAGTACTGTACATACAATCATAAAGTATACGTACCATAGCGGAAAGTTCATCAAAATCGCTACCATGAAGGTTTATATAGAAAAGGCACAGAGAAACCACATTTCGTTGGTGAGAAAGAGAGTGAAGTCGAGAGACCAGGTGAGGACCACTAACATTGCAGATTTTTCTTTGCATTTTATCAAACATCTCTACATATATAACAGGAGCACCAGACAGATATAGCAGCAATATTCAAAGCAAGAACGAATGATCGGCTTATAAATGTCTAAGGTAGATTCTGGCAATAAAAAAATTGTCTACCACGATATAGTGAACCAACCTTCTTAGCTGAAAACTTATCATTTTTTAAGATCAATGTTGTCTGGAAAGTAAGAAGCCAGAAGAGATTTCCACAAGAATTACAAGAAATTGTCCGCATAAAACTTACGATTACATCTGCCAATTTTAACTGTAAAATGATGAGACCTTAGAGCCATTCTAGTCCAGCCAGTTAAGTGCCATACATGATACACGCTTTGGGTGATCATGTCTCGAAAGAGACATGACTGAATGGGCAGAAGATTAGCCCGCACTAGGTTGCCATTGCTTTCTGCGGTAGACTGGTTGCCGACCAAGGGCAGAGAACCCAATCTGTCCTATTATTTAGCCCATAACTGGGAAAAAGTGACTGATTAATACCTTTCCCAAGGGTATTTGTGCGTAAGTGAATGCAAGGAATTCCACTTGGATTCGAACTCGGCTTTCTGAGTTGTAGTTCCCAGTCCACTGCACCACAACGCACATCCGTGCGCCACATAGCACATTTGTTCTAGTACTATGGTGAAATTCATAAAGT
>JBBBDQ010002145.1:250000-260000 GCA_037127315.1 Ascarosepion bandense
TAAAGACGTTGCCACCATACTCCGTAACTGCAAAGAGCTTCCAGCTGAACTAACACTAAGACCGGAGAAGGGGGATGAACCGGGAACCCCTTCTTAAACAAGAAACAAGGCGATCACCTCTAAACTCATTCAAAAGAAGGGGGTGGAGTGTGAGACCGGGCAATAATAATAATAGTAATAATAAGTAATAAATTTAGTAATTTGTAATAAGTTAATTAATTTTGTGGAATTAGCAGTCATGTAGCCAAGAAGGAACATTGTATATTGTTAAGTATGCATGGTGATGTTGTTTTCAGTGCGACATGGGAATCGATCAGAAGTGCGCCCTGAGACAAATCTTATCCCTAATTCATATAGTTGGTAAAAACAGAAGAATAAAGGAAAGGCTATTTGTATCCTATTTTCATAAAGGAATTCTTTGGCAGACAAGTGGGAGACCCAACGTATATATAAAAACAGTATATATATATATATATGAATAAGGACAAAAGGTAAACTTAGCTGACTCGTTTCGTCCTCTGGGTGACTTTATCAAGGTAAATACTTTGATAAAGTATCTCAGATAACAAAACGCATTGGCTAAGAAAGATTTTTATTTGTTCTTTATTCATATTGTCTTTCTATAGCTATATTCCATCTAAAATTTTGCAAAAACAAATATATATATATAAGTTGAATATATGAATCGGAATCCTATAAGATGATAGAATAAATAGAGAACATGATAGGAGTTGTGTCTCAGTCTAACATGTTTCACTTTTATTATATGTATAATCTTTGAGGTCAACACTCAGCGTCAACAGCCTGTTTCACTAAATAAACGCAATCGACAGGCCACGGGTGTTTGTATCGACTATTTATATATGATGGTCAGATATGTATTATCATGGTGTGTATTAAGTCTATTGTGTTATTATAACGGTAATTGGGTAAGAGGTAACACTTATGTTTCAAACATCTTTGAATAGATATGACGATATGCCTAAAATTGTCTTATGGAAATGTACTCCAGGACGGAATGCCGTTCTTATAACATTAAGGAGTGCTCCTGTTAAAATGGCCTTGAGCCAAACTTGAGACACGGCAGTTAGATTTTGCAGTTAGATTTAGGAAGGAGATGTTTCTTGTTTTTTGACCTTGTACCTACCGACTATCACCTTTTTCGATCGCTGCAAAATGTTTATGATGCGGGTAAACATTTTCTTCTCATGAAAAACAAGATTTAAGTTTTCGTCGAAAAAGTTTTTACGTCTGAATCTGCGGAATGAGAATTATTTATAGTTGTTGGTTAACTAAATGGTTCTCTTCAAAATTCCTTGAAAATTACTCGGATTGATAAGCACCTAATGAAGGCTGCAAGACAAAATAGCCGAAACGTTATGATGACAACGACAAAGATGATGTAAATAATGAATTAATTGTATAAAAATTATTACACATTTTCAATTAACATATGAAATTTTCTTGACAACATTCTTTGAGCAGATAATCTGATATTTTCGGACGAAAACAAAGCATTTCTTCTCTGACGTTTTTACATTTTGAGAATATGATATATATATATATATATATATATAGTAATGAACTTAATCACAGTAAGTCAACACTAATAACAGACTAAATATCCGAAAATAATGCTAACAGTAATATAAACCGTCTTATAACCCGGCGAGGACTACCGCGTGGGTTAAATAAAGGGGGAGAAAAAAAAAGAAACAAACAGCGCACAAGAACAATACGTCTAGTGCTCGTTTGAAAGAAAGAAAAAACCCAAGACGAAACCTAAACAGCAAAGTGCTCGATACGAAACTACGAAGGTACGAAGGTAGAGCAGAATACAATACAAAAATCAGGGTTACCCTGAAGAACCGTTCGTGTGAAACCGCTCAATTCTAGATTTTTGTATTGTATATATATATATATATAAGGACACAAATGGCCCAGTGGATAAAAGCGTTGGTTAGATCCAGTGACTTGCCTAGAATGCCTAGCTACAGCAGTGGGGGGCAAAAAACTTACTTGAGTTAAAGCGAGATAAGTAAGACATCCGGAAGTGGCATAGCTCATGGAATGGGAACAACCTACCCTTGTGTTCAGTTCGAAATTCCAATCACCTGAAGAAGGTTAGAGCGTACGAGGTCGAAACGTCGTGAATATGGCAATAAAGACCAGGACAACAGTCCGAAAAATATAAGAAACGTAAATAAACTTCCTATATAAGATTAGTGGTGTATAACAGAACGACGAAATGGAAAATATCCTGTATGACATGTTTCGATTAAAAAACGAAAGATTTTCCGACTCAAATCTGAAGAAGTTCTTTTGAAAGTGGAAACGTGTCACATAAGATTTTTTTCTTAACATTTTCTTATGAAATATTTAACTGAAACTGATTTTGTTTTTATTAATCTACCGAATTAAGCGATCCGACTCGTAACCTTACTGAAGATGTATATAAGTCTGTTTGTATTAAAATGTTTGTGAATTTCTCTACCATTCCACCCTCACACAAACCCACCCAGCAGACATTTTTTACCACTGAAGTCACCATTCTTCTCAGATCCGTATTTTGAAACAATACCGAAATTTACAACAATGATCACAAACAAAATTTGACTGCCTTTGAAGTGTGAACAAAGAAAGGTAATGTGTCGTTGCCATGAAGACTTGCAAAACCCAAGAGAAAAAGAAATGGAGTGATTTCGTGGCAAAGAGGCTGAACGTTTACAAATCTGCGTATCGCGTATTCGTTCCCTCCAATCACCGCCGGCTGTCGGACGAGGAACAACTTCTTATCAGCACGGTCATAGGCGTTGGGATTATCACATTGATAAATTACCATGTTTTAGGCTAATGTTGCTAAAACAAAAGACGCCGGTTCTTTAACTTGAGATCGCTACAAGAATGAAAGTAAAACCGGAGACCGTGCTAGGAAAGAATGGCAATTTGAATAAACATTAAAAACAAAAGGGAACTTCGACACGAGTGCAAAACATGAAAGGAATAAATCCAGCAGGAGATAAACAACCCCTCTTTTCCTATCCATTTCTCTTGACGTCAGGAACACATTTCGCTTCTTAAGTCTCCCGAACTCACGAACCCTAGCTAAGTATTTAGTAGCAGTGTAGACGCCATTCATACTAGAAGAATATATAGCACCAGTATCCATCATATTTGCGGCTTCTGTAACCGAATATTAAGGCAACAAGCGGAACTCATCGAACAGTGCTCAAATTCTGGATTAGTCTGTTGCGTTCACTTTCGAACAAATGTCCTTTTGAAAGGTATAGGGCAATCGCTTCCTCCCTCATCTATGAGCTAGAATAGTCTCTCTTCTTAGGTGGTTGTCAGTCTAAGAGAATATCTACTCTGAATTCAAAACTTTGGAGAATCCATCAGGAACATCCCACTTGCTATGTATTACGTAGCAGTGTGGGCACCATTCATACTAGAAGAATATATAGCACCGGCGTCTATCTTATGGCAGCATATTGACTCAGCAAGTAGATTCAGCGAATTATGTTCAATTTCTGGATTAGTTTGTTGTGTTAAAGTTCCAAAAAATGCTCTTTCGAAAGATACGCATCGATCGCCTTTTCCTCCATCTATGGGTTAAATAGCAAGCTAGAATAGACTCTCCAAACTTAGGTTATACCTAGTCTAAGAGAAGTCCTACTATGAATTCAAAATTTTGGAGAAGGCATCGGAAAATCACCCCAATATCCTTCCCAGCAACCATGGAATATTCACTGATAATAAAAATATTCTGAGGAGAGACCTGATCATTTGTGTCTTGAAGAGTGATCGCAAAACATGAATCAATGAATAAAATGAAAATGAATAAAATGACAAACGTAATTATGAACCAACTTACTTTTTCTCTTGTAAACTCAGTCAAATTAAATCAAGCATATAGTGAACTTGGCCCTAATTAGAACATACGGCCAGGTATTGAGGTCATAACTCGCTTGGGGCTGTCCACTTCTCCCTTTCCAGCCTTGGTAAAGTGCAAAATTTTTTACCCAGCTTTCTGGCTAATAAATTATTTTCCAGCCTACAATCCCTATCCTCACATATGCAACATCGCAAACCACTCGCGACTATGTCGGTATTTCTAAATATATGAAACACCTCCATAATTTAGTCATCATATGTTACAGTTAATTAAACATACATATATAAAAATAACGTTAAAATAATCAAAATATAATGCATTAATAATTTTAAAGATCCATTAACTCTTTATATATATATATATGAATACAAGTTTCATTGAATAATATAGACAAGTTCTGTCTATTTATTTTGTGTAAGATCCTTTCGTATGATCTTTTTTTTTAATCATTTCACCCCAAGCAAGGCATTCCACTGCCACTATTGCGCTTGGGGCTACATAGGGGGAGGTAAATAGGAAGAGTGGTTAGATATAGGAAATGTCAGAAGGGGGGTGATAGATAGTTGGGTGGGTGGGAAGAGTGTTTGAAAGAATGGAAGTTAGTGTGTTTGAAAGAATGGAAGTTAGTGTGTTAGGAGGTGTCTATTGACCTTACATTTAAACTCCTGGAGATTGTAGCCGTCGGGGAAGCAGTCATGTGGAAGAGAATTCCACAGTCGGGAAGTGCGAGAAAAGAAACTATTGGAGTAGAAGTTGCGGTTGCATTTTATCGGTTTCACTGTAAAAGGGTGGGATCTAGTTGCTAATCTGGTATCTCGTGAAAATTCGAAACTAGGAGGCACCAGTGATCTAAGTTCATCGGAGTAGAAGCCGTGAAAGTATTTATAGAAGAGACACAGGGAAGCCATGTCACGCCGGTGAAAGAGAGACTGCAGGCGGTCTGCTAAGTCGGTATCGATCACATTACAGACCCTCCGCTGTACCTGTACCTAAGGAGAATAGCAGGGGCACCCGACCAGATATGGCAACAGTATTCAAAGTACGAGCGGATGGTAGATTGATAAATGTGCAGGATAGATTCAGACGGAAAAAACCTCCGGCCCTGCACAGAGAACCGACTTTCATAGCAGCGGATTTAGCAATGGATTCGATATAGTCATTCCACTTGTGGTCCGCTGAGAGTGTGAGACCAAGGAGGCGTAGTGTTTTACTCTCTGGGAGGCAAGCCTGGTCCATGCTAATAGGAGGTAGGTGCGATTGCCTATGATGATTAATTGATAGTAGCTTCGTTTTAGAAGCATTAAAATTTACGAGCCATTTCTTACCCCAGGAGGCTTTCGTGGACTTTTTTCTAGGATCAAAGTGTAGTATCAGTTCCAGCAGCAATCGACAAGGTAATCCAGTTTTTCTCTTTTGCTCCTCCTCTGCTATAGGCTGTCCTTTCGGTGGCAGCTGTCCCACCCGAGTTCATTGCTCGGGCCGAGTGTTCCGCCAGGCGGTATCTGGTACGGCGCGGAACACCGGGGCAGCTGACTGCAGGCAGGCAACTCTCTCTTCCGCCTCCTCGGAGGCTATGGCCTCTCAAAGGCCAGCATCGCCCATCCCTCCCACCACGGACTCGGTGGGAGGGAAAGAAGGAGATTGGCAGCTGCGCGACGCCGAGGATTCCGACGTCATAGCCCTCACTATGACACAGTGGGAGAAGACATTATTCGGATCTCCCACACCAGCAGCAGCAACCAAACCCGCAGCAGCAACCAAACCAGCAGCAGCAACCAAACCTGCAGCAGCAACCAAACCAGCAGCATCACCCGTACCAGCATCACCCCCACCAGCTTCGCCCGCTCCAGCGTCACCCACGGCCTGGAACGACAAACGCAAGGACGGCAAGCTGAAGAAGGGGGAGGATTACTACCAGAAACTTCGACAGGACTACGCCGACTTCATTTCCGGGATGGAGCTGCTCTCTGTCCCCGACACCCTGGCCAGCGTGGAGCCGAGAATAATCTCGCTCGTCACGAAGGACCTAAAGACGCTGAAGCTGGTCGGGGTGAACCGAGACACTATCGAGGAAAGCATTAGGATCCTCGACATAAAGGCAAAGGCAGTGGCCAAGAGGAGTCATGCGATGTGGGACGTCCTCCTGGCGACAGTGGAAGAGGCGAAGCAGTTGGCAGGCACAACACTGGAAACAAAAACGCTGTGCCTGCAAACGGAGTACATGGGGACGAGAAAGGCAAAGGTTACCCTGCACGGCGTCCCCTTGTACATTTCGGAGGACCACCTGGGAGCCTTCTTCTCCCAATACAGTCGTGTGGCGGAAGTGTCTGCCATTCTTTCCAAATCTGGATACAGGACTGGTGACTTCGAACTGCAGGTGACGGTGACTCGTGAGGAATTCACCGACATACCAAATATCATCACCTGCAGAGACCGCTCCATCTACGTCGTGGTGGAGGGCAGGAAGCCGTGCTGTTGGGCATGCGGCGCAACCAACCACATGGCGAAGGCGTGCCCAAAAAGGAACCCGGCCACGAAAGAACAACAGAAGGAGCAGCAGCAAAAAGAGACACCAAACGAAATAACCAAAGAAGCACAGAAAATGAACAAGTCCGCTAAGGACGGAGAGTGGCAGACGGTGGGTAAGAGGGCCAAAGTGCCGCTTACTTCACCAACTACACCACCAACAGCGGAAAAGAAGCCCTCTCCAAAAACAACACCAGCGGCCACTAAGACAACACCGTCCAAAAAGGACACTACGCCCCTCAAAGGGCAACAAGCAAACAAACATCAGGAGCCCACGGAGTCTTCACGCTCTTCCTCGCTCAAGCGAGGAAGAGAGGAGGAGGAGGAGGAGGTTACCCGAGGAAAAACTAAGGCGCCTCGCAAAAGCAGGAGCGCAGAAAGAGAGCAAAGAGCAGCGTCGGCCCCCACCACCCCCGCAAAAAGAACTTACGCTGATAAGGCGAGAAGCTACCCGTCGTCCCCACAGAGACCCTCCCAGCCCCCTGTGTTTCAGCTGACGCCCTTGAAATCCCTGACTTCTCGAAGTCTGACCACCTCCCCCCCCACAAACCTACCCAACCCCTTATGGAACTCTTGACGCCGACTACACCCCACACCCCGTCCCCTGCACCTGAACCCACACCCACTCCCGCAAAAGTAAAAAAGAAGAAACCTCTCCCCCAGGGCGAGGACCTACTTCACGTGGAAGAAGAAACGTTTAAGCAGTACAGCGAAGACACTGTTCAAGCTGAAGGAGGTGGACAACCTCTCAACGGAGAACTCGAAAAACTTTTCCCAGGCCCCAGGCGTCATTGCCCTTGTGCGGTGCACAGGGGTCTGGGAGCACATCGAAAGGGTCGAGGAACGATACCCGATAATTAACATGTGCATCCGGAACACGCCGGAGCTGCGCAAAATGAAAAAACTGTGCACAGGGAGGGTCCCCGTTTTGATCCACCCCTGCTTGTATAGAACTCTCAAACTAACGTACCCCACGGACGTTGGCGGTATTGTCTCTGGCGGACGGATTACGTCCGACGTTGGTACAGGCTCCCTGGGACAATCCGTCGGGGTCCTAACTGCCAGGGATTTCCGACCGGTATGCGACTAATTGGATTTACCTTTCAGATCTGAATCATGTCTATCAAGCTGGCTACTGTGAATGCGAATGGCCTGAGGGATCGGGGTGAGGCGTCCCGCCTGCTTCGTGACCTCTTGTCGTTCGGTGTGGATGTTGCCGCGATCCAAGAGACGCACTTTGTTTGCGACGTCGATGCCTGTGTGCTGGCGAACGACTTTGTCGTTTATTCAACATATGGGAACCGGCAAGCCAGAGGTGTTTCTTTGCTGGTGAAGCGTACCCTGGATGCGAGGGTCGACCTTGTCCATCACGATGCCGAGGGCCGGCTGATCGTCGCCGATATTGCAGTGAACAGCAAGTCGTTTCGTCTGATCGTGGTTTATGCGCCCAACGAACAAGGTGAGCGTGTTGACTTTTTCCGTCTGTTAGGGCCCTTCCTAGTCGATTCCAAGCGACTAGTTCTAGTGGGGGACTGGAATGCCGTCCTGGACCCCAAGCTGGATAAAGGGTGGGGCGCTAGCGGGAGGCGTGGTGATCGCAGCCTGGTTGATCTGATCGGCGATTATGGTCTTGTCGATAGATACCGGGTCGATCATCCGGGCGGGAGCATGTGGACGTGGGCGCATAGTTGGCCCTCTACCAAGGTGGTTAGCTACCTTGACAGAGTGTTAGTGAGAGAAGCCGACATAGACTTCTTAGAATGCCAGACGTTCCACTGGTTAGGCTACACGGACCACAAACTCGTTTGTGCCCGTGTGGTGTTAGATTTTAGGCCTAGGATGGCTGGCTACTGGAAGTTCAACCAGTCCTTGCTGGACAGGCGGGACTTTCAGCGCCAGCTCATCAGCGTAGTTCAGCGGGCGTTAATTGGGCGAGTCATTGGGAATAAGTGGTGGGCTAGACTTAAGGATAGCATTAGGTCTTTCGCCACTCAATACAGCCAACGGCTCAACCTAGATAAGGCTAAGAAGGCGAAGACACTTAGAGACAACTTTTCCCGGGCGGAGGCTGGCGGTGATCCCCTAGAAATAGCCTTAGCTAAGGAGGCCCTTGAACGGTCGAATAGCGATCGTTACATGGGTCAGATAGTTAGACATAAGTTAAGCAAGATGTCTTCTGAAGCTGTGAGCATGGGCGCTTCATTGCGTCGGGAAGAAATTCGTCGGAGCGGCGATCGGTACATTCGAGAGATACGAGACCCGGATGGACACACCCTAAGGTCGACTGATGGCATGTGCGAGGCGTTTCGCCAGCATTTCGGGCACCGGTTTACCAAGGAGCCTGGTCTCCGCGACGAGGAGTTTCGCAGCTATTTGGCTGACTTTCCCCGGCTTTTGCCGGCTGAAGCGGCTAGCTGCGAGGGAGAGATTACGGAGGACGAAGTCTACGCGGCTTTGAAGACGGTCGGCAGAGGCAAGTCACCAGGTTTGGATGGTTTGCCCTATGAATTGTACTTGAAGCTGTCGCACATTTTTGTCCCGATCTTGACTGTCGTGTTCAACAACTGGTTCCGGCAGGGGTCCATCCCCAATCGGTTCACCAGGGGTGTGGTCACGCTGTTGAGAAAAGGCAAGAATGTTGGGAGGGATCTAGACGATTACAGGCCCATAACTTTGCTAAACACAGAGTTAAAGATTTTGGCCAAGATCCTGACGAATCGCTTGTAGCTAGTTGCCGAGTCTCTGTTGGGACCTGAACAGACTTGTGCTGTGAAGGGCCGAACAATTCAGAGCAACCTGCACTTGATTCGCACGATCGTAGAGGGAGTAGAAGACGACGAACGAGCTGCGCTGATCAATTTAGATCAGTCCAAGGCATTTGATAGGGTTGACCATGGCTACCTGGCGGCTGTCCTGCAGGCTGCTGGATTCGAAACCGACTTCAGCCGCTGGATTAGTCTCCTGTATCGCTCCCCCACGGCTGTGGTGCAGGTGAACGGGAAGCTGTCGAGCGCCTTTGCGCTGTCTAGGTCGGTCCGACATGGTTGTCCACTGTCGTCCTTACTTTACGTCCTGACGTTGGAGCCCCTCCTTCGCAGGCTAAAGGACAGGGCGTGCAGGCCGGCCCTACGTGGAATTGTTGTCCCTGGTGGAGGCGCTCGAGCCAGGGTTTCTGCGTACGCCGATGACGTATCGGTTTTTGTGTCTTCTCACGGGGACATAAGAGCGGTACAGAAGGCGCTTGTACGGTTCGAACAGGTGACTGGGGCTAAGATTAACCGCGACAAGTCTTCCGGCTTGCGGTTAGGTGCCTGGAAGGGAATCTCCCTCCCGGGGCCCTTCAGCTTGACGGACGGGCCGGTCAAGCTCCTCGGAGTTTGGTTTGGTTCGGACTTGCAGTTGGAGAAGAATTGGTCTGAAGTACAGGCAAAGGTCGTTGCGCTGGTCGAGATTTTGGCAACGAAGGCGGTTGTCCTTAAAGGGCTTTGCGGAGGTGTGTGCTACATACCTCTTTCCCAAGATCCTTTACCGGCTGTCTGTACTTCCACTTTGTCAGGCGCGTGAGGAGGCGCTCGAGCG
>JBBBDQ010002145.1:265000-552500 GCA_037127315.1 Ascarosepion bandense
TACAACACTTGCACCCCAAAATCAAGTTCAAGCTAGAATATAGTTATAAATAATTGCCATTGCTAGACATACTCATAAAAAACAAAAACGATAACATCATCACGAACATTACCACAAACCCACAGACAACCAGCAATACCTCCACTTTAAGAGTCACCATCCAAAAAGCTGTTTAAAACCACCTCCTATTTCCTAGCATGACGAATGTCCACAATAACAGCTGGCAAAACCCTTCGTAAAATACGCCTAGAAGAACTACGAAAAACATTACAAATAACAAGGGTTTCCAACTAGCAGAAAAAATGCCATTAGAATCCGTCCCGGAATCCAAAAATAACAACAACAAAAACAAGAAAAAGAAGAAAACATTCTAGCATACGTTTCCACACACAACAAAAACAATCCAGAATTATTCACAAAGATCAAACACACTTGGAATTACTCAACAATAATGAAAAAATAAAGGAAATCTTAACGACAACTAAAATAATTAATAGAAAACGCCAACCCCAAAATTTAAAAGACATCCTAATCTCATCACAATTCGAACAATAAACAACACAGTGGGTCACAAAATGCAGCAAAAAAGATGTAGAGTATGCAACATGATAAAAGAAGGAAAACACTTCAAGTTTGAAAACACATCTACATTCGAAATAAAATTGGATCTGAGCTGCAGCTCGAAAAATGTAGTTTACGCTCTAAAATGTGACAGATGCGCAAAGATATACGTTGGAGCGACACAATGCTTGAATAATAGGGTATCCCTTCATAAAAGCAATATCAAAATATCAAATAACAGGAAATGAAATGTCTCCCAACATTTGCATGAACGCAGTGGGGGTAAATTCAAAGTAATACCTATCTATCAAAATGCAGATTATGACACACTAATAATGCAGGAAGAAAGATTCATAAAAGATACAAGCATTTGCCAAAAAAACAAAACAAAAAAAAACAAAAACAAAAAAAACATGAAAAACACACACACCGAAAAGAAAACGAAAAACACACACATACACCAAATTCAAATGGTAACCCCAAGCAATAAAAAGAACCAGATGACCCCTAAAAAAACAATAAAGCATAAAGACGAAATCAAAACACACACACACACACACACACACACACACACTTCAAAAAGTATCGTCAAAGCAATAAAAACAACCAGATGACCGATAGAAGACAATCACAGAGACACTCCTAGATAAGGAAGGCACCTCTAAGATAAATTTAACATGCTAATGTGGGAAACCCTAACCGAAAGTCATTTTAAGTAGGGGTAAGCACTTGATTCTTTTATCTATTTATTTATTTATCTGTTTATCTATTTATACACGTGCTCATGTGAAAAACCACAAACATTTCAACCGGTAAACATTTGATTTATTTTATTTTATTTATTTGATTTATTTTATCTATTTGATTTACTGATTTACTTACTTCTACTTATTTATAAACGACAACTTGATCCTCAGAAGAAAAAGGAACTCGATACATAAAGCCACAAGTTTATTCGCCTGATGAGAGTCAACTTTAGACTCGAAACACGTGTAGCGTCACAAATACCATTATAGACACTTAATGTATCATAACATGCATAATAACAGCAACAATAAATATACACTTTAAACAAGACGTTCACGGCCTCTCACACTTTTGCTCTTTACCAATTTCTCTAATTGGAACAACCCTATTTCTTTTTCTACTCTACTCATTTTCGATAACTAACCTTTAAATCGATATATTTAAAATATTTTAAAAGCTTGTAGACGTTAGGCCATTAAGTTATTAAGTGAAGACTATATTTACTAGTCGAAAATTGAAAAGTTTAATACATTTTTTTGTTGTTGTATTTATTTGGTTTTGTTGTTATATAAGTAGCAAAGTAAATGTTTTTTCTATGTCTAATTTTTTATCAATAATTCGTTTCCTCTATTTAATATAGTACTTTGATTTTTAAATCTGATTATATGTTTGCGTGTGTGTGTGTGTGTGTGTGTGTGTGTGTGTGTGTGTGTGTGTGTGTGTGTATGCGTGCCTGTTTTTGTGCATGTGTGTGTGAAATTATTTATTTTATGCTTTTGTAAATCACAAATTTTTGCAAGACCGTATTGTACTTTTGAACACACACTATTCGGGCTTTGTTTGATCGGGATGTTCTACGTGTCCTAGCGGTCTAAGACATGTCAGATCTGATGAGAATTTCTCCTAGGGGCGCAGGTTCGAATCCTGCCGGAGGACGAATAATCTTTTAAGAAGTTTTGTCGAATATTCAGGCTGGTAGATGTAAATAAATAAATATACTTTTTAATAATAAAAAGAGAGCACCTACTCATATATTAGTATCTATTTAAATACCGTAATATTTAGCAACACAGTTTTGCGGTTATTTTTTGTTACCATGATTCACACCCCTGAAGATGATCTCTGAAATAGAGTGAAAGTACTTGGGTACCTTGAGAAATGAATGATAATAACATCTGTCAACGTTACAGCTCATTTCTGACATCTTTCAATTATAATACGCGAAAGATTATCCGTGAGTATGAACGGATTTTATTAAAAATAAGCAAACACAATATTTGCAATTTATCTAATCTAACATGTCTAAAAGAAAATTTGCTGCCTAAATAAACAAATATATATATATATAGTCATTCGCAGACAGATCTGTTTCGCTGTATCACAGATCATCAGTACGTTTAGACATCCGATTGCTTAACCCGACCGAATTGGCGTCACTCGGCAATTCTGCCTCTGAGCTATGGGCGCCCGGTAGAAGGAGGCAGACTTTTTAGCGTGTACATTATTATTATACACACGCCTAATAGCTGAGAGTGTTCTAATTCATTACTGAATGAACGATACGTAGATGCTAGAGTAGCTACTGTTTTTCAAATTCTACCATTCTTCCAGAGTGCTCAATCAGGGTGTGAGAGCGTAAATAGTCATTCGCAGACAGTTCTGTTTCGCTGTATCACAGCTCATCAGTACGGTTAGACATCCGATTGCTTTTACCCGTGCATATACATATATGCGCGCCCTCGCGCGCGCACACACTCACACACACACACACACACATATATATATATATATATACAGAGAGATAGAGAGAGACAGAGAGAGTGAGTGACTGAGTGAGTGTGCGTGTGTGTGTGTGTGTGAGAGAGAGAGAGAGAGAGAAGAGAAGAAAGGGTCCATATGCGAAAAGACGTTGAAGATCTCTCAACTTGTGCCAGAACAGATTCAATACACAATTCTGATATTTGTCAG
Organism: Ascarosepion bandense; assembly: GCA_037127315.1. Taxonomy (NCBI): domain Eukaryota; kingdom Metazoa; phylum Mollusca; class Cephalopoda; order Sepiida; family Sepiidae; genus Ascarosepion; species Ascarosepion bandense. The sequence goes on from JBBBDQ010002145.1 coordinate 268,277, forward strand.
GCCTAGAACTTTTCAGCGCAGTATTATATATATATATATATATATATATATATATATATATATATATATATGGATGTATGTGAACGCAGGTATGTTTGGTAAAATAAAGGCTATGAAAGAGTATGTGAGTCTGTGTTAGCCAATACTAGAGAAAATATTTTCACATAATGGAATTCTCTTTAAGAGCTCGATTATCGAATTTCTGAAAACGTTTGCTGATGGCTCTGTCATACCCTACCCATACTTTTATCCACCCACCCCTAACATTTAGTAATATTTCTTTTTTAACATTTATACAATTTGAGCTACTACGTCTGCAACCTGCGGCTCTGCTGAACTCTCTACCCGACACCCTTGTCCTCCCACTCAATGTTGTTTTGTTTTCTCGTCTACGCTTATCTTTCTTTCTTTCTTTCTTTCTTTCTTTCTTTCTTTCTTTCTGTGTTTCTCTTTTGATATTCAGTTTCTTCAATTAATGATCCCAGTGGCATCGAAGAATCGAAGAGTGTCTCTCCCCTTCAGACGGAACCACGCATCATTTATTTATGCTTCGCGTTTTATTATCCTGAAAATATTCGAAACCAAATTCCACAATCTCTTAAATGATTCTTCAACTATAAAAATATTTTTACAGATAATATTCCTTACACATTTTAGTAGAATGTTTCTAATGTCCTTTTCTTTTACAAAAAACAAAGAAAAAACATTTAAAATACACACAAATTAGACTAAAAAACCTTTTCATATAAATATTTGCATATCACTATGCATAGAAATAAGTTTTTGTTGGATCAGAAAAAAATGATTTAATATGCGTTTCGGTTATAAATGTAAAAATCTGGGGAGTTTTTTCAAAGATGGTAAAAAATGCGACACTAAAATCCGAAGGTGCATTTGAATTAAGAAACAGAAAAATTTCCATAGAAACACTGACAAGTGTGCTGAACTGTAGTATAAAAAACAAAAGATGAATGATGATGAGATGGGGGGGGGGGACAAAAAGTGCAGTGCGACGCTCGCTCGCCGGCAGGCCAGATGTTTTTCTTTCTTTCTTTCTTTCTTTCTTTCTTTCTTTCTTTCTTTTCTTTGGTCGCCTCAAGGAAATGGATTTCAGGTTTCCCTTTCTCGGACCGTTACACAACTAAGCCGCTCCTACATTCTCTTTGTCACTCTGACTGTCAATCTGCAACTTCGACACACGCAATCCACCGAAAAAATCCTCTCTCATCAGCAGCGTGTGTGTGCAAATATCGTCTCGTTTTGCACGAGAAAGGCACGTATAAATTGTGTCTTCTATCGTGGCCATTTTTCTTTTTTGTTATCTTGCAGGCAAGACACGTTCGCACTCGTTTCGAATTCCGAGGTAAGTCATGTCTTTCGTTACACGAACAATCATGTAATATCAATCCTCCTATATTACAGAGAATAATGGAGAGTTCTTTTTCCAGACGGAGACGAAGCAACAAAGATGTGGTTCTTTAGAAGGATGCTGAGAATGCTCTGAACGAAATATGTGGCCAGCAAAGAAGTTTTAAGGAAAATGAAATTGAAAACAGAATTTATAATTAGAATATCAGAATAAGAAAGGGACAATTGAAATTTCTGGGACACATAATGAAGAATGAACACTTTGAGAATTTGACACTCAGAGGACACATTGAAAGGAAGAGAGAAACAGTGAGTAAGTTACTTAATTGGCACTTTTCAGTCAGTCAGTTAAGTGCCACACGTGATGCACGCTTCGGCGATCATGTCTCTAAAGACACATCACTGACAGGGCAGAAGATTATCCCACAGTAGGTTACCATTACTTTCTCCGGTAGACTGGTTGCCAGCCAAGGCTTTAGAACTCAATCTGTCTTGTTATTTAATTCATAACTGGAGTGAAGAGACGGATTAATACTTTTCTCAAGGGTATTTGTGCGTAAGTAGATGCAGAGAATTCAACTGGAATTCGAACTCAGCTTCCCGATTTCTCGTTCCGAGCCGATATCCACTGCACCACAACGTTGTGTAAAGGGACAATAAAGGAACTACATTAGGAAAATGTTGAATAAAGCTACAAAAGATAAAAATGTTATAGAGTGCCATGGTCACCCTGTTACGTTCTGTGTCGTCTCTGGGTCTCCACGATATTACATAAAATGGCATCAACGAAAAGGACCGTCTCTTTTTGTTATTTGTTTAATTAGACGACTGTAGTGGCAACTTGGATTGCAAGAGGCAGCAGGAAGTTTGATACCACAGGAACGGATGTCACACGTTGGCTCGGCGTTCCTCCGCGGGTGTTCTTAGCCGATCCCTCTGCCTGGATGTGGAAGGCGTACCGAACCTTCAGAATTTTTGCTGCTCTCGATATTTACCCGAGTACACACTTGTTCAAATTAAACAAAACAACTGCTTTAGTATCCTTTCTCTTAACATACGGTCAGTTTTTAAACTCACTCGAGTTAGTGGGTGTATCCGATTTCTTTTTCCTCCGATTAGGTCATTTGCAGTGGTGTGTAGTAATATGAATCTATTTTCGGAGGCTTATGGCCTATCACGTTGAATACACCGGTTCTCGCTCGATCACCGAAGTTAAGCAACGTTGAGCCTGGGCAATAGGTGACCGCTTGGGAATACCAGGTGCCGTTAGCGTTTAGTGACGGATGTGCATTGTGGTGCAGTGTATATCGGCTCGGAAAGAGAAATCGGTGAGCCGAGTTCGAATTCCAGTTGAATACCCTGCATTCACTTAAGCACTGGTATCCTTGGAAAAGGTATTAATCCGTCCCTTCCCTCCAATTATAGGTTAAATAACAAGGGTAGGACTTGGGGACCCTGCCCTTAAAAAACTCCCAATGAATCTTGATACTCGAAAAGAAAAAGTATTACTAGACAAAACTTATATAAAAAAACAACTATAAATTGTTGAAAGAAAAAGTTATTACCAGCAATAAATAAATAAAATTTAGTTGGCAATAAATGACCCGCCGAGGTTTTGATATGCCATAAAAACAAAACAATCAACTATTTTCGGAGTGTATGATGAAATTTATTTGACCTTAAAAATATTGCGTCATCCGTGATTACATCGGATTTTTATCACGCTCAGACACTATTGTCTCTACTGTCGATTAGTTGCGATGGACGTTACTCTAATGAAACGTACAGAAATTGTAACAACATTCCGACATGAACATGAACAGTCGGCAACAGTCAGTTCTCCGACAAGAACGGATAAAGAGCTTCATCAATTCCAAACATTAGCGCTACTAAAGACCAGTAACCGGTGAAGATTCAGTGAACGGAGCACGTGTGCAACGGTGAGGGGTTGGATAGGATGCAAACGAGAAAAAATATCAAATAAATATCAGAAAGAGACAAATAAGGTTTATGGGATACGTAATGAGAAAGGAGGTCCCAGAGAACTTAATACTCGCAGGTGAGAAAAAGTGAAGGAGAGACAGGGGAAAGCAGGGTGAAACGTACTTGTTAGGTCTGAGCAAATGGATGGCGCAGCGGGGTTTAGAGATACCAAGAGGAAAAATTATTGAGAGTGACAATATACAGAGCCAAGTAGAAGTCCATGATCGCTTACGTCCTGAAAAGACACGGCACATGAAGAAGAAGAAGAACCGGAAATTATCAATGTCCATCTTTATTGTCACTTGATCGCCAAAATATTCTGTCATTTATTTATTTGCTAGCAGTATAGGCCTGCGTTGCTCGAGTGTAATGAAAGCTTTTATTTATATATATAATTGATTTTCTGCACTATTGTAAGAAGTGCAGCCTTGAAATTTCTGAATATCGTTTCTTATGTCTTTGTCTATGAGTGTATCAAATTTGATTAAAATCGGACTACTCCTTCTATAACCCGATTTTTCGATTATCGATTTTCGATATTTATCGGAGGTACCTCGACACAAAACCTAGCTAAGAACACTTGCAGACGCTTATAGTACAACTGTGTAGATTTTCAAGAAAATCGGTTCAGCCGTTTCGAAGTCTATAGGTAACGGACACATACACACACAGACACAGACACAGAAAAAGTTCCATTTATAAATAAGTCAGTGTATGATGATTCAGACCATGATTTATTTTTTTATATAAATCAAATGCGACTGAAGAAATATATAACAAAGATATTCCCAAAAGTGTGCATTGTGATAATTTATTGTAGGAAACTGCTGGAAATAAATAATTAAAGAAATCATTGAGATTCGTCAATGATTTAATGTTAAATTCAGCGATGGAATTAAAATCCTATGGTTTTATTTAAGAATAGATTTTTAATGTATTTCTTTTTTATCTTAATGAAACGTCGACATTTTGTTGGAAATTTTACGAAATTTAGTCAGTTGTCTTTGTCCCGAGGATTAATATTAAAAAATTAATTTGTTGATTTTTTAATTTCACAAATTTGTTATTTTACAACTTCATCTTATCCCACTTCTGAACAGAGCTGAAAAATTATATTTTTTTAGATAAGGAAGTTATGTAAATTGAAATTTTAATTAACCACAGAAATGTTATTGAACTGACCGCAAGGAAAAGCAGTGAAGGACGGAGGGAAAGAGGGAGCTGAAGAGACAGGGAAGCATAGAGAAAAAGACAGAGAGGGATGGACACTAAATCGTGAAGAGAAGCCAAAAAAGAAAGATATGCACAAAACCACTGAGTGATATATATAGTGACTTTTTAAGCGCAGCTTAGATGTGGCTCAAGGACGAAAGTATGGGACACCTAATGAGGATCGAGCGCGTTAATCAATTGTTATGATTCTAGCGAGACAAAGGTGCTAACCATTACACCACCTCGAGGTGCTATATATATATATATATATATATATATATATATATAGAGAGAGAGAGAGAGAGAGAGAGAGAGAGACTGGGGCAAGAAGTGGCTTGTCAACTTCAATGCGTCCAAGACCAAGCTGTTGTCTGTAAACCATCACAGGCAACCTCTCCTGCCTCACATAAGCATGGACCAAGCGATTCTCCCTGAGTGCAATACACTGTGCCTCCTCGGCCTTACCCTCTCTTCTGATCTCAAGTGGAACCGCTACATCGAATCCATAGCTAAATCCACTGCTAAGAAGGTTGGGTCACTGTGTCGATCCAGGACGTTCTTTCCGCCTGAATCCATCCTGCATATATACAAGTCTACCATTCGACCCTGCATGGAGTACTGCTGCCATTTATGGTCAGGCGCCCCTGCCGCTCACCTCAGTGTTCTTGACAGGCTCCAAAGGAGAGTTAGTAACGTGATAGGTGCTGACTTGGTGGCTCGACTACAGCCACTTCCCCACCGACGAAATGTGGCCTCCCTTTGTCTGTTCTATAAGTACTTTCATGGATTCTGCTCGGACGAACTTAAGTCACTGATGCCTCCTCAATAGGTGTTTACTCGCGCAACCAGAATAGCAACTGGGTCCCACTCATTTACAGTTAGGTTAGCCAAATGCAGACGACAATTCTACTCCTGCAGCTTCTTCTCTCGCAATTCACGCCTGTGGAACTCGCTCCCATATTCTTGCTTTCCTAACGGCTACAACCTACAGAAATTTAAATGCAATGTCAATACTCATCTACAAAACCACTTGACTCTAGCCCTTCCCCAACCCCGTATATCCTTCCCTTTCTCTCCCCACTTGCAACTGTCATTAAACCTGCAATTTCATCTCTCTATTGCTTCTTTCTAATTGGTTTGTAATCCTCTTCTCCCTCCTCTAACTAATTTTCTTTCAGTTATGTAGGCCCCCGCACATCAGTGGCATTTACGCCTTGCCCGGGATGAAATGATTAAAAATATATATATATATTCACACACACACACATATATATGCGCACACACAAAGAACTACAGAATTAAGGATATATTTAGACAGAAACTAACCATATACACACACAAAGGAAAAGACATTCACACGTATATATATATATATATAGTGTTCAGTTACGATAATATTTAGCGCTAAGATTGTTGGTTTACCAGTAGTTTTACTGATTAAAGGTATTTTGACAAGCACTTTTGTTGTTGTAAAGTGCTCGATATCGAGGTGAAGATTTGCCAATGAGCAGCTTCATGCCGACTTCGAAGTTTCGTGAGGATATTGTTATGAGCCCCGATGCCTGAAGGCAATATAACTACTCAGTTAAAGTAATAAACTCTTTGCGCTAAAACTATATATATATATATATATATATATATATATGTGTGTGTGTGTGTGTTTGTGTATGTGTTTGTGTATGTGTGTGTGTTTGTGTGTGCAAAGAGAGTGAGAGAGAGAGAGGGAGGGGAAATCGCTTTGCATAGCAGTCACTAAATGTTAACTTTAACTGAATTTGCTTCTATTCACTTAATGATATTAACGTTGAGAAAGACATAAATCTCATTACTTATATTGACGTTTCATCACTTGCAGAATTTTAAATAAATGTATGAATGAAGACACACACACACACACACACACACACACACACACACACACACACATATATACATGGTGAAGCATAAAGAACAGGCATTTAAAAATTACTTTTGCTCAGCCCCAGGTGGGGAGGGAGATATGTACGACGGATGTTATTCGGTCCTTGGTGTCTTGGCATTTTCTTTTCTCTTCAGTTGAAGCCATAGCCCTGTGGACGATAGAGCATCGCGTCTTCGTCTACGACAGTTTGCTGACGCGCCTTGCCACCACCCATGTCCGCTGATTTGCTCATGTGTGATTATTTCTTGTGAGGAAACCTCAAGGCACGGGTGTATGAGCATAAGCGCCGTGCATTAGAAGATTTAAAGGAAGCTAAATAGACACAGCAATGCTAGAAAAAGTGGAACCCAACTTCCCCAAAATATCTTCAGAAATGCATGAATGAAAACAGACATGAGGGATGTTGTATTTCACACATGACTTTGTCAAATTTCTAATACGAACTCATTGATGTCAATAACATCTTTTTGAAGCTAAAATTTATGATTTTGTGGATTGTTCAAAAGTGTTTATCCTCTTTGACGCACCATATACATACATATATATATATATATATATATATACACATACTATAGTCATCCGCAGACAGATCTGTTTTGCTGTATTACAGCTCATCAGTACGGCTTACACTCCGTTCGTTTCCTAACGCAGGATTGAAACCCGTCCGAATCAGCGTCAGTCGGCGATTTCACCCCTAGGCCACGTGCGTCCGGCAGAAGAAAGCAGGCTTTTTAGCGCGTATAAACACGCCCAATAGCTAGAGTGCTCTCCACACACACACACACACACACACACACACACACACACACACACACACACACACACACACACACACACACACACACAAACACATACATACATATATATATTGTAATAGTTGTTACAATGGTTTATAAATTCATAGTATCACTTCACAAAAATTTTCGCGTTTCGAAGCTACCTTTTTTTTAGATGCTTTTGATCGGGTGAGGAAGTTGGAATCCGATGAGAAGCACCTTGAAAAAAAAAACAAAAGTAGCTTCGAAACGCGAAAATATTTGTGTCGTGATATTATGAATTTATAAACCATTGTAACAACTATTACAATATAACGCTCTACGTTTGTATCGAGCACTCTTTATTAAAGTAAATGCATGAACAGCAGGTTAAAAAACCTACGATTTCCATAACTTTGTTACAATATATGTATATATATATACATATATATATATATATATATATATATATATATATATATATATATATATATATGTATGTATGTATGCATTATTGCAATAAACTTTATTTTTTAGCAGGTTCACGTATTTGAGTGGAAATCCTCGTTGTTTTTATTTTGTTAAAGCGTGAGATTAATAACAACCGGTCTCAATTGTGAAGTGGTACTAAAAAAAATTGTGAATCTGACAAGAATCGAACCTGCATTCTTTCCTTTTCCATCAAGTGTGTACTTACTTGTTCGGTTATAGGACCAGCCTGAACGTGCAACGTTTGAGTTACCCAATTAGAAAAAGTGCTTTGTTTCTTCTTGGAACTCCTGTATTTACTAGCTTCAGTTTCGTAACCGAAACGAAAACAACAGTCATTTTATTTAAAGATATTTTATCTGAATTTTTTTTTTTTATAAGCGTTTCACTCCGAGCAAGGCATGTCACTGCCACTACTGCGCAGGGGGCTACATAGAGTGGAGAAAGGATGGTTAAATATAGGAAATGTCAGAGGGAGGGTGATAGGCGGGTAAGGATACCGAGAATGAGGGTTGGGTAGATGAGAGTGTTCTGAGAATAATTGGGAGTTAGTGTGATAAGAGGTGTCTATTGACCCTACATTTAAACACCTGGAGATTGTAGCTGTCGGGAAAGCAGACTTGTGGAAGGGAGTTCCACAGGCGGGAAGCGCGAGAAAAGAAGCTGTTGGAGTAGAATTTACGATTGCTTATTACTCTCTCTCTCTCTCTATATATATATATATATAGAGAGAGAGAGAGAGAGAGATGGAGTCTGAGAGAGAGAGAGTGACGTCCTGATCAACTGACACACATACATACCTAAAAGAAACGATATAATCAATATTGCGCCTTTTTTCAGTTGTTTTTAGTAAGTACGAATCGTAAAAATCATAAAATAAACGAATGTTTTCGCGTTTGTTGTTGAAATTAAAAGATTTTCTCGTATTTTTTTACTAGTGATATAAGCCAATATATTATGTGTTTTACAAGTTGTTCCAAAATAGATATACGCATACTTTTTATACTTCAAAGATCATTTGTGTCAAAGGATGCATCAAAAATGATTTTCTTATATTGTTATTATTATTGTTATTATTATTATTGATAGGCAAGTAATTGATGCGAATTTGTTAATTAAAATTGTCTACCAATTCGTTAAAAAATGAGTAAATCTGTGATGAAAAAATGTCTCATAGTTAATAAGTTTTATCATGTCGAAAGAATGAAGTTTTTTTTATATTATTAATCTACATTTTTTTATCTTTCTTGAAACATTCGAAATTTTGTTTAAAAGTTTTGTTTTTCTTGCCTTAGTGGAAGTGGAGAATCAAAGATTAGTAAAGGAGATTTGAGCGTCTTTTTCGTGGTAAAAAACAAATTGATTTGGAAATTCTTGCAAAAATTAAGTAACGATCGAATTTTAATGAAACTTTCAGAACTTATAGACAAATTAATTAAATTATTTTAGAAATAACTTTGCTTTTAGAAAACATTGGTAAAACAACTTAATTTTTACGTCTGCTACTCCTTACTTTATTTTCACGAAACTTCAAAAAATTAAATGTTTTATTGTTTAAAGTTTGTGTTATTTATACATAGAACTTCTTGGAGAATTCAAATCATAATGTTTTTTGGTCAAACAGAACTTCCAGTAACCGAAAATCTGCTCTGATTCGTAAAATAAAACATGCAATATAACTAAGACATTATTTAATTAGAGAAGATTTTAATTTAAGTACTTCTACAAATTCGCTGAAAAAAACAACAAACAAACAAAAAACAACACAGTATGAAGAAAAAAAGGCCCCAAACTTAATAAAAACTATGTTTTTCCACCAAAATGTTTATGTTATGAATTATTTTTTAATCATTTAGACATTTTTCTAATCTTTCCAAACATGTTCGAAATTTTGGTAAAAATCTTGTTTTGATTTTCGTTAGCGGGTAACCAAATCGTTACGAGAGTTTATAATGAATTATGTAATATTACGTAACTCACTTTTTGTCCGGTGAAAATCACATTAATTTGGAAACTCTTGCAAAGATCAAATAATTGTCGGATTTTAATGAAACTTTCAGGACTTATTTACAAATGAATAAAATTATTTTTGAAAATATTATTTTAAGCAATCTTGGTAAAAGTATTTTTTGTACATCTGTTACCCCTCCTACACGTAAATTAATGAAATTTCAAGAAATTAAATTTTGTAGGGAAAATTGGTTTTATTAGCTAAACACAGAACTTATTAGGGAATGTAAATCATCTATTGTTTTTTCCCAAAATTTAACCCTTTTTCAAAAAATCTGCTCCCAATAGTAAAATAAAAAATGCAACAAAACATTATTTCATTAGATAAGCTTTTAATTGCTTTAATAAATAATATATATTAAAGACATTATAGTCTGAAAACATGTTCAATTAATAATGAAATTAAAAAAAAATGATCATTTTTGAAAATTATATACAATTTATAATATTTCAAAAATATTTTTAAATACACCAAAGATTTGTAGGCGCTGGATTATTAAGTTATTAGGTGAAGACTTTATTTACTAATCGAAAATTAAAAAAGTTTAATACAAATCCTCAAGCCATCGTATCTTTAAAATAATTAAATTTTTTTTTTTGTATGGTAATTTCTATCTGTACGTTAAAAGAACATGTGTTTTACGGTTGGACAAGAATTAGCTAATTCGAGGGATGAATAGGTGTATGTATACCTTTCCCAAGGGTATTTGCGCGTAAAATGAACATAACGAACCCGACTGGAACTGGAACTGGAACTTAGCTCTGTAATCTCTAATTATAAGCCATTATCAATTACATCATTCTCACATTGTAACCGACACAAGTTTTACAATGATTTGCTTGAATAAAATATGTATTTTTTGTAAGAATTCCTTTTGTAGGTCAGGTTTCATTAACGTATTTTTGGAAAGAGGTATTTGTCGAGAGTCATATGTATATATACATATATGTTTCTTTAAAAATATGTTACTGGACCTGTAAACGACAGCAATTAAGAAGTGGTCTTCTGCTTTACTAAACTGCCCAATCAGAGGCTTTGATCTGAATACAGTTTATTTTCATACCCAGGACCCAGATGCAGTTTATCGTCATATACAGAACGCCTTTTTGGGGATGAGGTTATCCCTATCGGTCGACGTAGTCTGAAGCCCCAGCCAAAAGGGCGAACACATCTTGGTTTTCTTATTGAACAAGCTAAACTTAGTAAATGTAGGTTTGCTTATACTTGTTACCAAGGTGAGATTGGTAACAGCGAATTCGTGTTTGCTAAACTATCTTCTCATAATCTCGATAAAAGTTAAAAAAAAAAAGAGATAAAAGAAAAAAAACTTTCAAGTCCAGAAGAGAGTTACGTCCCTTTATAATTAACTATGTGTCTCTTCTTAATCGTTTAAAATTAGATAAAGTCTTTTTATAGCCGTAAGAGTATTGCTAAGAAAAAGTAATAAAAACATGCCTCGATTACTGGTTTCCATTTTCCACCCTCAGGAGAAATTCATATAATAATATATAAATGACGATCGTAAAATATATTCAAGAATGTGTCAACTGAGAAATCGAAATATTTTCGAAATATCAGAGAAGGATAAAGGCCGTCTAACCAGGGAAACTTAACTTTCGTTGATGTTTTGAAAAGCAAATACAAGAGAAAATTATAAAGAGAAAATCACAGCAAAACGTCAGTGAGGAATTAATGAAAAATACTACACACATACACACACATGCCCACGCGCGTGCGCGAACCCCCCCAAGTTTATTTTCTTTATACTTTTTTTTCGAGTACAAAGGCCAGTCTTTTTCTTTTATATGTCGATACGTAATTCTTTTATAGGCAATCATAGCTCCCCACATCTCCCTATTCCTTGTTGTTCTTAATACCATTCTCCTGTTATTCCACTCAATCTCCGCCCCACGATCCATCTACCCCCGTCCATCAGGTATGTTGTGCGTTGCTTTCCCTTGTCTTTCCTCCCCTCTAACCGACCCGTGTGCATCAGGTTTTCTAAGCCCTCAATCCTCATTACGTATCCCAAAACCTTTAGCTGTGTTTTCCTTCATCTTTGATGACATTTTCCAGCATTTACTGCCATATTGGGAAACAGACATCACATAAATATCCGGTACTCTCTCTTTTGTTTTCCTGTCTCTTAATACCTTACTCAGCTTCTATAATACATCCTTGGCCATGTCAATACGCCTTCGAATCTTCGTATCGCAATTTACATATTTATACTGTGTATAATAAACAGAGCGTGTACTTAAATACAAGTACCAATGAAAAAATACCCTCTACGTAATAAAAATACTGATATATATATATATATATATATATTATGAATTATATTTTAGAACATGTACAAACTACAATGTCTCATCAGGTAGTTAATAATGATGATAATTACCATTATTACTAACTACTTGATGAGATATTGTTCTTTCAATGTCGAAAGAAAATGTGCAGTTTTGTAGTAGATTGTAGTCTGTACATCTTCTAAAGTGTAATTTATAATGAATATTCATTGTTCTATTTTTATATTGAGTACTGTTTTTAATTAATTTAACATAACAATATAGGTAATATCAGACAGATTTTAGTCAACAATACAATAATCCTTACTCATACACAGAGTAAAAAGAATCTTCAGATATTGGAGGCCATGTACATTAAATCCAAACAACCCACACTTAATAAAATCACCTTTAAATCTGGTCATAACACGTTACATTGCATTTGAATACATGGTTCTGTTGTCATTTCGCACTATCACGCGGTGTGACGTCATTGCAAATTTGCGAACTACGTTTGTTATTTTAGGTAACTATTGCCGTTGCCTAGCGGAGATTTATGTCAACACAAAATAAAGTCGTCGGTGATGGTAGATGTTACTGTATTACCGTCTTAATAACCTCTCTGAAGATGGCTCATGTGAGCCGAAAGCTTAGAAACAAATTAATAAAAAATTATCCAAATGTTGGAGAATTTTTGTCTTTATTTTCAACTGAAATTAAAGCCAAAATACGACGTTTAGAACGGTTCATGATTAAACATAATAGACATTCATTGTCTCTTATATTTAACAGTATATGTTTAAAAAATTATTTGCTGCCTCGATACACTATATATATATAAGTACGTATATTTTGGTAGCATCTTTTCTTTTAAACAAGTTGTGTTAAACGATAGAGACAACATAGTCTTATATATTTTCTTTTGAATTTTTTCATATTTTTTGATTAGACTTTTTATTTACGAATTATATTTGTATAAAAATTGTCCAAAAGTTGTCCTAGTACTTACGAACGTCATCGTTCATCATAAGGGACTATATTACTGTTTAAAAATCAAATATTGCCTTGTAGCAGGAAAAGGGTTACAACATTTTAAAAGAAAATAAATAAACGTTATGAATTTTTTTTTTAAATTCAAAGGCAGTGATAATGTAAACAACATGCATACGTGAATATAGTGTTCACGTAGATGCGAGAATTATATGGAATACTTGGTTGTTAAAGATTTTAAAGGCCCTAAAAATACGTTAGTGAATTTGTACTTCGAAGGAACTAATTATGTAAATTATCAAATTACTCAGAGGCAAAAAAAAAAAAAAAATTCAAAAGAACATATATAAGACTATGTTGTCTCTATCGTTTAACACACACACACACTCACATATATATATATATATATATATATATATATATATGTTACGGAATTTAACGAAGATTAACGAAATTTGGTTATAAACAACCGACAATTTGAAATGATTTGGTTTAACATTATTTTTTATCGATACTCGTATTTAAGTAGATATTCTGTTTTTAATTAAACAGTAATGTACATTTATATCTACTGGCCTGATTATTTACGATAAATTTAATACGAAAATGTGTGTCATTCGGCAGGATTCGAACCTGTGACCCCTATCCACATAGAGAAAGGTCCCATGTGATCTGGCACGTCTTAGATCTCTCGACCACGAATGACCATTAGTCTAAACGAGGTTTTAATCAAGCCTATATAGCAGTTTTCGATTTATCATTTGTTGACATTGAGGTGATGTGTTATCCCCCGTGGGGATCTTCATATCGAAATGGCCATTCAACATCATTGAATTAATCCTTTTTTAATTTATATATATATATATATATATATATATATATAGTGTTACGAGGCAGCAGATAATTTTCTAAACATATATTGTTAAATATAACAGACAATGAATGTCTATTATGCTTAATCATATAATATACAAAAGCAAGTCGAAACCGGAAAACGTAAAAAGATTTCGATAGAAACAAATGTAATCTGTAGGAGAAGAAGAAAATATTGTGATGTATTTGGGCAGACTATATTTAGAGACAGGCATAAGCTCGCTAGATGTAGTTATTTATTTAACTTGACTGAGTTTGGTCAGTCAGTTAAGTCAGTTAAATGCCATACGTGATACACGCTTGTGCGATCATGTCTCGAAAGAGACATGACTGACTGGGCAAAAGATTATCCCGCAGTAGGTTGCCATTGCTTTCTGCGGTAGACTGGTTGCCGACCAAGGCTATAGAACCCAGTCTGTCCTGCTATTTAACCCATAACTGGAAGGAAGAGAAGGATTAATACCTTTCCCAAGGGTATTTGCGAGTAAGTGAATACAATGAATTCAACCTGGAATTCGAACTCGGCTCCCCGTTCCGAGCCGATAACCACTGCACCACAACGCACATCCCCCTGAGTTTGGTACAGTACTAAAAAACTTAAGATAGAAATCATTACAGTAATGCTTGCGAGACTAGGTCGTTTTAAACAAGTTTATGGAGACGACTGGTCATATGCTCAATTGTACAGCTGCCCTACGACTTAAGGATGATGATTATTATGCTATACGTCAAAACAATGTGCTGGTGACAAAGGCAACATTGATTGATTGATTTAAGTTTTTACGGCTTATCAACTATTTGTGGGTTATTTATAGCCGAAGTATAGTTTGGTTTGTTAGAAGAATCTGCTTCTTTTTTTTCCAGAGTGAAAATGGCATTCACAATGTTTTGAGAATAACTACGATTTTTTCCATATACAAGCGCTACTATCTGACCCATAGCTAAGGGGGACGTATTTATAACGTTTCCAAATGTATTTATACGTATGTGAATGTAACATACTGAACTGATGACTAAGACAAGTAAAATAATACTATACCTGGGACCGTAAAAATTTGACAAACTGTTTCAAGACCCACCATTATGTCGTGTTTCTGCTCTTCTATCACCGTTTGCCCGAATCTTTACATTTTCTCCCTTATCCCTTCCAACATAAATAAAATTATCCATAATTTCATACTTCTGCTCATATTTCACCTATTTTCTGCATCATCTCATTTTTCTTCTAACCCCCATTAATCTTCGTTGTCTTGAATTTATCTGTTAATCTTTCTTTTAACAGGTCTCTTTATATGAAAAGAAAGAAGCGTTTTAATATATGGTAGTCTTTAGGATGTGCGTTGTGGTGCAGTGAATATCAGCTCGGGATAAGAAATTGGAGAGCCGGGTTCGAATTCCAGCTGAATTCGTTGCATTCGCATAAAAACAAATATCTTATAAAAGTTATTATTCCGTTTCTCCGCTCTTCAGCTATGGGTTAAATAGCAGAACAGACTGGGTTATAAAGCCTTGGTTGGTAACCAGTCTACCACAGAAAGTAATTTCAATCTACTGCGTGAAAATATTCTGCCCAGTCAGTCTTGTCACTTTTGAGACATGATCGCCTAAGCGTGTATCATGTATTTCAATTATGACTGACTCTTTACACATTTCTTTTCTGCCTTTCAATCTTTAGCTCATTTTTGCTTGATATCTAATCGGGTATACCTTTCATACCCATCGCACCTCTCTCTCCACCCACTCTCTCTCTCTTTTAATTATTTCACCCCAAGCAAGGCGGAACCGCCACTATTGGGCAAGAATTAGAATATACTTGGTACAGGGGTATTGAAGAAAGCATAAAAGAAGAACGAATTTCAAGAAAATGGCAATTGACGTTTGTATTTTTGGAGATTGTAGCTATCGGGGAAACAAGTAAACGGAAGGGATTTTCACAAACGGGAAACAATATGAACTTTTCGAGCAGAAGAGCCGATTACATTTAACTATACCAACAGAAAAATGGTGGAAGCGAGATACCAATGTAGTAGCATGTGGTTGGAGCACCAAACTTTAAAAAATAAAATTAAAAAAATCTAGTCAGAGCAGTTGTCATGAAAATATTTATAGAAAAGACAGAGTGAAGCCACATCACGTCCGTGAGAAAGTCACTGAAGTTAAGTTGCCAGATCAGGATCGATTACATTGCAGATCCTTCTTTGAATTTTGTCGAAAATCTCGAGATGAATAGCGGTAGCTCCTGATATAGAAACAGTATTCAATGCATGGAAGAATGGTAGATATTTAAATGTGCAATATGGATTCAGCTGAGAAAAGTTTTCTAGGCCGAAACAGTAAACCCTAATTTCCTAGCAGTAGATGCAGCTATAGATTCGATGCAGTCATTCTACTTCAGGTCGATTGAGAGAGTGAAGCTAAGGAGGCACAGTGTGTTGCTCTCCAGGAGATTATCATCAGCCATAGTGATGGCAAGCAGGAAAGTTTCTCTATGGTGGTTAAAGGTGAGTAGATTTGTTTTGGAGGCATAAAAATTTATAAACAATTTCCTACCACAGTTAACTACTGATTGCAGCGGCCAAGTTTTGATTTATCATATATATATATATATATATATATATATATATATATATATATATATATATATTGTGTTTATTTAGGTAGCATTTTTTCATTGATGCATGTTTCATAAAAGTAATATTTTTTTTTTAATCATTTCACTCCGAGCAAGGCGGAAACGCCACTGATGTACAGGGGGCTACATAAATGTAAAAAGATTAATTAGAAAAGAGTGAGGAGTACAAACTAGTTAGAAAGGAACAACAGAAAGCTGAGAAAGCAGGTGCGATGACAGATACATAGGTGGAGAGAGAGGGAAGGTTATACAAGGGTGGGGAGAGAGCTAGAGTTCAGTGGTTAGTAGATGAGTATTGACTTTGCATTTAAATTTCTGGAGGTTGTAGCCGTCAGGAAAGCAAGAATACGGGAGCGAGTTCCACAGGCGGGAAGTGCGAGAGAAGAAGCTGCAGGAGTAGAATTGTCGTCTGCATTTGGCTTACCTGACTGTGAATGGGTGGGACCCAGTTGCTAGTCTGGTTGCAGGAGTAAACACCTGTTGAGGAGGCATCAGTGACTTAAGTTCGTCTGAGCAGAAGCCATGAAAGTATTTATAGAACAGACAAAGGGAGGCCACATTTCGACGATGGGAAAGTGGCTGCAGTCGAACCACCAGATCAGTACCTATCACATTTCAGACTCTCCTTTGGAGCCTGTCAAGAACACTGAGGAGAACGGCAGGGGCACCTGACCATAAATGGCAGCAGTACTCCATGCACGGACGGATGGTTGACTTGTATATATGAAGGATGGATTCAGGTGGAAAAAACATCCTGGATCGACATAGTGACCCAACCTTCTTAGAAGTAGATTTTGCTTTGTCGATTTATTTTATGTAAATTTTTTTCATATCGTCTGATAAGCTTAATAGCATTATCGTTGAAAGAGGAAAGAAAATCACAATATTGATACATGTTTTTATATAATCCTTTCTGATTTTCGGCTTACATCAGTCATTATCAAAGATGAAAATAATGGCTGATGTAAGCCGAAAGCCCAGAAAGGATTAAATAAAAACATGTATCAATATTGTGATTTTCTTTCCTCTTTCAACGGTAACATATTAAGCTTATCGAACGATATGAAAAAAAATTACATAAAAATCATAAAATAAATCGACAAAACTTGTCTATAGTATTTAATGAAACACACACACACACACACACACACACACACACACACACACACACACGCACACACACAGACACACACACACACACACACAGACACACACACACACATATATATATATATATATATATATATATATATATATATATATAAAATTCATTTGTTTAAACATTATTTTTAATGGATACTCGTATTTGAGAGGATGCACTATTTTTTTTTTTTATAATCAAACAGTATATTTATTTACATATAATGATCTGAATAATCGAGAAATCTTATTAGGAAAATATGTCGGATAACGCATACTTTCCTAACAAGATTTCTCGATTATTCAGGCTACTAGATATAAATATACTGTTTAATTATAAAAAAAAGCACAGTACATACTCAAATACGAGTATCCATTAAAAATAATTTTTAAACAAGTAAATTAAAAATGTCTCTAAGTTAATCTATTTTGTAAAAGAGTATATATATATTGTTATTCAATATATACAATATATATATATATATATATATATATATATATATATATATATATATATTGAATAACAAGTTTGAGTTTTGCGTTTGAGTTTTATTTAACGGCATATCAACCTCTGTGAGTTATTTATTGCCAAAAAGGTAGGATATTTAAGATATTTTTATTTAATATTTAGTTATAGTGAGAAGGTTGATTTAGTCAGATTTTTTATTTTAGAAAACTGAAGATGTCTTTTAGTTTTATATTCAAAAATATATTATGGTAATAATTTTTTTTTCCTTCAAAAATGTATTGTTGGTAATATTTTTCATTCAAAAATGTATATTTTTCTATAAAAGTATATTTTTATACTTTCATAGTGTTTTGACCCTAGTTTGGGGATAAACTATTTGCCCATAGTTAGTACCCTAACAGGTGCTACCACCCCGGGTCAGGGTGGACCTGGGAACAACAGCAATTAAGAGGTGGTTCCATGCTCCTCACAAGTTCCCAAGGAGAGGCCTTGATGCCGAATGCAGTTTATTGTCATACCCAGGACCTTGAATAACAAATAAAACAAAAGTAATGCAGATATAAATGTAATTCTTTAAACAGCATCAAATTAAATTAAATTAAAATTTTAAATTAAAAATGTCTCGAAGTTAATCCATTTCGTAAACGAGTTTGTAAAATTTAGTATATATATATATATATTCCTTAGAATGTTGTCTTAGACCGCTCAACTACGAATTATTTACGAAAATTGAAAATTGTGTATATAAGGCTTGATTTAACTACGATTTGTTATTCGTGGTTGTGCGGTTTAAGACCCACCAGGTTAATTTCTAGCTTCCTCTATGTTGTTAGGTGTTGCAAGTTCGAATCCTGCTGTATGACACACAATTTCGTTACAAAAATTTTCATAAATAATCAGGCCGGTGGAAATAAATATGTAAATATACTTTTTGATTAAAAACAGGATATCGAATTAAATGCGAGTACCGATTAAAAATAATGTTCAAATACATTATATGTATATAAATAAATAAATAAATAATAATAATAATAATAATAATAATAATAATAATTCCAACTATAACACACACACACACACACACACACACACACACACACACACACACACACACACATATATATTAAAGGGAGAATTATTATTATAAAAAAATAATAACAACAACAACAACAACAACAATAATAATAATATAATAATAATAATAAAAAAATGGAACAAAACAACACATTGAAAGAATCCCAGCTTAAGAGATATACAAAAAATTGTCTTATTAAGTACAGCCCACACACTAAGGAAAACTTTATCTATGTAATGCTGGGGATGATAGGGAAGATAGAAAAACATGAAATGGAGCCATAACAACACGCCACTACCTGCCTTAGGTCTCCCCGCAGACTTGGTTGGTAGTGAGACCAAAGCAGAAATCGAAATATGATGAAAAATGACATAATAATAATAATAATAGCCACTCGTATCCGAAGAGACCTGTCTACCAGGACGGTTAGCTAATCCCCATTGCAGACGCTTGCTCAGGGACACTTGTATTTGTTCAAAACTAACGAAACCCACCTGTGGTTTATACTGCTGCTTTGCTTAGCAGACCTGAGTTACAATTTCTGGGAGAGGGCGTGTTATTCAGTCTGAACAACAACAATCTGAACAACAGTCTGAACAAGGTCAGGTCGCACAAAACCTCGGTCACGATGACTTGTGACTTCGAGCTAGCACAACCATCGACGACTCCTCAAAGGGAGCAGTCTACTTAATTTCACTCACCAGGCTTGGGTTAATCCGTGGCATGGTTTTCAGGTGCCGCACGCTGGGATCGCCTCCTCCAGACCGATAACATCAAGAAGTAACCTTCCTGCCAAATCAACCACACTGAGGTTCGAACACGGGCTTTATGGTCAAAACGCGTATGTTGTAACCATTCGCCCCCGCGCCCATATATATATCGCTTATATACCGACTAATTTTCTCGAGGAAATCCACAAAGACGCGGGAGTCATAAAAGCCTAGCATAAAGTACCAAATTCCTTCTGGCCATTCAGTGAGATTCAAGAAAGATAAAATGCCGCGGGGGCAACGCATTGTTTCACGATTTTCTTCCTGGTAGTTTCAGCATCCTGACTTTTCGTTCCATTTTATTCAGACCAGTCCTTTTCATGCGTCTCTGCAGGAATTACTGCTTGTTACCACATCATTGCTTTTGTTGTCGCTGTTGTCATAGACGAACAGTATCAATATAACCATTAAACCAAACCGGGAATCGACGAGTGCGGTCCTCATAAAAGAGAAATATATCGAATCCTTGTTACAGGAAACAGGATTTCAAAATAATAATAATAATATAAATGGCTGGCAAGTTTATCGATTCTAGGGTGTTTGTCACGAGCTAAAATGAAGCCTCGCAATGGCATCATATAAACATGAGAATTTATGGATGAGGTGGCGTGGGTGGGGGTGTATCGGTATTCGGGTTTAGAGGTTGAATAGCGAAGACAGAGAAGAAAATATATCAACACACATATTTCATTTATTAGAAAGACTATATATTTATTCGTAAGACTCTATTCACACCGACAGTAGAATACATATGCATATTTTCTTGACGCACACAAACGCACATCTGGAAGTTGAGAGCGCTTCGGCGGAGGGATAATGGGTTAGGGAGTCTGGTGGAACATTACGACTTAAAAATGAGTTCGATCCAAACAAGACGTCCTTTACAAAATTTGGTATTAAATACTTCTTTTGTGTACCGTGTCCCTTAAGAATGTAGGTAATCATGGCTCTCCACGTCTTCCTTTCCTTTGTAGTTCTTAACACTTTTTTTCTTGGTATTTCTCCTAAACTCTACTCTGCCATACACTTGCTCAAGCTTATCAAGTATGTTACCCGTTGCTTTCCTTTGTCTCTCTATCCGTCTCGTGAATATCAGATTCTCTAAGCCCTCCTTCCTCATTAAGTGTTCCAGAAACTTCAGCTGTCTATTCCTGATGCAAAATACAGGGTCGGACAGAGCAACTTGCTTTTTTGGCATAACAATTAAAACAAAAGTCATGCAGATATACAGGTAATTCTTTAAACAGCATGAATTACAACATTAAAATTTTATGTTTTACGAGCTTTAAAAATGACATCAGTCAGATTGCTTCAATTCTTAAGCCTCTAGGGCCATTCGTATCATATTTGATACAGTATGAAAACAAGCCTTGAAAGAAATATTTTCCTGAAAAATTTTTTAAGAGAAATATTTTATAAATTTCAAATGAAAGCAGTACTGATTGCTCAGTCAATGAATACTAAATGTTTCCTTATAGGGAAATACCAAATGTTTCCTTATAGGGAAATACTGTATCAAATATGATACGAATGGCCCTAGAGGGATAAGTAGTAATTAGTGGGGGATCTGTTTATTACTTCATAACAATATAGAACTGATCCCCCACTTTATGACAAGTAGAAGCCTTAATCATATTATATTATTAACCCTCTAGGGCCATTCGTATCATATTTGATACAGTATGAAAACAAGCCTTGAAAGAAATATTTTCCTGAAAAGTTTTTTAAGAGAAATATTTTATAAATTTCAAATGAAAGCAGTACTGACTGCTCAGTCAATGAATACCAAATGTTTCCTTATAGGGAAATACCAAATGTTTCCTTATAGGGAAATACTGTATCAAATATGATACGAATGGCCCTAGAGGGATAAGTAGTAATTAGTGGGGGATCTGTTTATTACTTCATAACAATATAGAACTGATCCCCCACTTTATGACAAGTAGAAGCCTTAATCATATTATATTATTAACCCTCTAGGGCCATTCGTATCATATTTGATACAGTATGAAAACAAGCCTTGAAAGAAATATTTTCCTGAAAAATTTTTTAAGAGAAATATTTTATAAATTTCAAATGAAAGCAGTACTGACTGCTCAGTCAATGAATACCAAATGTTTCCTTATAGGGAAATACCAAATGTTTCCTTATAGGGAAATACCAAATGTTTCCTTATAGGGAAATACTGTATCAAATATGATACGAATGGCCCTCGAGGGTTAATACACTGGGTTAATCGTACTCTGAAGTTTCGGTCAACTCTTTCCAGTATATCGGTGGATATATTGGCGACAGCTTGACGAATGTTGTTCTACAGGCGAACCAGAGTGTTAGGACGATCGTTGTAAACAATTGACTTCAGGTAGGCCCATAGAAAATAGTAACAGGGTGATAAATCAGGGGACCATGCTGGCCAATGCAGATCACCCCTCAAAGAGTTAAGGTGTCTTGGAAATTTCGGCTGCAAAACTGTTATTGACACGCGCGCTGTGTGTGCCGTGGCATCGTCCTGTTGGAAGAAATTTTAAATTTCGCACTCTCGAGTAAGCCCCTCCCCATTATCCTCGGAGCAACCATCGCTTCAGGGCGCCAAATTCAAATAAGCAAGTTGCTCTGCCCCACCCTGTATAAGTTAACTTTTCGTTTCCATTCTCTTCAAAACCTTATCTTTGCTCACATGTTCGGTCAATGGCATCTTCAGCATCCTTCTGTAGAACCACGTTTTGGTTGCTTCAAGTCTTTCCTTCACTTTTGATGAGATTGCCCAGTATTCGATGCTATATAGGATGACTGATATCACAGTACTTTTTTTGTTTCTATCGAAATTTTCCTGTCTCTCAATACTTTGCTTAGCATTTGGAATGCGTCCCTAGCCAACCCAATACGCCTCCGTATGTCAGTGTCGCACTTTCCGTCTCTAAGACATGGTTAAAAGAACCAAACAGATTTCTCTATTTCAGTGTCTCTCTATTTTTTTTCTCTCTCTCTCGTTTAATGTTTTTTTCTGTTTATCTCCTTATCAGTCTTTCTGTTACTCTCAGAATTTTGGGCGCTACCTTGTGAAGTTTCCTAGACAGGATAAAGGAAAGTGAAAAATAAGCGCCAGCCGCTTACTGTAAGAAGATAAAATGTATGGTTTTCAGCAAGAGAAAAGGCCACAAACACAAACCACACATTGGAAATGTCAGCATCGAACAAGTACAGAAGTAAAAATATCTAGAAATTATTTTAACAGAGAATATAAAATGCAACACCGAAATTCGAACTCAGGGATTAACAAAAGCCAAAATACGAAAAAACAAAAAACAAAAAAACAAAAAAACAAAACAAAAAATCAGTAAAATTTCACTAGAAACAAAGAAAAGAGTTGCTATGTGACTGACATCAAATCGGTCCCCATGTATGGCAGTGAATGCTGGATAACCCCGACACAGATGCAGAGAAAGTAGGTAACAGAAATTTGGTTCTACCGAAGGATACTTAGATACATGGAAAGAGAGAGCAAAAAGTTTTAAAGAACAATAGTAACAAAAGGTTATTTATGCTCAGAATCAGAAATATAGAGCTAAAGATTCTTGGAAACATAATGAGGAAAGAGGACTTGGAAAATTTAACTCACATAGGGTGTATCGAGGGAAACAGAGAAAGCAGAAGGCGCCTACATATGTTTGTGTGACTGGATAGCAGAACATAGACGAATACTTGACAAGGGGAGAAATGCTGCCAAGAGACTCAAGAAATATGAAGTTATGGAGATCCATAATCATTCACGTCTTGAAGAGACACGTGCATAATAGAAAAATAATATTGACATTTAATATTGAGTAGTGATTTTGATCCTCACAGTGTGACCGTTACTACTGAATAGTCAGTTCGTTCGTCACTCGACTCCTGATAGAAATGTGAATATTATATATTCGAGCAAGGGTTGTTGTGCGGCAGAATCAACTCTCTTATAACTCAGTTGTGAATTTGATCCTTGCTGGGTATCTGTAAAAAAAATTCAGTGATTAAATATGTTAACAAGGATTGACATGTAAAAATGAACCTAACTTGTTTAGTGTAAACTAAAACAAGAACTTTTTTAATACGTACTGATGGGAGTAGGACGCACTTTTGTCAAATATCAGGCTTTTCGAAAGAAAAAGTCAGATTTTTAAATTCAATTATAAACATAAAATGCTCGTCATTTGTTATATACTGACTTAAATACCTGCAAGGTTTCTAACTTCAGTACATATCTTAGTCATCCACGTCCAAGCCTATTTCGCTGCTATTATAGCTCATTAGTGTGACCAGACGCATCTACTCGCCTCTGAGCCGGGATCGAAACTCGACCAATTTAATGTTAGTCGGAGTCGCTACTCCCTAAGCCAACGACGAGAAAGGTAATTTTAACGTGTTGTATATCAGCAGTGTTTACACACGCCAGTCACCGAGAGAACTCAATTCATTTCTGAAGAGTCACGCATATAGCTGGGTGGAAATTGTTTTTAAAATTTTCTTCTCCAGAGAGCTCCATCGTAATGAGAGCATAATATATTAGTCATCCACATACAAGCCTGTTTCGCTGTATCACAGCTCATCAGTGTGGATAGACGCATATATATATATATATATATATATATATATATATGTGTGTGTGTGTGTGTGTGTGTGTGTGTGTGTGTGTGTGTGTGTGTGTGTGTAATAAAACGAAATATACACCACTTACTTGGTACTTAGGTTTCTACCTCAGGTAAAAAAAGCACTTCTTTTACTTGTTACTTGCACATACACTACCGAACATAATTATTAGGCCACCCCAGTGTTTTTTAAAAAATGATGTATTTCATACTATTTTTTAGTACTTATTGCCTACTGAATAATTGTAAATGAAAATAAAATGGTTCTTTTGTAAATACTGCATTATGACATATGTTATCAAATGAATTTATAAATATTAAATAATTACCTATATTACAGTTTCATCAAAGAAAGAATGAAGAAAATTTAGGGTGATTCGGTCGAGTTCTTCTTTGCTTCCTTGCCTTGTAAAATTTTGCAAAATAATAATATAAAAAAAACATTCTCTTTTATTTAGAATTGTCCACTAAAAATAGTTTGAAATACATCATTTCTTTTAAGAAACTTGGGTGGCCTAATAATTATGGCTTGTTGTATATATATATATATATATATATATATATATATATATATATATATAATAATAATAATAAGACTGACTCTGTGCGTATGTAGATCCTAAAATTTTACACACGCAAACCTTGAGGACCACAAATAACCGGCAGAATCTAAGTCCGTTACTGTCCGTCGCTATAAAGCGTTGGACAAGAGGGGAAAAAAAAGAAAATCGCGGAGTACCGACAATATATACAGTACCTCGCAGCAAAGAAAAAAAAACCCTCTAACGGAACCAACCACAAAGAAAGAAAAGTGCTCGATACAAACTAACCAATTCGAATTAACAAAGAGGAAGTAACGTAGAGCAATCTTGGCGATCTTGTGATTTTTTCACGTATATATATATAACAGTAAAGTATACCTAGTGAGCCATACAGACCTACCTAGGTTTCAGCTAAACGGATCGTCAAGGAAAGCCAGCTTTTCATGACAATCCGTTTAGGTGAAACCTAGGTAGGTCTGTCTGGCTCACTAGGTATACTTTACTTATTCCGCTCTACCTAAGTATTGAGCGCTTTTTTTGTTAGTTGATTACTCGCGTCGGGTTTTTTTCTTTGGGCTACGTACTGACTCGGTCCGAACTCTTTTGAGTGATGTTCATGTACTTAGCTCTTTCTTTTTTAAAACCATTTTTTCCCTTCTTCAAGATCCGTGGAAGGTTTTTCGACACGAGTATAGTTATTATGTCTATTAACTGATTATACCAATTTTGACATTCTGTGAAAGTATTATTGTGATGTCTTCTCACTTTAGGTTTTTTTCTTCGTCTTCTATATTTCACACACACATACATACATTTTTTTTAATCATGTCACCAAGCAAGGCATTCCACTGCCACTATAGCGCAGGGGGTTACACAGGGCGATACACGAGTTAGGATGTACATAGGGGGAGAGTTGGAGAGAATGGGAGGGTTCGTGTGTTAGGAGGTGTCTATTGACCTTACATTTAAACTCCTGGTGGTCATAGCCGTCGGGGAAGCAAGCATGCGGAAGGGAGTTCCACAGGCGGGAAGTGCGAGAAAAGAAGCTGTTGGAGTAGAAATTGCGGTTACATTTCATCGGTTTCACTGTAAAAGGGTGGGACCTAGTTGCCAATCTAGTATCTCGTGCAAACTCACACCTAGGGGGCACCAGTTATTTAATTTCATCAGAGCAGAAGCCATGAACATATATACAAAATCTAAACTTTTATATTTGAGTGGGCGCTTCGTTTATATATTGAACAATATATTTTTATTTATTTTCACCTGTCGGTTAAGAATATTATTAAAGGTAAATTTGCACTTTTCAGCAGGAATCGAAGCTGTCCCCCTTCGGGGCAGAGCAAGCCAATGCTTAGCACAGTTCGACTACGAAGTAGCAGACGGTTACGTAAAGCCAATTACATGCTTTTCAAGCGAAATTTCTCTTGTCATAGATAGTTCGAAAATTTTCCTCTCTACACACACTTTCGTATTCAAACGTAAACAAAGAGAATTTTAGAATGGGATTTTATTAATCCGACAGGTAGAATCGCCGACTGATGTTAATTCGGTCGGGTTTCAATCCTGGCTAGAAGCAATCGGATGTCTAACCGTACTGATGAGCTGTGATACAGCCAAACAAATCTGTCTGCGGTTGACTATTTTACGCTCTCAAACCCTGATTGAGCATTCATGGTAGACTTTGAAAAAACAGTAGCAATCTACGCATCGTTCATTCAGTAATGAGTTAGAACACTCTCAGTTACTTTCGTATGTTGACATAGTATATCACACGTTAAAAGTCTGCCTTCTTATACCGAGCGTCCATAGCTCAGATGTAGAATCGCCCACTGATGTCAATTCCTGGCTAGAAGCAATCGGATGTCTAACCGTACTGATGAGCGGTGATACAACGAAACAGATCTGTCTGTGGTTGACCATGAGTATATATATATATATATATATATATATATATATATATATATATATATATAAAGAATATATTTCCTATAATTAATATCTTAAGAATTAATGGATATATTTTTGAACCGAGATTTATGATTACTTCAAACTCTATTATTTGTAGATCTGTTAGTCAGATACTTGGTGATACACGTTTTGGCGATTATGTCTCGAAAGAGACATGACTGACTGGACAGAAGATTTTCCTTTAGGATGTTGTTATTACCTTTTTCAGTAGACCAGTTGCCAATCAAGGCTATACAACCCAATATGTCCTTCCATTTAACTCATAGCTTGAGGGAGAAAAGACGGATTAATATCTTTCCCAAGTGTATTTGCGCGAAAATGAATGCAATATACAGACACCCTATCAAAAAAAAAAAAATAAATAATGAGGTGCATATTTCAAATACGAATATTCACAAAAATAACGTTGGATGTGATAATATCTATCTATCTATCTATCTATCTATCTATCTATCTATCTATCTATCATATTCTGTTCATTTTCATAGATTGTTTCTCCTTTCTAATCTATCTATCTATCTATCTATCTATCTATCTATCTATCTATCATAGTCTGTTCATTTTCATAGATTGTTTCTCCTTTCTAATCTATCTATCTATCTATCTATCTATCTATCTATCTATCTATCTATCTATCTATCATAGTCTGTTCATTTTCATAGATTGTTTCTTCTTTCTAATCTATCTATCTATCTATCTATCTATCTATCTATCTATCTATCTATCTATCTATCTAATTCCAGTCAAGTTCATTACATTCACTTAGGTGCTTATACCATTCGGAAAGTTATGAATCCATCTCTTCTTCCTCACATATGGGTAAATAGCAAGGCAGACTGGGTTCTATAGCCTTGATAAACTTAAAACCAGCCTCACTCAGAGGATAAAGTGTTTGCGTCGCATTAACTCCCCTAACTGGAAAAATGACAGTTGCAAAAACATCGACAATAATAAATCAGCACGGGATAGAGTGCGTTGAAAAGGGGTTCATAGATGGCCTAGGCTCCACTTGCACTAAGATCTCTCTTCCCTCTCTCTCTCTCTCTCGCTATATATATATAAAATCAAAAATCTAAGCTCGTCAGGGAAAAATTGGCCAATCTATCTATCGCTTAACAGCTCGTCCGGGAAAAATTGGCCAATTTTTCCCTGACTAACTGTTAACGAAACCGTGGTAGGTTATTGACTCACTCTTAGATTTTCGATTTTGTTTGCTCTACTTTCGCTTTGAGTGTTTTGTGTACTCTGCTTTCGTATTGAGCTCTTTATTGTTAAGGTTTTCGTCTTGGGTTTTTTTTCTTTCTCATGAATGCTTGACTTTTTGTTCAAGTATTTTGTTGGTTTCTTTTTTTCTTCCCCTTCTTTTCCCTCCGGGTTCGTTCCCGGTGGGTTTCAAGACGATCTCATTTGTAGTTTAATTATTGCTAGTTTTGACAGAATTAGTTCTATTGCTATTGGTATTATTACTATATATATATATATATATATATATATATATATATATATATATATATATAACTTTTGTCTTCTTAACTCTTGTTCATTTATTTTTCTCTCACCTTAATAGTGTTTCAATTTTATATATATATATATATATATATATATATATATATATATATAACTTTTGTCTTCTTAACTCTTGTTCATTTATTTTTCTCTCACCTTAATAGTGTTTCAATTTTTATATTCTCTAAGACCCAGTAACTCTTTGCGTTATAGCGGCTTTATTGCGTTGTATGGAATTATCATGGCGAAGGACGCATTCCAGAAGCTGAGTAAAGTACTAAGACACAGGAAAATTTCACTAGAAACAAAGAAGAGAATGCTAGATTGCTATGTGATGTCAGTTCTTCAATACGGCAGTGAATGCTGGAAAAAATGAAGATGAGGAAAAACTTGAAGCAGCAGAAATGTGGTTCTACAGAAGGATACTGCGGATATCATGAACCGAGCATGTGAGCAATGATGAGGTGTTGGAAAGAATGGCAACCAAAAGAAAATTAATACTGGGCATTAAGAAGAGACAACTGAAGTTCCTGGAACATGCAATGAGGAAGGAGGGCTTGTCGAACTTGATACTGACAGGCCAGATAGAAGGAAAAAGAGACAGAGGAAGGCAGCGGATAACATCTATGTAGGGGCCTGATCAGGTGGATGACGGAATGGGAGTTGCGAGATGTAACAGGAAAAAGCATACTAAGTGCCACCAGAGATAGGGCGACGTGGAAAACCATTATCGCCTACGTCCTGAAAGGACATGGCACATAGAAGAAGATGGGATGAAGTGATTAAAACAGTTTTAAAAAAATCATTCACTTGATTTAAAACAGATTAAAATTGTAGAGTTCTGGAAATCAACCACCTGGATGTCTGTTCCAAAAAACTACTAGTTCTTGGAAAAAAGCTGTTCATGCGGAACATTTTCCTTAATTTAAAATATAGGGGGAATAAAGCTGATTCGGTTTCACAGAACACTGGGAATGAAAATCATCATCATCAGCAGCAACAGTAGCATCATTATTATTATCATCAGCATCATTAGTTCCATAAGCGAGTGTGATTCACTCCACATGTCTGGGTTGAAAGCCGGATATGACTTCACTGATGTGTAGCGTGTCATAGGCAAGAGGACCTGGCGTACCGTATTTTCTCTTCAGGTAACTGGCAGTTAACAGTTAAATTTGTGATGTTTTTTATCGCTATATATTTCTTTGAATATAAAGTTAAATTATTGCAATTCAGGAGAAAGTGGTGGCGTTCATTAACATAAAAAAGATGAGGATGCACTCTCCAGAATTGATAATGTAAAAAAAAAATATTTGTTTCAGAATCACAACTTTAAAAAAAGTCCGCCGAAGAAAACACATTTTCTCATAAATGAAAGATTTCACGTTGCCTGAATGAAAGGATTTCATTAAATGGGGTGGTTTTGGCGTGTTCCTGAATTTCGTTTCTTGTCAGTAGGGGTAAACTGATTCCTTTTTATTTGTAAGCCATCATGAAAATTATCAGATATTAATCTTTTGCGAATTCATTCATCCAGTTATTCGTTTGCCGCTTCACAAACACTTTTAACGTAATATTCGTAACTCTTTTTAAAAAAAAATGTTTTCAAAAAGATGCTAAACATATTAAAATCTCTTGAAAAAATGCATTTATAGGTATGAATTAAGATTAAAGAAAAAAACCTTTTGATTATTCTCTGAATTTTTGCTTTTTGGTAGTTTTGTCAAGGAGAAATTTTTTCGAGGAAGGAAATAACACGGGAAAGTTTGAACGCTTCTCAAAAGACACTGAATAGAGAAAAATTAAAATAGTTTACAGACACACTCTTATGAAAAAAGGAAGGAAATCTATAAAAGGAAAACATTTATAAAAAAGGGAAAGAAAGACGGAAATAAAAAGAAGAAAATCTACACATATTAAAAAAGAAAACGGAATCTTTTATTTTTCTTTGCTCGAAAAGCAAACGAAATGTCAAAAAAATGTTCAAAACATGGAACTGTTTGTCTTTTAGTGGAATACACATCCTAGTCTTTTTAGATGTTGTGTTTTCATGTATTCACGATCAGCTCAGGTGGAGGTAAATTTAATTTTCAGAGTTACAAAAGAAATGTAAGTCAGACACCCATATACATACACATTCGCACATAAACGTATATATATATATATATATATAAATAAACACACACACACACATATATATATATATGACGAGAATTAGAGAATTAGTTAAATATGTACAATCAGAATGAGAGGTAGATATGATCAGAATGAGACAGATATAAACAGACAGTGATATATATATATATATATATATATATATATATATAAAATCAGACGGTGATATATATTGAACATTATTTTTAATCTGTACCATGGAATCATTCGGAGTCGAGAGATTTAAGAAACACCAGATCAGTTGGCGGCTTCCCCTATGTTGTTAGAGACTGCAATCGCCCGGTTCACACTCCACCCACGTCTATTGAACAGGTTAAGAGGCTCATCCCTTGTTCCCTGTTTAGGATATGGTTTCCGGCTTTTTCTTTTCCAATCTTCTCACTTTGTTTTTTTTTTCCATTGGAGTAGATAGATCTATCTATCGCCCGATTCACACTCCACTCATGTCTATTGAACAGGTTAAGAGGCTCATCCCTTGTTCCCTGTTTAGGATGTGGTTTCCGGCTTTCTCTTTTCCAATCTTCTCACTTTGTTTTTTTTTCAATTGGAGTAGATAGATCTATCTATCGCCCGGTTCACACTCCACCCTTGTCTATTGAACAGGTTAAGAGGCTCATCCCTTGTTCCCTGTTTAGGATATGGTTTCCGGCTTTCTCTTTTCCGATCTTTTCACTATTACGTAGCCCCCTGCACATCAGTGGCGTTACCGCCTTGCTCGGGGTGATACGATTAAAAAAAAAAAAAGTTCGAATCCTGCCGAATGACACATATCTTTGTAACAAAATATTTTGTAAATAATCAGGCCGGTAGAAATATATATATACTGTTTAATTAAAAACAGAATATGTATTCAAATATGAATATTGATTACAAATTACGGAATTTTCTGTAATATATATAGTTAGATAGAAAGAAAGATAGATATGGTTATATATATATGTAGATAGATAGATTATATTAATATTTGTTGGCTGCCTTATTTTCGACATGAATACAGAAAGATACTAGTGTTGTGTAGCATGTACACATTTAAGATTGGTTTGATAAAAATCAAGTGGCATAGATGTATTGTTCCGTTTGGTTTCTCAAAAGAGTAGAAAGAAAGGAAAATGAAAGGAGGAAGAACAGAAAAAATAGAGAAGAACTGAAAAAGAAAGAAATCTAAAAACAAGCTTGGAAATTAGTGACTATCAAGAAAAAGGTAGTAATAAAAAATATAAATGAAAGAAAGACGAAAATGAAAATGGTAAGAAAAAACCTAATGTAAATAGAAAGAAAGAATGAAATCAAGCAGAAAAGAATGAAATAATCAAAGAAGGAAAAGAAAGAAGGAATGAAGGAAAACAAGAAATGAAAGAAGAAAATGAACGAAGGAAAATGAATTAAGGGGAAGAAAGAATGAAGGAATGAAAAAAAAAGAAAGATTGAAAGGAAAGAAGGAATAAAGGTAAAGAATAAATGAAAAGAAATAAGAAATGAAAGGAAAGAAGATATGAAAAAAAG
Source organism: Ascarosepion bandense (assembly GCA_037127315.1). Taxonomy (NCBI): domain Eukaryota; kingdom Metazoa; phylum Mollusca; class Cephalopoda; order Sepiida; family Sepiidae; genus Ascarosepion; species Ascarosepion bandense. The sequence continues at coordinate 300,575 of JBBBDQ010002145.1, forward strand.
AATGAAAGGAAAGAAGGAAGGAAAGAAAAGAAGGAATAAAAGAAGAGAAAGAATGAATGAAAATGAATAAAGGGGAAGAAAGAATGAAGGAATGAAGGAATTAAAGAAACGAAAGATTGAAAAGAAAGAAGGAATGAAGGTAAAAAGGAAAGAAAAGAAAAAGGAAATCAAAAGAAAGAAGAAATGAAAAGAAAAAAGGAATGAAAGAAAAAAGAATGAAAAGAAAGAAGGAATGAAAGAAAAGAAAGATTGAAAGGAAAGAAGGAATGAAGGTAAAGAAGGAATGAAAATAAAGAAGAAACGAAACAAAGAAATGAAAGAAAAAGAATGAAAGGAAAGAAGGAATGAAGAAAAAGAAGGAATGAAAGAAGAGAAAGAATGAGGGAAAATGAATGAAGGGGAAAAGAATGAAATGAAAGAAAAGAAAGATTGAAAAGAAAGAAGGAATGAAGGTAAAGAAGGAATGAAAAGAAAGAAGAATTGAAAGAAAAGAAGGAATGAAAGAAAAAAGAATGAAAGGAAAGAAGGAATTAAGGAAAAGAAGGAATGAAAAGAAGGTAGGAGAGTAAGAAAAAAGAAGTAAAGGAAAAGAAGAAAAGAAGGATTGAAAGTAAAAAGGAATGAAGGAAAAGAAAGACTGATTTTGTAACCTTATTCTACAAGGTTCGGAGAAGGAAGGTCTTCACCAGTATCCACAGGTTTCACTCGCTCAAAGACACTTTTAACCATTGATTTTAGGAAGCGGTTGTATACAACTGTCAGTTTAGATATTGCAGAACGAGTTTTGCGCCATTTATAGGATCCCCATAAAAAGGAAAGAAAAAGGAAAGAAAACAGGAAAGAATAAGAGAACAGAATACAGAAAGAAAGAATGGAATGAAGAAAGAAAGAAAGAATGTAAGCAAAATGTAGGAAAAAGAAACAAAAAAGGGGGGGCGCTTATCGTAGAGTGAGAGTGACTAAAGGCATTTCGGTAAAAAACAATATTTTAATCCATATATTGAAAGGCAGTGGATTTCTACATGAAAATATGGCGTGGTGCAGTCTTCTCATCTTTGAATGGCCCTATCTTTAATTCACCGTAGGCCTAATTCACCGTAGGCCTAATTTCTCCTAGGCCTAATAAATATCTCTTCTGTATCTCCTGGAGACTGAAACCTCCTTAATGGATGAAGAAGTAGCGCCTTTTTCATCGAAGCAAGTGGTGGGTTTTCGATCTTTAATAAAAACCATGGATTTAATACTGATTTTTAAAGCACGCAAACTGGGCCTTCGCAGTGGAAATACTAACAAAATGCAAAAGTCCTAGCATTCAGTTGGCTCACTGGTCTTGCTTCAGACTATGTTTAACGGAATTAAAAAAACAAAAACAAAAAAACAAAAAAAAAAAACAAAAACAAAAAAACAAAAAAAACAAAAAACAAACGAAAACGAAAAAAAAAAAAAAAAAAGAAACCGAAAAATTCAAAATGAAAACTTGAAAGTTAAAAAAGTAAGTGGGGGCACAAATATAAAATATCAAGAAGATAAAGCGAAGAGAAGGAAATGGAAGACGATAAAGAGTTGAAAAGAAAGAAAATGAGAAATAGAAATTGAGTGGAAAGAAGGCGAAAGAAAGAAATAAGGAGAATTTAAGGGGGAGAGAGAGAGAGAGAGAGAGAGAGAAGGAAGAAAGAAAGGAAAAAAGAAAAGAGAAAAAAGAGGGAAAGAAAAAGTGGTAAAAAGAAAGAGAAAAATAAAAAGAGAAAAAAAGGAAGAAAGATAGAAGAGAAAAGAAAGAACGAAAAAGGTATAAACAGAAGTAAACAAAAGAAGAAAGAAAAGGAAGAAGTTGAAAAGATTCAAATGGGATGAAATTCTAATGACAATATTAATTGTTTTGTTCTAAAGAAGCATTCGGCATTCCATACCAAATCAGACAATTCTGATGTGGAGTTAAATTTATGAATTATTCCACTTAAAATAATCTTTCAAGAAAATAGGTTTCTCAAGACCAGTAGTTAAGGCTCTTTTCATTATTGAAAAAGGGTTCCTTTCTATTTTTTTTTATTTGAAGTAGTTATGGCTCTTTCCAGTCATGAAAAGGTGCTCCTTCCTAATTTTTTACTTGAAGTAGTTATGGCTCTTTCCAGTAATGAAAGAGGTTCCTTCCTAATTTTTATCTGAATTAGTTATGGCTCTTTCCAGTCATGAAAAGGTGCTCCTTCCTAATTTTTTTACTTGAAGTAGTTATGGCTCTTTCCAGTAATGAAAGAGGTTCCTTCCTAATGTTTTATTTGAAGTAGTTATGGCTCTTTCCAGTCATGAAAAGGTGCTCCTTCCTAATTTTTTACTTGAAGTCGTTATGGCTCTTTCCAGTAATGAAAGAGGTTCCTTCCTAATTTTTATCTGAAGTAGTTATGGCTCTTTACAGTAATGAAAAGGGGTTCCTTCTTAATTTTTTACTTGAAGTAGTTATGGCTCTTTCCAGTAATGAAAGAGGTTCCTTCCTAAAGTTTTATTTGAAGTAGTTATGGCACTTTCCAGTAATGAAAGGGGGTTCCTTCCTAATGTTTTATTTGAAGTAGTTATGGCATTTTCCAGTAATGAAAGGGGGTTCCTTCCTAATGTTTTATTTGAAGTAGATATGGCTCTTTCCAGTAATGAAAGGTGCTCTTTCCTAATTTTTTTACTTGAAGTAGTTATGGCTCTTTACAGTAATGAAAAGGGGTTCCTTCCTAATTTTTTACTTGAAGTAGTTATGGCATTTTCCAGTAATGAAAGGGCGTTCCCTCCTAATTTTTTACTTGAAGTAGTTATGGCTCTTTCCAGTACTAAAAAGGGGGTTCCTTCCTAATATTTTCTTTGAAGTAGTATGGAACGTCAACATCTTGAGTTTGTTATTATTTTCTCTTTGAGTTAAAATACTATCTATTTTAGCTGTTGCTGCTATTGAAAGTCATCAATATAGGTAATTTATATTATCTGGCACAGTTCATTGATTCTGATTTTGTATCCTTATTCTACAAGGTTCAGAGAAGGAAGGTCTTCACCAGTATCCACAGATTTCACTCGCTCAAAGACACTTTTAACCATTGATTTTGGGAAGCGGTTGTATACAACTGTCAGTTTAGATATTGCAGAACGAGTTTTGCACCATTTATAAATGGATCCCCATAAAAATTTCGATCTGACGAAAGTTTCGGTCCTCTCTGTCCAATTTCATTTTCCCCTCTAATAAATGTTTTGTAAGTTTTATTATATATGTGATCCCTGTTTTCATTACAATTCCAGGACATCATTTCTGTTTTAGAAATGTTTTTCTTGGGTTTCATTTCTTAGAATTCTTGGAAGATGTTGTTAATTTTTGTTTAAAATCATTTTTCTCCTAACTATGAATACCTACCCCGTTATACATCAGTACATTGGCCTAGGAAGTGAAAGCATGTTCACTGCCTTCGATCAGTTGATTTGTTTGCGATGTAATATGGAATACTTGAATAATAAACACCCATCTATTCACATCTATGCATGTAAACATGCATGATATAGCCGAGGAAAAGATTGATTAGACAGGCCCTCACATTTTAATCTTGTTATATTCCTGATGAGATTTAAAATGCGTCCGTATTGGTGTCCTCGCCAGGCATTAAAGTGATTGTGAACCAAAACGTTTTCTCCATTGGATCGATGCATTCAGTAGATTCGACACTTGCCTGGCGGTTTCTGATAGAAGAGAAGAGGAAGTGTCTTTTTCTCTAGTCATATGCTGCTGAAGGTCAACATAGATTTTCCCGCAGAAGATTGCCATTTTTTTTTGCGGCAGACTGGTTGCCAACCAAAGCTACAGAACTCAATCTGTCCTGCTATTTAGGGAACGTTAATTGTTCTTGTACTGCATCTACCTTGGGCTTCTGCCCACGTGGGGAGGCCGTAAATAATTCGGACTGTCAGTGATATTCTGAGAGATCAATTTCCTGTGTCAGTCATTCATTTTGACTCTCTGCCTTCGGGTGGAGAGGAACCCAGATGGGGTTCCGCCGAAAGATAGACTCTCGTCTAGGTAAAAATTGACATGGACTTTTGTCCGAGCTTACGGGCTCGGTTTTCCCGCTGAAATGGTTTTGTGCCGCAGCTACCTCAGTCATCCGCTCATGTGGAGGGGTAGTTGATACTTTCGAACTGTCCCTGACAGTCTGGGTAGAACAACTGCGTGCAGTGGTCATTCGCTTTGTCGGATTCTCCACCTTCGAGAGGAACACAGACGGGTCTCCACCAAATGGTCGAATTTCGTCTGGGGAAATGTAGACAAGAATTTTTGTCCGAGCTTATGTACTCGGTTTTACTCACATCAATTGACCTTGTTCCGCACTTCCATGTGGGGAGGCTGTAAATCACTCGGACTGTCATTGACATTCTGAAGGACCGACTGCGTGCGTCAATGTTCACTTTGTCTGACTCTCTGCCTTCGGGCGGAGAGGAACCCAGACGGGGATCCCCTAAAGTGCAGAGTGCCGTCTGGGGAAAAGCAGACAAGAATACTCAGCGCATACTTTCTGGGTATCGTCCTGCCACCTCGGCGATACAACCAAATGGAAGAAAGTAAGAAAAGAAAGAAAAAAAGAAAGAAAGAAGAGTAAAAGAAAAGAAGAAACGAAGAGAAGGAGATGGATAAAAAAGAAAAGAAAGAAAGAGAAAGGAAAAAAAATGAAAAAGGGAAAGGAAGAAAAAGAAGAGAAAAAGGAAGAAAAAAAGAAAGAAGGAAGAGGAAATGAAAGAAAGGGAATAGAAAGAGAGACAAGAAAAAGAGGAAATATGCAAAATAAATAAAAGAGAATTTTCCATCTGAGTCAGAGTTTAGTGTTTTACCCAACTAAGAATCAGTATTTTAAATGTCGTCTTCTTCATTTTTCCCGTCCACATTCAGCCTTGTGTTGCACGAAGATAAATTTAGTAAATATCAACCGAGAAACGAAATAAAAAGAAGCAAATAAACGATTCAAATAAAGAAAAGGATAAAAATAAACTCCCCAAATGCCAGAGAACATTTTAGAGAAGAACAAAGACCGACTGTGCCGGGGAAAATCTGTCGCAGAAGGAAATGCATTAAAAACTCAAGAAAAAATCTGAGACGTTAGTGTCTGAAGTGTTTATTTTATAATTCTAAATACAATGTCGGAAATAGAAATATTAGCTTAGCAGCTGTTTATATGGACTGACTGGAGACCTGGCGTCGAACGCACGACGGAGAAACTGGGTTTACTGAAAAGAGCGCCAACAAAAGATACAAACAGGTGGTGACCACTGGTGGCGATGTTGACTCAGAAGCCAGTCGACCCGTCGGATGACCCCGACTACTCACTGGCGTACTAATTTCTCTTGCTGACGATCTGCTGCGTTTGGGACTGTCAGAACTGACGAATGTTCGTTATTTTATTAAAAGCTTCCGTCGACCACAAGCTGAGATGGTCATTATGCAAGAAAAAGTTTCATCCTTTATATGCATTAAGTTTCGAGTAATCATTCAGTCAGTTAAGTGCCATACGTGATACACGCTTGGGCGATCATGTCTCGAAAGAGACATGACTGACTAGGCAGAAGATTATCCTGCAGTAGGTTGCCATTGCTTTCTGCGGTAGACTGGTTGCCGACCAAGGCTACAGAATCCAATCTGTCCTGTTATTTAACCCATAACTGGAAGGAATAGACGGATTAATACCTTTCCCAAGGGTATTTGCGCGTAAGTGAATGCAATGAATTCGGCTGGAATTCGAACTCTGCCCCCCCCCCCCCGATTTCTAGTTCCGAGCCGATACCCAATGCGCTACAACGCACACCCTGTAATCATTATTTATCATAATTTATCATAAAAGTTAACAAAAAACATGAGTTTACTGGTCTATGTACATGTTGCGTAAGGTATTTGAGAACAAATTTCAATTTGAGGTAAACGTATTATTTGCCAGAGAAAACCATATGTTTTTACAGAATTTAGTACACATTTTTTTACATATATACACAAAACTTAAGTATTCAATGTCATCATCATAAGGTTCGATTAATAAAGTTTCTACAACATTTATCTGAGTTGATCAAGAGTTTTCTTTTATTCTAGTTGTCCTTACATTAACGAGTGCAGTCTTCAACGAGTTCTTGATATTGTGATCATATTTGTTAGTCCCTCTCTCAACGAAGCCACAGACGTAATAATCCGTAGGATTTAAACCAAAAATGCTAAGAAAGCGAAAATGTTAGAGTGTAACATTAGGCACAGATTCTTGTTGGTAGCTGTATGGCCTTCTCTGATCTACTTCCTCGATCCAGGACTTGATTGCAGTGTCTAGTGTTTTGATGTAAGCGGTAGCATTGACACTAAAACCTTGTGGGAAATGTGTGGATTCAAGACTTGGTAATCATTGTTCACGACCTCCAAGTCTATCACAGACCATGGGAATTTGCTCTGCATAACAGTGGGAGCATCATTTCTGTCCACATTTGATCTAGGACATGTTAGGGTACAAGAGTGTTTGACTTCATTTAACAAGCGCATTTACATGATATCATTCTTGCACCACACGTTTGATTGTGGACTCCGACACATGGAACTGATTGTCAATGTCCTGATTTTATGGGATTCTCGACAATTAGATCATATACTTGTTAAATAAACCTGACTTTGATGATAATGGCTGGCAGTCGAGAATAACTTTTTTTCTTTTTGCCACTGAAGGCACATTCTTACCCGAATTTTGCCACTTTTTAAAAAAATCTTAAATACAAAGGACCTGGAAATCTTTAAAATATCTGCAATCACTGAATCCTTGTGGTTGGTAGTTAAAGCAACAATAACAGCGTGAATTTTCATCTCCTGAGTTAGAGTTGAAGCTTCGATGTCTGGGCTAAAAACAGAGACAAAAGTTTAAGCGAGAGTTGGCATTCTAAAGATACATTCTCAAATACTCAACGCACTCTTTTTAATCCCTTCTGGTTCATCTGGATTTTGTTTCTTCTGTTTAAATTCTTGAAATGATATTGTTCAATCTTCTTTGTCTGTAATTCCATTCTACTGAAGAAGCTTACGTTTTATTTAAGGACCACAAACCAAACTTCCAAAACAAATTACAAACTAGACTGATTAATCCTACTAAAAGTGACTTAGGCATAATTTCTAGGGAGATTCTAAAAACCTAATAGAAAAGTTGCTATCGAATTTACAACCAAACCTTTGGAAAAGTTCTTCGGATACTATACACTGGTTTAACAACATCAAAAACAAATCTAAGTTCACCTTCCTTAAATTCGATATTGTCAACTTCTATTCTTCTATACCAAAGGACCTTCTTGAAAGTTGCTTAAATTTTGCTAAAAATTACGTGGACATTTCGGATAGGGGCTATAAGATTATCTTAGCGGCCAGAACATCCATTCTCACCTTTAATAATTCCACATGGACGAAAGGGCCAAAGGATAGTTTTGATGTCCCTATGGGAGCGTATGATTCAGCCCAGGTGGCGGATCTTGTGGGTATTTACATTGTAGATGTTCTAAGTAGGTTTTTAAACCCAAAACAATTAGGCCTATATCGGGATGATGGATTAATATTTATCCCTAATTCCAATGGGCCCTATACAAATAAAATACACAAAAAACAATTAGAGCCCTGAATTACCTCGGTTTTAAAGTTGAAGTTATTTCTAATCTTAAAATTGTAAACTATCTGGACATCACCCTTAATTTAAATGATGAATCCTACCAGCCATTTCTCAAAGAAAATAATTCCCCACTTATATTAATATTTCATCCAACCACCCCAAAATATTATAAAACAGATACCCAATATAGTGAATAATAGAATCAACCAATTATCATCCAACATTAAAACTTTCAACGCAAGTAAAGATATTTACAACAAGGCCCTTCAAAAAAGCGGATATAAGAACAAATTAACATATAATAAACCTACAAATTAACATATAATAAATCTACCATCCAAAACTAAAAATAAAAGAAACTAGAAAAAGAAAGATAATTTGGTTTAACCCCCAATTATTGTAAATTAACTAATATCAATATTGGTAAATATTTTCTTAAATTAATAGACAAAAATTTTAATAACAGTAATCCTTTACGGAAAATTTTTAATAGGTACACCCTAAAAATCAGCTATTCTTGTACTCCTAATATAGACAACCTCATTAATTCCCATAATAGAAGTATTCTAATGAATTTACGCAATACTGACTCTGGGTCCAGAATTTTGAATGAATGCAGCTGTAGCTCTGTGGACGCCTGCCCGGTGGAGGGCAAATGTAAATCCACCCAGGTAATTTATGAAGCCCGCATTTCTCCATCAAACAATAAAAATACTACCGAACCTATATTGGTATATCCGCTGGACCTTCTAAGCAGAGACCTTATAACCGCACGTATTCTTTTTCGAACCCGGGTCAAAAGTACCAGACAGCTCTTTCACGAATATTCTGGAAAATGAAAGAGGAAGGGCTGGATCTGGAAATTAGCTGGAAACTAATAGGTTCAGCCCGTATTCCGAGGAATTTTCGTGACAGGTGCTGTTTGTGTTTATTAGAAAAAAATTCAATATTAAAATATCCTCACCAGCACCTGCTCCTGAATCTTAGAATGGGAATTTATCAGTAAGTGCCGCCATAAAGCTAATTTTTTGAATACTTAAATTTAAAATTTAATTTCCGGAATTTTAGTTTGTATAATATAAATATAAGTTTAATGATTTTGATAAATTAAATTAATTTCTATTTTTATTTTTAATTTTAACTTTAAAAAGCATTTTAACCCCCCTACCTTCCTCTCCCAATCTCTTTTAATTGTCTATCTTTATAAAATATGGATTCCTTGACTAAGCCCCCTTTTTTTCCTTTGTTAACATATATATTTTTTAATAATTCTAAATTTATAATTTTCTGTAATTATTATTTACCTTAAATACTTTTAATTAGATAAACTTAATTAAAAAAAATTTCAAAATCCTATATTTAAATTTATTTTTTCTCCCCCTAAATATGCCTTATAAGTTTCCAAATCCCTAACCCTTTTAAACATCTAAAATTAAACGTATTTGACACGTATCGAGCATTTTCTATTTGATATTTGATATTCCCTCCTTTTCCCTGTTTCCCTTATCTTTTCTTTATACATTCTTTATATTCCGCCCCTTCCTTTCTTGTTCTGTTTTGTTTAACCCAATCCTCAACTTAACGACCTCCTATTTCCATCCCTTCACTTACAAAGATAAAACCAAAAATAGACTGATTTTAAAAGAATTTTTGTGACGTATATTTCTCAAATCTTGACCGTTATTTATTTTTGTCTCCTTCTTTATCCCATTTCTTCTTCATTTTGAAATAGAATTCTGTCGCTGAGGAGACGTTGAATTCTCTATTAGAGATTTCATGTCGAAATATGCATTCGACATTTTTGAATTTTGAAAATTTTCTTTAATTTATATTGGCTCTGTAATCTTAAGTACATTGAGCTCTCCTCCTGCATCATTTTTTAATATTAAAAATTTTTTAAATATTAATTGGGATCAGGTTCTTGGAATTTACCTTCCTACATTTCCATTTCGGATTAAAGAAAAATAATATATATATATATATATATATATATATATATATATATATATATATATATATGTGCGCGTGTGTGTTTGTGTGTGTGTGTGTGTGTGTGTGTGTGTAATGGCTTGTATAATGATAATATACGCGCTAAAAGTCTGCTTTCTTCTACCGAGCGCCCATAGCCCAGATGTAGAATCGCCGACTGACGCCAATTCGGTCGGGTTTCAATCCCGGGTTAAAAGCAATTGGAGTCTAACCGTACTGATGAGCTGTGATACAGCGAAACAGATCTGTCTGCGGATGACTATATATATATATATATATATATATATATCATCCTACGTTTTAGGTACGACTCGGATTTTCATGCGATTTGGAGTTTCATATATATATATATATATATATATATATATATATATGCGTCTGCAGACAGCCCTCTTTCGCTGTATCACTGCTCATCATTACAGTTAGACACCCGATTGATTCCAGACAGGATTGAAACCCAACCGAAATGACATCAGTCGGCTATACCAGCTTCTAAGCTACGGGTGCTAGGTGGAGGAAGCGGATTTTAGTGTGTTATATACACAATATAAACACACGCCATTACCGAATGAACGATGCGTGAGTAGTGTGAGTAGCTACTCTTTTTAAATTCTACCATTTCTCTAAAATGCTCAATCGGCGTGCGGGAGCGTATATATGTATATATATATGTATATATATACGCTCTCGTACCCGCACTCACGCTGGATGCAAGCTCGGTGAGGAGGGTGATGTAGTCTCCAGGCAGGACCAAAAACAAGACCTGTCAAAGGGTAGAAAAGCAGCACCTCCATAAGCAAACCAGCTATGGTTTAACTAGTCTTCTCTAACCCGCATTGCCAAACGTGGCGAGTATGACAAGTGCCCTGAAATGAGGGACACGAAAACAATGGATGTCATCTAGGGACGGGTTCCTCAAACGAATGAAAATCCCTGATCCAGATCCAGAAATAATATCTTTCGATTTTAATCAGCAGAACAGAAGTTACATGGAATCAATTGAAGCTTTCATAGTTTTGTGTTTTTACAGAATTTGGGCATCTTTTTTCGCCTCATTCCGTTGTGGTATATCTTATTTGAATTTTTTTTTTTAATTACACTTTTAAAAAAAAATAAAGCCAAAACTTAAATCATCTACAAATTCTATTCTGGAAAACGTATCAGGCAAAGAAATCGTCATTAAACTGGAATTTTATGAGCATAGATACTGGCTTCTTTCTATCTCTGTACTTCTGAGATGATGTAGTATTTATATTATTTACACTGTTCGGGCTGCTGTCCTCATCTTTATTGACGTTATTACAACGTTTCAGCCGTTGTACGCTCTGTTGTACGCTCCGGCCTTCTTCAGGTCCTAGGATTTTCGAACCGGACCATTTATTACGATCACTAGGGTTATATCATTCTCATTCCATGTGCGAGGCTACTTCTGGTAGCCATGTAGTTATCTCCCTTTAACTCAGCTCTCTAAGTTGTTTGTTCACAAATGTCCTCAAGGACACATGGCCAAGTCGATATAGGCGTTGGTTAGTTCCAGTGACTTGATAAAAAGATCTATGAGTTCAATACCTGGCTACAGCAGTGGTGATACAAATAACTTAGAGTTAAAGGGTGATAACTACATGGAATGTAGGCTTTTTCTTTAGTTTCTTTTTACTTTAATGGTTTGCAGTTGTAATTCAAGAGAAATTGCTTTAAAATGTCAGTTCAGAATGCGTCTTTTTGGTGAAAACAGAATTCTAAGGCATTTTGAAGAGACTGTTTATATCTATGCAAACATCATTTTTCAAATGACGGAATTATGCGCACATATAAGTTGAAGGACAGCATTCTTTGCACATATCTGTCTTGCAGTATTTACATTATTCGGACTATTGTCCTCATCCGTGTTGCAATTTGTACGCTCTGGCCTGCTAAGAATTTCGAACCGAACCCTTTATTACAATCACTGGGATATATGAACTTCATTCCTTGCGTAGTGCCTCTTCTTGGAGTCATGAGTTATCTCCCTCTAATCCTGTAAGTTACTTGTTCACCACTGCTGTAGCCTGGTCTTGAACTCACAACCCACAGGAACTAACCAACGTCTATATCTACTGGGCCATGTGTCCTTGAAAACAAGAACAACTGAACTTTTGCGACTTATAAACCCTTTTTACTAGAGGAAACCCTTTTAACCAGAGTTCATATTGCATTTTTTTTTGTGTTAATAGTCTTCTCTAGTATTTTTAGTCTAGTGGATATAGACATTGGTTAGTGCCTGACTTGACCCAAAGAGTTGTGAGTTCAATACCAGTCTACAGCAGTGGTGAACAAGTAATTTGCAGGGTTAGAGAGAGATAACTCATGACTTTCAATCGAGGCTCTATGCAATTAGGATGATATACCACAGTGACTGCAATAAAGAATTCAGTTCGAAATTCCTAGCACCTGAGGAAGGCCGGAGCGTACAACGTCCAAAACCTCGTACAAATGGCAACAAAGATGAGGACAATAGTCCGAATAATGTAACTACTGTAAATACTACCTCATCTCAGAAATATAGACAAATATTTGTCTTGCCTTATAACGTTACTAATTTGGCCGAATCGAACAGTTTCGATTATTAACAGAATGTAACAGAAATGGCTACAAAAACGGTTGTAACTTTCTAATATCGTCAATGAGAGTAATTTTTGTGAGATCATATAGGATAAGGCAAAATATATTGATACACAGGGTAGATTGATGCACAACGCATATTTAAAAAAAAAGTCTATTCGTTTGCAAGTGGCACCAGCACGCGCATATTTAAGTTTTCCTGCTTCATTCCGGTTTCCAAGTCAAAGTTCTGCGAATCGAGCAAGTTAAACTTTTTAAAGTTAAATTTTTTAAAAGTTAAATTTTCTTTTAATTTTTTCTAAGTTAAATTTTTCTTTTAATTTTTTTCTAAGTTAAAGTTTTCTTTTAATTTTTTCTAAGTTAAATTCATTTTGTCCTTGTAATATTAGAAACTATAATTTTGCTTTCAGCGATTCCATTTGCCCAAACACTTTGAACAATGTGGGTATAGCCTCAAGCCTTTGAAAGTGTACTTAGGTGGATGAGTAGGTTGATACATGAAAAATCTTCTGTCAAAAAAAAAAAAAAAAAAAAAGAGAAGAGCGTTGACAAAAACATTTTAGGTGATGGACGAACTGGACAAAAGAATGGAAAAGACAAATGGCAAAAGGAAAAAAGAAAAATGCCCCTGCCAGTAAAGGAAGAAATAGAATTAAAGATTATGAATCGAACACAGAAGAAGCTGCATTTATTGTTGTGGTGCGTATCGAAAATCTCAGGGTGGGGAAAAGTAGATCCAACGCTCGGGTTGTGTAGACTGGGCTCATGAGGAATGCATTTACTTTGGTGAGATGAACATTGTTTATATTTGTCAGTGGCACAAAGATACAAATTAGTAGATTTTGCTAACTAGAAATATATTTCAGTCAGTTAAGTACCATACGTGAAACACGCTTGGGCAATCATGTCTCGAAAGAGACATGACTGACTGAGCAGAAAATTATCCCGCAGTAGGTTGACATTGCATTCTGCGGTAGATTGGTTGCCAGCCAAGGCTATAGAACGCAATCTGTCCTGTTATTTAACCCATAACTGGAGGGAAGAGACGGATTAATACCTTTCGCAAGGGTATTTGCGTGTAAGTGAATGCAATGAATTCAACTGGAATTTGAACTCGGCTCCCCGATTTCTCGTTCCGAGCCGATATCCACTATTGATGTAATCAGTAGTGTACGCTCCTAGGTTTAATATAGTTGTTTTTTTAAAAATTCTATTGATTTATATATTCTTTTGGTTATATTAAAAACAGTATTTAAGCTTATATTTTGTGTTGTTAATTATTTGCAACAATGTTATTTAGTCCTGCACCAACATGCCTCACTAGGTGGATCAATCGGCCCCACGGGTACAACATGTTGATGCATTTGACAAGCTGTTATAATGGTAGAGTATTATGAAAATTCTGCATACTATGCATTTCAAAGTATATTCAACAAATGACCAACATACTGGAATATGTTTACCAAGTTCCAGTTCAATCAGCGGGGGTTGTTTTTGTTTAGTGCTAATTAGGAAAGAAATGCATGAACGTGCCCGCCTTAACTCTACTTATCGCAATACAGATATGTCTATAGATTCTATTAATAAGGGCTCACCCATTCACAGTTAGATCAACCAAATGCAGTCAACAATTCTAACTCCTGCAGCTTCTTTTCCCGCACTTCCCAGCTGTGGAACTCGCTTCCTTATTCTTGCTTTCCTGACGGCTACAACCTCCAGGAATTCAAATGCAAGGTCAATTCTCATCTCTTAACTACTTGACCCTAGTTCTTTCCACACCGCCCTGTATATCCTTTCCTTTCTCTCACCTTCGCAACTGTCATCACATCTGTATTCCCATCCTTCTCTTGCTCCTTTCTAACTGGCTCGTCCTTCTCCTCTTTCTCCTCTAATCCTTTTACTCTTATGTAGCCCCCTGCACATCAGTGGCGTTTCCGCCTTGCCCTGGGTGACATGATTAAAAAAAAATTGTTTTAGTGGAATCTTCGCCTAGTTTTAGCTAGAATTTAAACTTGCTTTCTCGTTTCTGTTTTAAATTCTGCTGATCCTTACGTTACTCGGCATCTTCACTCTTTTGCTATACAACAGATAAAAAGAAAACGAAAGCATGAACGAAAAATAAAAAGAGATTTTTATTATATTACCACTATAATGAAAATAATTTACTATTTTTTGCATATAGGAAAACAACGGTGAAAATTCTGTGCCTTACCATCACAACTCTTTTGAACCGAGAAAATGGCTTCCATTTTATGACTCTACAGGCATGAATTTTGAAACTGGTCATAAATTTATGACGCTGACGGCAATTCGCTTTGACAGATTCTGGCTTTGACCTTCACGTAATGCCAGGCTGGCCGGAATTCGACATTCAAATACAATAGGCAGTATAGGAAAATACAGTGGTGTGATCGTGTGCTCGTATATACGTAAAGGAAGCGATATGCTCAACCTGCATTCATTTATTACAACTTACGCAATCAGCTGTAAGTTAATGACTTGCTTGAATGAACGAGAATGCATGATGGTTTGCCTTACTGAATTTGTTTCTTCTTAAGGACGTAGACGATCATGGCCTTCCACATCTCCCTATCCCTAGTGGCTCCCAGTACGCTTTCTCCTGTTACCCCATCCAAACCCCGCTCTGCTATGCACTCGCTCAAGCTCGTCAAGTATGTTACATGTTGCTTTTCCCTGTCTCCGTTTCCCTCTATTTGACCTGTGAGTTCAGATTCATCAAGCCCTGATTACATTTCAACAGTAATTTCCTTTTTCTGATGTTAAGTATTAGTCTCCTTTTCGTTTCCACCCTCTCCAATATCTCGTCGTTGTTCACATGTTCGGCTCATTGTATCCTCAGCATCCTTCTGTAAAACCACATTTCGTTTACTTCAAGTTTCTTCTTCATCTTTGAGGAGGTTGTCTAGCATTCGTTGCCATATTGAAGAACTGGCTTCTCATAACAATCTAGTACTCTGGTCTTTGTTTCTAGTTAAATGTTTCTGTCTCTCAATACTCTACTCATCTTATGGAATGAATCTTTGGCCATGACAGTTCGCCGTCGAATCTCAGTGTCGCACTTTCCATCTTCTGTTACAACATTTCCAAGGTGTTTAAATTTCTGTACCTGCTTGAATTTAGTATCCCCAACCTGTAGTTGGCATTTTGGGCTACTCTTTGTGCTGATGACTAGGCATTCAGTTTTCTTGTAGTTAATTTGTAGTTATTTTTTTCTGCTTTCTTCAGCTACCTTCTGTAGGAGGTCATGTAGTTTCCCTTCCTTACTGATTACCGACTGAGTTTAAATGTTAATGTACAAGAAATCACTCCCTTCTTTCAGTATGCTCGCAGGCATTAGATGATTTCTACACTTATTAGAATTAAGAGGTGAGGATTTTGCTAAATGGTTAACAGCATGAAAAATTCAACTGGCGCAAAAGAGTTCAAGATTATCTTGATTTTTGTTTTTTATGAGATGAAACATTGTCAGTAATAACTATTGTCTGACTATTCTTTCATTATCTTAATTTCAATTGTAATTTAAAAAAGCAACTGTAATTTAGGCGAAGAATTCTTGAAAGTTTTTTGTGGTAAAAATGGATCGGAGAACTGTGTTCAATTTCAGGTCAAGTCTGCTTCATTCTCTTTCGAACTAATTTTTTTTTTTTAATCATATCACCCCAAGTAAGGCGGTAACGACACTGAAGCGCAGGGGGCTGCGTAGGAACGAAAAGATTGGAAAAGAGAAAGCCGGAAACCACATCCTAAACAAGGAACAAGGGATGAGCCTCTTCACCTGTTTAATAGACGTGGATGGAATGTGAACCGGGCGATAGTTTAGTCTATTGACGAGACAGACGGAAGCCGTCAAAAATACTAAGTACAGAAAACGAATTTGACATAATTTTATGTAGCTTAATCGCATTTTTTTAAAATAATCATATCGCCCCAAGCAAGGCATTTTACAACCACTGTTTTGAAGGAGGAAAGTTATGAGAAGGAGTGATAAGTTATAGGGGGTGTCAGGAAGTGGGTAAGAGAAGGATGAGAATACTGATGAGAGTGGAGTGGACGGAGAAAAGAACATGAGACAGAGGATGCAGGTTAGTGAGATAGAAGATGACTATTGACTTTACATTTATATTATTGGAGATTGTAGCTGTCGGGAAAGCAAGTAAATAGAAGAAGAAAAATCTTGGTAAAAATATTTTTTTTACACGTAAATTCATGAAATTTTAAGAAATTAAATTTTGTTGGG
This sequence comes from Ascarosepion bandense, assembly GCA_037127315.1. Lineage (NCBI taxonomy): Eukaryota > Metazoa > Mollusca > Cephalopoda > Sepiida > Sepiidae > Ascarosepion > Ascarosepion bandense. The sequence goes on from JBBBDQ010002145.1 coordinate 317,054, forward strand.
AAAATTGGCTTTATTAGTTAAACGGAGGACTCAATGGAGAATGTAAATCATCTGTTAGTTTTTGAAAAAAATTGCCTTTATTTCCGAAAATCTACTCCCAATAATAAAATAAAAAATGGAATATAATTATGACATTATTTAACTTGATAAGCGTTTAATTACTTGAATAATATAAATTAAGGATATTATAGCCTGAAGAAAAAAAAAAAGTTTTTTTTAAATATAAAAATGAATGTTTCAAAAAATGGTTTTCATTTTTTAAAATTATAATTTATAAAGTTTTAAAAATATTTTTAAAATACTTCAAAGATTTGTTGGGGTTAATTTAAAAACTTACTATGCAACGATTACACTTACGAAACGAAAATTAAAAAGTTTAATACAAATCGTCGTGCCTTCCTATTTTTAAAATGATTTTTAATTTTTTGTGTGTATTTGAATTTTTTTGTATAGTAATTTTTATGTGTAAATCAAAAGGTTCATGTGCTTCAGAGATTCTTCTCTGACAGAGAAAATAATTTGTAAAATTAAGTCATTTGTGATCGCCATAAACCTATCTTATCTCGCATCTGTCCACTTGTGAACAAATTTGAAATACGGTGAACGAGTTAAAAAGTTTAACTTTCTAATTAAAAATAGTTTTATACTAAATTTCATGCTACAAATAAGTAATACTTGTGTAAATCAGATTACATTAACATTAAAATTTCTAATTTTCCAAAAATAATGTATCCCATATCTATATTTTGCTTTTGCAAGACTTTTAAAACGAATAATTGACTTTTGTTTACAAATGTGTCGATCGCTTAAAAATGAGTCAAAAATTGAAAGATTAAAAAAAATATTGAAAACTTTTAGATTCAAATAAATATAATTTGTGTTTGAAATACACCAGAGTATATATATATATATATATATATATTTTTTTTTTTCATTTTTTGTCTTTGTTAATTCTTGCTGCAAAACATTGTTTTTTTCTCTTTCAATGTCCAACATAGCATCAGCAGAATGAAGACATTGGGTGTCTTGACTTGAATTTTGTTTATACTTTTCAATAATTAATCGCAGTTGCTTCCGTTCCCGTTCAAACTTTGATACCAGCAGTTGCTTTTTTTTCTCTTTATATATATATATATATGTGTGTGTGTGTGTGTGTGTGTGTGTGTGTGTATTGGCCTGAATATTTTTGAGAAATTTGGTTAAGAAAACACATATCATTCGGTAGAATGACATATTCTCATAACAAAATTTCTCAAAATATATATACTGTTTAATTGAAAACAGAGTATTTACTCAAATACGAGTATGTATTAAAAATGTCCAAACATAAATTAAATAGATATATGTACACACACACACACACACACACACACACACACACACACATATATATATATATATGTGTGTGTGTGTGTGTGTGTGTGTGTGTGTGTGTGTGTAAAATCAAGAAATTAAAAAAGAATTATCATTATTTCGTGGAAAATGATTATATTAGAACTATCCAAATCTTCGGCTATTCGTTTTGTTTTTATTCAAACATGATCAAGATCTCAATCTATGATTATTTTTTTCAGTTAGTTTGTGAAAATTCAATTTTTAAATGGTGCTATTTAGACGTTTGTGCATTATGTCGTTTTAATGTGTTTTGCTCTGTGAAATACTTTTAAATTCCCAGTATTTTTACAGAAATCTTATTTTTTCTTTTATAAAAGATTCTTTTTTTTTACAATTCACGTGATATAACTTTAGTTTATTCGGTAGGCGAAGGACCAGTACCAAGGGCCCGGTGGTCATCAACACACGAAGCTTTTTGTGCTTTTTACAAAGCATCAAAACAGAATCAACACAAGAGAAATAATAAAAGAATCCAACAAATAACATGACAAAAGACGCGCACTTAAAGAGGATGCATAAAACCTAGAAAAGGAACACTTATAATAGACAAAGAATAATTACTTCAAAGACGGACAATATATTTCGGAGAACTCTTTCACGAAGAAGGTAAACCTACAATACACGAAAACATGCTAGGACTCAAAAGATTAAAGTAAAATTAGCTCTGACCAAGATGAACAGTAACAAAGCAGCATGACCAGATAGAGTTTTTTATTTAGATTTATGATGGACAAAATGGCGGAAATAATAAATCAAATATAAAACAGTGACGAGATAACGTTAATATATGCATCTTCCAACCGATTCTGTTGCAAGTTAGATAAAAATGCAACGTGTATAGGATAATCACCAAATTGAGTCACACATTTAGGTTTATCATCTGGATTCTGATGAGAGTTAGGTACAAATTAATGTGAGCAGTAGAATTCAGTCGGGAATATGGCAAGAACAGTGTGAATTCGTTAAATAGGCTTGGACAAGAAATGCGATGTTTATGATCAAAATGATATTAGAACCAGAAATAAAATACAGATAGATATATTGTATTTCATAGATTATTTAGGCGCATTTGAAAACCATGTCGCAATGATATATTTGAACTGCTATAAAAACACGATTCATTTTGAAAATATATTAGAATAATCCCGAATATTTACTGGGAAGAGATTACTATCATATGTATAGAAATTGAAAAAAATAAATAATCAAGAATAAAAATGCGTTTTCTCACCGGATGTAATTAATCTATACAACGAGTTAATGGTAATAGAATTAGAAGTCCGACCAGGCTTTACTATTGGTGGACAGTCTTAACAACATAACAGACACAGGCTTTACTACTGATGGGCACAGTTTTAAAACAATAACAGACACAGGCTTTACTATTGGTGTACAGTCTTAACAACATAATAGACACAGGTTAACTATTGGTGGACAGTCTTAACAACATAACAGACACAGACTTTACTATTGGTGGACAGTCTTAACAACATAACAGACACAGGCTTTACTATTGATGGACACAGTTTTAAAACAATAACAGACACAGGCTTTACTATTGGTGGACAGTCTTAACAACATAACAGACACAGGCTTTACTATTGATGGACACAGTTTTAAAACAATAACAGACACAGGCTTTACTATTGGTGGACAGTCTTAACAACATAACAGACACAGGTTTACTATTGGTGGACAGTCTTAACAACATAACAGCCACAGACTTTACTATTGGTGGACAGTCTTAACAACATAACAGACACAGGCTTTACTATTGATGGACACAGTTTTAAAACAATAACAGACACAGGCTTTACTATTGGTGGACAGTCTTAACAACATAACAGACACAGGCTTTACTATTGGTGGACAGTCTTAACAACATAACAGACACAGGCTTTACTATTGATGGACAGTTTTAAAACAATAATAGACAGGCTTTACTATTATTGGACAGTCTTAACAACATAACAGACACATGCTTTACTATTGGTGGACAGTCTTAGCAACATAGCAGACACAGGCTTTACTATTGGTGGACAGTCTTAACAACATAACAGACACTGGCTTTACTATTGGTGGACAGTTTTAACAACATAACATGACACAGGCTTACTATTGGTGGACAGTCTTAACAACATAACAGACACAGGCTTTACTATTGGTGGACAGTCTTAACAACATAACAGACACAGGCTTTACTATTGGTGGACATTCTTAACAACATAACAGACACAGGCTTTACTATTGGTGGACAGTCTTAACAACATAACAGACACAGGCTTACTATTGGTGGACAGTCTTAACAACATAACAGACACAGGCTTTACTATAGGTGGACAGTCTGAACAACATAACAGACACAGGCTTTACTATTGATGGACACAGTTTTAAAACAATAACAGACACAGGCTTTACTATTGGTAGACAGTCTTAACAACATAACAGACACAGGCTTTACTATTGGTGGACAGTCTTAACAACAAAACAGACACAGGCTTTACTATTGACGGACACAGTTTTAAAACAATAACAGACACAGGCTTTACTATTGGTGGACAGTCTTAACAACATAACAGACACAGGCCTTCCTTTTGGTGGACAGTCTTAACAACATAACAGACACAGGCTTTACTATTGATGGACACAGTTTTAAAACAATAACATACACAGGCTTTACTATTGATGGACACAGTTTTAAAACAATAACAGACACAGGCTTTACTATTGGTGGACAGTCTTAACAACATAACAGACACAGGCTTTACTATTGGTGGACAGTCTTAACAACATAACAGACACAGGCTTTACTATTGGTCGACAGTCTTAACAACATAACAGACACAGGCCTTCCTATTGGTGGACAGTCTTAACAACATAACAGACACAGGCTTTACTATTGGTGGACAGTCTTAACAACATAACAGACACAGGCTTTACTATTGATGGACACAGTTTTAAAACAATAACAGACACAGGCTTTACTATTGGTAGACAGTCTTAACAACATAACAGACACAGGCTTTACTATTGGTGGACAGTCTTAACAACATAACAGACACAGGCTTTACTATTGATGGACACAGTTTTAAAACAATAACAGACACAGGCTTTACTATTGGTGGACAGTCTTAACAACATAACAGACACAGGCTTTACTATAGGTGGACAGTCTTAACAACATAACAGACACAGGCTTTACTATTGATGGACAGTTTTAAAACAATAATAGACAGGCTTTACTATTATTGGACAGTTTTAACAACATAACATGACACAGGCTTACTATTGGTGGACAGTCTTAACAACATAACAGACACAGGCTTTACTATTGGTGGACAGTCTTAGCAACATAACAGACACAGGCTTTACTATTGGTGGACAGTTTTAACAACATAACATGACACAGGCTTTACTATTGGTGGACAGTCTTAACAACATAACAGACACAGGCTTACTATTGATGGACACAGTTTTAAAACAATAACAGACACAAGCTTTACTATTGGTAGACAGTCTTAACATAACAGACACAGGCTTTACTATTGATGAACACAGTTTTAAAACAATAACAGACACAGGCTTTACTATTGGTGGACAGTCTTAACAACATAACAGACACAGGCCTTCCTATTGGTGGACAGTCTTAACAACATAACAGACACAGGCTTTACTATTGGTGGACAGTCTTAACAACATAACAGACACAGGCTTACTATTGGTGGACAGTCTTAACAACATAACAGACACAGGCTTTACTATTGGTGGACAGTCTTAACAACATAACATACACAGGCTTTACTATTGATGGAAACAGTTTTAAAATAATAACAGACACAGGCTTTACTATTGGTGGACAGTCTTAACAACATAACAGACACAGGCTTTACTATTGGTGGACAGTCTTAACAACATAACAGACACAGGCTTTACTATTGGTGGACAGTCTTAACAACATAACAGACACAGGCTTACTATTGGTGGACAGTCTTAACAACATAACAGACACAGGCTTTACTATTGGTGGACAGTCTTAACAACATAACAGACACAGGCTTTACTATTGGTGGACAGTTTTAACAACATAACAGACACAGGCTTACTATTGGTGGACAGTCTTAACAACATAACAGACACAGGCTTACTATTGGTGGACAGTCTTAACAACATAACAGACACAGGCTTTACTATTGGTGGACAGTCTTAACAACATAACAGACACAGGCCTTCCTATTGGTGGACAGTCTTAACAACATAACAGACACAGGCTTTACTTTTGGTGGACAGTCTTAACAACATAACAGACACAGGCTTTACTATTGGTGGACAGTCTTAACAACATAACAGACACAGGCCTTCCTATTGGTGGACAGTCTTAACAACATAACAGACACAGGCTTTACTATTGGTGGACAGTCTTAACAACATAACAGACACAGGCTTACTAATGGTGGACAGTCTTAACAACATAACAGACACAGGCTTTACTATTGGTGGACAGTCTTAACAACATAACAGACACAGGCTTTTAACAACATAACAGACACAGGCTTTACTATTGGTGGACAGTCTTAACAACATAACAGACACAGGCTTACTATTGGTGGACAGTCTCAACAACATAACAGACACAGGCTTTACTATTGATGGACACAGTTTTAAAACAATAACAGACACAGGCTTTACTATTGGTGGACAGTCTTAACAACATAACAGACACAGGCTTTACTATTGGTGGACAGTCTTAACAACATAACAGACACAGGCTTTACTATTGGTGGACAGTCTTAACAACATAACAGACACAGGCTTACTATTGGTGGACAGTCTTAACAACATAACAGACACAGGCTTTACCATAGGTGGACAGTCTTAACAACATAACAGACACAGGCTTTACTATTGATGGACACAGTTTTAAAACAATAACAGACACAGGCTTTACTATTGGTGGACAGTCTTAACAACATAACAGACACAGGCTTTACTATTGATGGACAGTCTTAACAACATAACGGACACAGGCTTACTATTGGTGGACAGTCTTAACAACATAACAGACAAAGGCTTTACTATTGGTGGACAGTCTTAACAACATAACAGACACAGGCTTTACTATAGGTGGACAGTCTTAACAACACATAACAGACACAGGCTTTACTATTGATGGACACAGTTTTAAAATAATAACAGACACAGGCTTTACTATTGGTGGACAGTCTTGACAACATAGCAGACACAGGCTTTACTATTATTGAGTGGACAGTCTTAACAACATAACAGACACAGGGCACACTGCTCGTGGACACAGTTTTTAAAACAATAACAGACACAGGCTTTACTATTTGTGGACAGTCTTGACAACATAACAGACACAGGCTTACTATTGGTGGACAGTCATAACAACATAACAGGCACAGGCTTACTATTGGTGGACAGTCTTAACAACATAACAGACACAGGCTTTACTATAGGTGGACAGTCTTAACAACATAACAGACACATGCTTTACTATTGATGGACACAGTTTTAAAACAATAACAGACACAGGCTTTACTGTTAGGTAGACAGTCTTAACAACATAACAGACTTTACAGAGCTTTACTATTGGTGGACAGTCTTAACAACATAACAGACACAGGCTTTACTATTGATGGACACAGTTTTAAAACAATAACAGACACAGGCTTACTATTGGTGGACAGTCTTAACAGCATAACAGACACAGGCCTTCCTATTGGTGGACAGTCATAACAACATAACAGACACAGGCTTTACTATTGGTGGACAGTCTTAACAACATAACAGGCAGGCTTACTATTGGTGGACAGTCTTAACAACGCAACAGACACAGGCCTTCCTATTGGTGGACAGTCTTAACAACATAACAGACACAGGCTATTGATGGACACAGTTTTTAAAACAATAACATACACAGGCTTTACTATTGATGGACACAGTTTAAAAACAATAACAGACACAGGCTTTTCTATTGGTGGACAGATGCCAACAACATAACAGACACAGGCTTTACTATTGGTGGACAGTCTTAACAACATAACAGACACAGGCTTTACTATTGGTCGACAGTCTTAACTGCTATAACAGACACAGGCTTTACTATTGATGGACAGTTTTAAAGCAATAACAGACACAGGCTTTACTATTTGTGGGCAGTCTTAACAACATAACAGACACAGGCTTACTATTGGTGGACAGTCTTAACAACATGACAGACACAGGCTTTACTATTGATGGACACAGTTTTAAAACAATAACAGACACAGGCTTTACTATTGGTGGACAGTCTTAACAACATAACAGACACAGGCTTTACTATTGGTGGACAGTCTTAACAACATAACAGACACAGGCTTACTATTGGTGGACTGTGATCTTAACAACATAACAGACACAGGCTTTACTATAGGTGGACAGTCTTAACAACATAACAGACACAGGCTTTATATTGATGGACACAGTTTTAGAAACAATAACAGACACAGGCTTTACTATTGGTGGACAGTCTTAACAACATAACAGACACAGGCTTTACTATTGATGGACAGTCTTAACAACATAACAGACACAGGCTTACTATTGGTGGACAGTCTTAACAACATAACAGACAAAGGCTTTACTATTGGTGGACAGTCTTAACAACATAACAGACACAGGCTTTACTATAAGGTGGACAGTCTTAACAACATAACAGACACAGGCTTTACTATTGATGGACACAGTTTTAAAATAATAACAGACACAGGCTTTACTATTGGTGGACAGTCTTGACAACATAACAGACACAGGCTTTACTATTGGTGGACAGTCTTAACAACATAACAGACACAGGCTTTACTATCGATGGACACAGTTTTTAAACAATAACAGACACAGGCTTCTATTTGTGGACAGTCTTGACAACCTGCAGACACAGGCTTTACTGTGGGTGGACAGTCTTAACAACCTGTGAGCACAGGCTTACTATTGGTGGACAGTCTTAACAACACACTGCATAACAGACACAGGCTTTACTATAGGTGGACCGTCCTTGCCTTATAACAGACACATGCTTTACTATTGATGGACACAGTTTTAAAACAATAGCAGACACAGGCTTTACTATTGGTAGACAGTCTTAACAACATAACAGACACAGGCTTTACTATTGGTGGATGAAGTCTTAACAACATAACAGAATTTGGGCTTACTATTGATGGACACAGTTTAAAACAATAACAGACCTGAGCTTTACTATTGGTGGACATTCTTAACAGCATAACAGACACAGGCCTTCCTATTGGTGGACAGTCTTAACAACATAACAGACACAGGCTTTACTATTGGTGGACAGTCTTAACAACATAACAGACACAGGCTTACTATTGGTGGACAGTCTTAACAACATAACAGACACAGGCCTTCCTATTGGTGGACAGTCTTAACAACATAACAGACACAGGCTTTACTATTGATGGACACAGTTTTAAAACAATAACATACACAGGCTTTACTATTGATGGACACAGTTTTAAAACAATAACAGACACAGGCTTTTCTATTGGTGGACAGTCTTAACAACATAACAGACACAGGCTTTACTATTGGTGGACAGTCTTAACAACATAACAGACACAGGCTTTACTATTGATGGACACAGTTTTAAAACAATAACAGACACAGGCTTTACTATTGGTGGACAGTCTTAACAACATAACAGACACAGGCTTTACTATTGGTGGACAGTCTTAACAACATAACAGACACAGGCTTTACTATTGATGGACAGTTTTAAAACAATAACATACACAGGCTTTACTATTGGTGGACAGTCTTAACAACATAACAGACACAGGCTTTACTATAGGTGGACAGTCTTAACAACATAACAGACACAGGCTTTACTATTGATGGACAGTTTTAAAACAATAATAGACAGGCTTTACTATTATTGGACAGTTTTAACAACATAACATGACACAGGCTTACTATTGGTGGACAGTCTTAACAACATAACAGACACAGGCTTTACTATTGGTGGACAGTCTTAGCAACATAACAGACACAGGCTTTACCATTGGTGGACAGTTTTAACAACATAACATGACACAGGCTTTACTATTGGTGGACAGTCTTAACAACATAACAGACACAGGCTTACTATTGGTGGACAGTCTTAACAACATAACAGACACAGGCTTTACTATAGGTGGACAGTCTTAACAACATAACAGACACAGGCTTTACTATTGATGGACACAGTTTTAAAACAATAACAGACACAAGCTTTACTATTGGTAGACAGTCTTAACTTAACAGACACAGGCTTTACTATTGATGAACACAGTTTTAAAACAATAACAGACACAGGCTTTACTATTGGTGGACAGTCTTAACAACATAACAGACACAGGCCTTCCTATTGGTGGACAGTCTTAACAACATAACAGACACAGGCTTTACTATTGGTGGACAGTCTTAACAACATAACAGACACAGGCTTACTATTGGTGGACAGTCTTAACAACATAACAGACACAGGCTTTACTATTGGTGGACAGTCTTAACAACATAACATACACAGGCTTTACTATTGATGGAAACAGTTTTAAAACAATAACAGACACAGGCTTTACTATTGGTGGACAGTCTTAACAACATAACAGACACAGGCTTTACTATTGGTGGACAGTCTTAACAACATAACAGACACAGGCTTTACTATTGGTGGACAGTCTTAACAACATAACAGACACAGGCTTACTATTGGTGGACAGTCTTAACAACATAACAGACACAGGCTTACTATTGGTGGACAGTCTTAACAACATAACAGACACAGGCTTTACTATTGGTGGACAGTCTTAACAACATAACAGACACAGGCTTTACTATTGGTGGACAGTCTTAACAACATAACAGACACAGGCTTACTATTGGTGGACAGTCTTAACAACATAACAGACACAGGCTTTACTATTGGTGGACAGTCTTAACAACATAACAGACACAGGCCTTCCTATTGGAGGACAGTCTTAACAACATAACAGACACAGGCTTTACTTTTGGTGGACAGTCTTAACAACATAACAGACACAGGCTTTACTATTGGTGGACAGTCTTAACAACATAACAGACACAGGCCTTCCTATTGGTGGACAGTCTTAACAACATAACAGACACAGGCTTTACTATTGGTGGACAGTCTTAACAACATAACAGACACAGGCTTACTAATGGTGGACAGTCTTAACAACATAACAGACACAGGCTTTACTATTGGTGGACAGTCTTAACAACATAACAGACACAGGCTTACTATTGGTGGACAGTCTTAACAACATAACAGACACAGGCTTTACTATTGATGGACACAGTTTTAAAACAATAACAGACACAGGCTTTACTATTGGTGGACAGTCTTAACAACATAACAGACACAGGCTTTACTATTGGTGGACAGTCTTAACAACATAACAGACACAGGCTTTACTATTGGTGGACAGTCTTAACAACATAACAGACACAGGCTTACTATTGGTGGACAGTCTTAACAACATAACAGACACAGGCTTTACTATAGGTGGACAGTCTTAACAACATAACAGACACAGGCTTTACTATTGATGGACACAGTTTTAAAACAATAACAGACACAGGCTTTACTATTGGTGGACAGTCTTAACAACATAACAGACACAGGCTTTACTATTGATAGACAGTCTTAACAACATAACAGACACAGGCTTACTATTGGTGGACAGTCTTAACAACATAAAAGACAAAGGCTTTACTATTGGTGGACAGTCTTAACAACATAACAGACACAGGCTTTACTATAGGTGGACAGTCTTAACAACATAACAGACACAGGCTTTACTATTGATGGACACAGTTTTAAAATAATAACAGACACAGGCTTTACTATTGGTGGACAGTCTTGACAACATAACAGACACAGGCTTTACTATTGGTGGACAGTCTTAACAACATAACAGACACAGGCTTTACTATCGATGGACACAGTTTTAAAACAATAACAGACACAGGCTTTACTATTCGTGGACAGTCTTCACAACATAACAGACACAGGCTTTACTATTGGTGGACAGTCTTAACAACATAACAGGCACAGGCTTACTATTGGTGGACAGTCTTAACAACATAACAGACACAGGCTTTACTATAGGTGGACAGTCTTAACAACATAACAGACACATGCTTTACTATTGATGGACACAGTTTTAAAACAATAACAGACACAGGCTTTACTATTGGTAGACAGTCTTAACAACATAACAGACACAGGCTTTACTATTGGTGGACAGTCTTAACAACATAACAGACACAGGCTTTACTATTGATGGACACAGTTTTAAAACAATAACAGACACAGGCTTTACTATTGGTGGACAGTCTTAACAGCATAACAGACACAGGCCTTCCTATTGGTGGACAGTCTTAACAACATAACAGACACAGGCTTTACTATTGGTGGACAGTCTTAACAACATAACAGACACAGGCTTACTATTGGTGGACAGTCTTAACAACATAACAGACACAGGCCTTCCTATTGGTTAACAGTCTTAACAACATAACAGACACAGGCTTTACTATTGATGGACACAGTTTTAAAACAATAACATACACAGGCTTTACTATTGATGGACACAGTTTTAAAACAATAACAGACACAGGCTTTTCTATTGGTGGACAGTCTTAACAACATAACAGACACAGGCTTTACTATTGGTGGACAGTCTTAACAACATAACAGACACAGGCTTTACTATTGATGGACACAGTTTTAAAACAATAACAGACACAGGCTTTACTATTGGTGGACAGTCTTAACAACATAACAGACACAGGCTTTACTATTGGTGGACAGTCTTAACAACATAACAGACACAGGCTTTACTATTGATGGACAGTTTTAAAACAATAATAGACAGGCTTTACTATTATTGGACAGTCTTAACAACATAACAGACACAGGCTGTACTATTGGTGGACAGTTTTAACAACATAACATGACACAGGCTTACTATTGGTGGACAGTCTTAACAACATAACAGACACAGGCTTTACTATTGGTGGACAGTCTTAACAACATAACAGACACAGGCTTTACTATTGGTGGACAGTCTTAACAACATAACAGACACAGGCTTTACTATTGGTGGACAGTCTTAACAACATAACAGACACAGGCTTTACTATTGGTGGACAGTCTTGACAACATAACAGACACAGGCTTTACTATTGGTGGACAGTCTTAACAACATAACAGACACAGGCTTTACTATCGATGGACACAGTTTTAAAACAATAACAGACACAGGCTTTACTATTTGTGGACAGTCTTCACAACATAACAGACACAGGCTTTACTATTGGTGGACAGTCTTAACAACATAACAGGCACAGGCTTTACTATAGGTGGACAGTCTTAACAACATAACAGACACATGCTTTACTATTGATGGACACAGTTTTAAAACAATAACAGACACAGGCTTTACTATTGGTAGACAGTCTTAACAACATAACAGACACAGGCTTTACTATTGGTGGACAGTCTTAACAACATAACAGACACAGGCTTTACTATTGATGGACACAGTTTTAAAACAATAACAGACACAGGCTTTACTATTGGTGGACAGTCTTAACAGCATAACAGACACAGGCCTTCCTATTGGTGGACAGTCTTAACAACATAACAGACACAGGCTTTACTATTGGTGGACAGTCTTAACAACATAACAGACACAGGCTTACTATTGGTGGACAGTCTTAACAACATAACAGACACAGGCCTTCCTATTGGTTAACAGTCTTAACAACATAACAGACACAGGCTTTACTATTGATGGACACAGTTTTAAAACAATAACATACACAGGCTTTACTATTGATGGACACAGTTTTAAAACAATAACAGACACAGGCTTTTCTATTGGTGGACAGTCTTAACAACATAACAGACACAGGCTTTACTATTGGTGGACAGTCTTAACAACATAACAGACACAGGCTTTACTATTGATGGACACAGTTTTAAAACAATAACAGACACAGGCTTTACTATTGGTGGACAGTCTTAACAACATAACAGACACAGGCTTTACTATTGGTGGACAGTCTTAACAACATAACAGACACTGGCTTTACTATTGATGGACAGTTTTAAAACAATAATAGACAGGCTTTACTATTATTGGACAGTCTTAACAACATAACAGACACAGGCTTTACTATTGGTGGACAGTTTTAACAACATAACATGACACAGGCTTACTATTGGTGGACAGTCTTAACAACATAACAGACACAGGCTTTACTATTGGTGGACAGTCTTAACAACATAACAGACACAGGCTTTACTATTGGTGGACAGTCTTAACAACATAACAGACACAGGCTTTACTATTGGTGGACAGTCTTAACAACATAACAGACACAGGCTTACTATTGGTGGACAGTCTTAACAACATAACAGACACAGGCTTTACTATAGGTGGACAGTCTTAACAACATAACAGACACAGGCTTTACTATTGATGGACACAGTTTTAAAACAATAACAGACACAGGTTTTACTATTGGTAGACAGTCTTAACAACATAACAGACATAGGCTTTACTATTGGTGGACAGTCTTAACAACATAACAGACACAGGCTTACTATTGGTGGACAGTCTTAACAACATAACAGACACAGGCTTTACTATTGGTGGACAGTCTTAACAACATAACAGACACAGGCTTTACTATTGATGGACACAGTTTTAAAATAATAACAGACACAGGCTTTACTATTGGTGGACAGTCTTGACAACATAACAGACACAGGCTTTACTATTGGTGGACAGTCTTAACAACATAACAGACACAGGCTTTACTATCGATGGACACAGTTTTAAAACAATAACAGACACAGGCTTTACTATTGGTGGACAGTCTTAACAACATAACAGACACAGGCTTTACTATTGATGGACACAGTTTTAAAACAATAACAGACACAGCCTTTACTATTGGTGGACAGTCTTAACAACATAACAGACACAGGCCTTCCTATTGGTGGACAGTCTTAACAACATAACAGACACAGGCTTTACTATTGGTGGACAGTCTTAACAACATAACAGACACAGGCTTACTATTGGTGGACAGTCTTAACAACATAACAGACACAGGCCTTCCTATTGGTGGACAGTCTTAACAACATAACAAACACAGGCTTTACTATTGATGGACACAGTTTTAAAACAATAACATGCACAGGCTTTACTATTGATGGACACAGTTTTAAAACAATAACAGACACAGGCTTTTCTATTGGTGGACAGTCTTAACAACATAACAGACACAGGCTTTACTATTGGTGGACAGTCTTAACAACATAACAGACACAGGCTTTACTATTGGTGGACAGTCTTAACAACATAACAGACACAGGCTTTACTATTGATGGACACAGTTTTAAAACAATAACAGACACAGGCTTTACTATTTGTAGACAGTCTTAACAACATAACAGACACAGGCTTTACTATTGGTGGACAGTCTTAACAACATAACAGACACAGGCTTTACTATTGATGGACACAGTTTTAAAACAATAACAGACACAGGCTTTACTATTGGTGGACAGTCTTAACAACATAACAGACACAGGCTTTACTATTTGTGGACAGTCTTCACAACATAACAGACACAGGCTTTACTATTGGTGGACAGTCTTAACAACATAACAGGCACAGGCTTACTATTGGTGGACAGTCTTAACAACATAACAGACACAGGCTTTACTATAGGTGGACAGTCTTAACAACATAACAGACACATGCTTTACTATTGATGGACATAGTTTTAAAACAATAACAGACACAGGCTTTACTATTGGTAGACAGTCTTAACAACATAACAGACACAGGCTTTACTATTGATGGACACAGTCTTAACAACATAACTGACACAGGCTTTACTATTGGTGGACAGTCTTAACAACATAACAGACACAGGCTTTACTATTGGTGGACAGTCTTAACAACATAACAGACACAGGCTTTAATTTAACATTAAATTTTGCAAAAATAATGTATCACATTTGTATATTTTGTTTTTGAAAATTTTTAAAACCGATAATTTATGTATACAAATGTGTCAATCGCTTAAAAATGACCAAAAAAATGAATGATTAAAAAAAATATTTAAAATTTTTAGATTCAAATCAATATAATTTCTGTTTGAAATACACCAGAGTATATTTATGCATGTGTGTGTGTGTGTGTGTATGTGTGTGTATGTGTGTGTGTGTGTGTTAAAAACATAGGAGACACAGGCTTTACTATTGGTGGACAGAGTCTTAAAAACATAACTGACACAGGCTTTACTATTAGTGGACAGATTTTTAACAACATAAGAGACACAGGCATTATTATTGGTGGACACAGTCTAAAAAACATAAGAGACATAGGCTTTACTATTGGTGGACAGTGTCTTAACAACATAACTGACAGAGCTCACACCATATTGAGGCCAGGCACAGAAAAATAAAATGCAGAATCTTCTAGACAAGGTAGTAAAGAAAAGCGAGGAATTAATATAAATTGTAAAAACATAGAATGGTTATGGTCATCAACAAAAGTGAGAGTCTAAGATATGAACAACGAATTGGAGACATTAGAATCAGTTAATTGCATTTAACTACTTGCGAAATTTTAAAACAGACAATGCAACTTACAGAAATCCAAAGGCTATTTGGAATAGCGAAATGTCTTCTAAAAATCTTTACTGTTTCTTAATACTTTAGTATTGTTTATTTAATACTTTAGTATTAAAAAACAGCAAATATTTTGCTAAAAATAGTAAAAAGAACAGACAAACAAGAAGAGACAAAACCACTAAATTGCTATGTAATATCTATCGTTGTAAATATTACGGAATTGACGCTTTTCACATATGAAGAGTAGACTTAAGGCAACAAAAATATTCCACAGAAGGATACTGAGAATAACATGACCGAAGCATGTGAGCAACGAGGAAGTTTTAAAGAAAAGAGAGACAAAAAGAACACTTAAACTTAGAATAAGAAAAAAACAGTTGACATTTTTGGGATGCATAACCAGAAAAGTGCGTTGCAGTGCTAGATGTGCATAGTGGTGCAGTGGATATCGGCTCGGAACGAGAAATCGGAGAGCTGAGTTCGAATTCCAGTTGAATTCATTACATTCACTTACGTGCAAATATTATTGGGAAATCTTCCTCCAGCTATGGATTAAACAACAGGACAAATTAGGTTCCATAGCCTTGGTCAGCAACCAGTCTACTGCAGATAGTAATGATATCCTACTACAGGAAAATCTTCCCAATCTGTTATATCTCTTTCGAGACATGATCACCCAAGTGTGTATCGCGTATGGCACTTAACTGGCTAAACCTGAACAGAGACCTCGGAGAATTTGCCACCCGCACGGCTTATTAAATGCAAGAGAAACTAAGATAAAACATTAGATATTTTTACAATGATCTTCAGCCTGTAAAAGGCCTAAAAACTACTCGATGTAGAAAGTGACCGAGTAAGAGGTTTACAGAGTAAGAGATATATTTTATGGTTATATGTGGGGAAGATAACGGTTAATCCTAGATTTGAACAGTTTAAAATTCTGGTAGTCGGGTAAGCATCCGCTTGCGTGTCGGTTCCACATTGTGAAGTTACGGGAGGCGTTACAAGCCCTCCACCTGACAGGTTTTGAATTCAGAGCTTTCCTTCTTCTATTTTGATTGAAAACTAAAGCTAGAGCTCTCAGTCTACCCTTCTATGAACACCCAGCTTTTCTTGAAGAGATGGATTCATACCATTAATAAGGGTTCTTTGTTTCGAATGAAAACCTGACGACTTTCGCTGAAGTTTGAACTTGGCACATCTTTACCACTTTCCGTATTGAAAACTGTTACGCGCATATCCACTTGGTAAAACGTCATCTGATAATAAACAAACAAAAAAAAAATACCAATGAAATATGATAGTTGAGGTTCCGCGGCGTTATCAGACGCGCAAACTACACAGCCCCAGGCAAGCTCAGTGTGTAAACCGAATCATAATTGCCTGAAGGAGTAATGTGACTAATTAATTAAGAGACTTTCCAGTGCCGGGTTTTGCGGATTTATAGTGAGTTTCTCCCGTTATTTTTTCCTCTTCCTATCACGTTTTATAATCAGCGATGCCCTCTTATCTTGATTATTGTCACAATTTGTGCAAGAGAGAAGTAGAAAAGATAGAATCGGAAGGAGATTTTTACCACGTGATCAGTTTAAGGCAGCTGAGTGGTTTATGCGGGTTACATGGGGATGCGCCCAAAAACACGCCATTATGAATCGGTTAACAGTTGTCCGACAAGGAAGACTCAGAATCTTTTAATTGCACAGAACAAAGGAATACACGTGATCCTTATGTATTTATGTAACCTCATACCTGTGTATATCGAAGATATGTACTTGTGCAACTAATTAGTTATCTATCTATCTATCTATCTATCTATCTATCTATCTATCTATCTATCTATCTATCTATCTATCACAGTCTTCACACGATCTATCTATCTATCTATCTATCTATCTATCTATCTATCTATCTATCTATCTATCTGTTTAATACAAAGAATTTGGCACTTTAACTGAATAGGTTCGTGCCCACTTTAAAGTCGGAATGAAACTGCTCAGTTAAAGTGACAAATTCTTTGCACTAAAATTCTCAACACTCTATCTTCATCTCGATATTGAGCACTTTACGATAAAAAAACTTACTTCCCAAATTACATTTTATATATACATATATATATAGTGTTGAGTTGTGATAATATATATATATATATATATATGTGTGTGTGTGTGTGTGTGTGTGTGTGTGTGTGTGATATATATATATATATATCCGCATCGTTCATTCAGCAATTAATTAGAACACTCTCAGCTATTGGACGTGTATAATGATAATATACACGCTAAAAAGTCTGCCTCTTTCTACTGAACGCCCGTAGCTCAGAGGTAGACTCGCCGACTGACATCAATTAGGTCGGGTTTCAATCCTGGGTAAAAAGCAATCGGCTGCCTAACCGTACTGATGAGCTGTTATACAGCGAAACAGATCTGTCTGCGGATGACTATATATATATATATATATATATATATATTCAGTATGATAAGTGTGAGTTTGTGACCCTGGGTTTCACACTTCACATAGCAATTTTTATTTATCATAGTTTCACACAGACCACATCATACGTATATATGTGCGTACGAGAAAATATTGTTCAGAGAACAGTAATAGACAAACCGTCTGTGCGTTGACATCGCTACAATCAAAGTCAGTAGACGCACTATTTGAATACACCAATCAAATGCGTATATATGTACACAACGACACACACACACACACACACACACACACACATATATATTGTTTGTATTTTGGCAGCATTTTTTCATTAATACAGGTTTCATTGAATAATATAGACATGTTCTGTCTATTTATTTTGTGTAAGATCCGATCGTCTGATCTGATTAGCTTGATAGTGTTGTCATGGAAAGACGACAAGAAATCGCAATAATTGTTGATTTTTTTATCAGGTCTGAGCTTTCGGCTTACATAAGCCATTATCAAAGGATGAACATTTAATGTTCAGTGAACACAGAACATTTAAATTATTATTAACAGAGTGGAGTTATACAGAGAAAATTAGACAGGTTCATTTTTTGTGTCGCACATGGCTGTAGGCCGAGAAGGAATGGTGGTAGTGGGTTTTTTGTTCAGTTGAGTGTATCGTGGCATGAGGGATTGGTCTGGGAACTGCTGCTACTATGGTGTAGGGGTAAGTATAATAACTATGACCTCTCCCGTCGATTATAGGCATTGAAGTATGTTAGTATGAAGTATATATATGTTAAGTATGTTAGTATGAAGTATATATATATCCGCAGACAGATCTGTTTCGCTGTATCACAGTTCATCAGTACGGCTTAGACTCCGTTCGCTTCCTAACCCAGGATTGAAACCCGACCGAATCGGCGTCAGTCGGCGATTCTACACCTAGGCCACGAGCGTCCGGTAGAAGAAGGTTTTCCATCTTGAATTTAGATTTGTGATTATTATATCTGTTTTTAAAAATACCTGTTGTAGATCCCAAATATGCTTTTCTTCGTCCATCTGTATCATGTATCTCTGCTTTGTAAATAACTCCTTCTGTTTTACAAAGTCCGTCAAGTCGGCATTTGTTTTTGTCCCTACAGTTACATTAAAAAAAAATGACCTTATCTATCTATCTATCTATCTATCTATCTATCTATCTATCTATCTATCTATCTATCTATCTATCTATCTATTTTCATTTTCATGATTATTTCTCTTTTTCCATCTATCTATCTATCTATCTATCTATCTATCTATCTATCTATCTATCTATCTATTCATTTTCATAGATTATTTCTCTTTTTCCATCTCTCTTTCTTAATCTATCTATCTATCTATCTATCTATCTATCTATCTATCTATCTATCTATCCATCTATCTATCTATCTATCTATTCATTTTCATAGATTATTTCTCTTTTTCCATCTCTCTTTCTTAATCTTAATCTATCTATCTATCTATCTATCTATCTATCTATCTATCTATCTATCTATCTATCTATTTTCATAGATTATTTCTCTTTTTCCATCTCTTTCTTTCTTAATCTATCTATCTATCTATCTATCTATCTATCTATCTATCTATCTATTCATTTTCATAGATTATTTCTCGTTTTCCATCTCTCTTTCTTAATCTATCTATCTATCTATCTATCTATCTATCTATCTATCTATCTATCTATCTATCTATTCATAGATTATTTCTCTTTTTCCATCTCTCTTTCTTAATTTCTTAATCTATCTATCTATCTATCTATCTATCTATCTATCTATCTATCTATGTATTCATTTTCATAGATTATTTCTCTTTTTCCATCTCTCTTTCTTAATTTCTTAATCTATCTATCTATCTATCTATCTATCTATCTATCTATCTATCTATCTATTCATTTTCATAGATTATTTCTCTTTTTCCATCTCTCTTTCTTAATCTATCTATCTATCTATCTATCTATCTATCTATCTATCTATCTATCTATCTATCTATCTATCTATTCATTTTCATAGATTATTTCTCTTTTTCCATCTCTCTTTCTTAATCTATCTATCTATCTATCTATCTATCTATCTATCTATCTATTCATTTTCATAGATTATTTCTCTTTTTCCATCTCTTTCTTTCTTAATCTATCTATCTATCTATCTATCTATCTATCTATCTATCTATCTATCTGAGTCTATTAGTCTATTCATTTTCATGGATTGTCTCTCTTTTCCCATCTCTCTCTCTCTCTCTATCATAGTCTGTTCATTTTATAGCTTTTTCTCCTTTCTAATCTATCTATCTATCTATCTATCTATCTATCTATCTATCTATCTATCTATCTATCTATCTATGTTGTATACTTTTCCTCGAGTATATACTGAATCGTCGACAAAAATAAAAATTGGATTCTAATTCTTCATTATCTTCTCAGGAAATATGACGAAACATAAACTGAATACAAAGTGACTTGCTTTTCTCGCTGGCAAAATGATGACATGAACAATTATAAGAAATAAATAAGAATATACAATATTTTTATTCGTTCTTCGGTGACTTGGCGTAGAATGGGCGTTGGTCTGGTCGGGTGGTCAGCACACCCACATCATGGGCAGCAGCCAAGCGGCTTCTCACCTCCCTGTGTTCTGATCTCAAGAGCTGTTTGCTAAAAGATCAGCTGCAAAACTGCTGTACTGTTGCTGTCTGACTTCACTTAAATAGACAACCTCATTGATACCTGCAACTTCCGCTGCAGTCTGTCCAATCGCGTGCGTTAACTTTTTTGACCCTGATCGTCAAAATAAAATCCAGCTTGCGACCTGCATTCTAGATTCAATGACATCCCAAATGTTCATTTACTTTTTTCAAAATCCTGAAATGCAAAATACGAATACACTTCCAATGCGAAATTTCAAACCAACCAAGAATATATATATATATATATATATATATATATATATATATATATATATATATAAATTATTCCAAAATTTACGAAACGGCAACCCCAAAATTTAAAAACATCTTAACCTCATTAAAATTTGAGCAACATACAACACAGTGGGTAGACGATTGTAAGAATTGTTTTGTTTAAAGTGTAGATTTATTGTTGCTATTATTATATTATATTATTATTTAAGACAGTATACGTGGATCATCATCATGCTATATATATATATATATAAGGCGATTGTAAGAATTGTTTTGGTTAAAATGTAGATTTGTTGTTGCTATTATTATAACAACTAAAATAAGTAAACGCAAACGCCAACCCCAAAATTAAAAAAAACAACATTCTAACCTTATCAAAATTCGAGCAACACAAAATCCAGGAGGCTACAAAATGCAACAAAAATGTAATGTATGCAACGTAATAATAGAAGGAAAACACTTTAAGTTCGAAAACACATGTACATTCGAAATAAAATCAGATCTGAACTGCAATTCTAAAAACGTAATTTATGCTCTAAAATGGGATGAATGCGCAAAAATATACGTGGGGTCGACACAAGACCTGAATTAAAGAATAACCCTGCACAGATGTAACACTAAACTACCCAATAACAGGAAATTATTTGTCTCCCAACATTTACATGAATGCTATGGAGGTAAATTCAGAGTAATGCTAATCTACCAAAATGCAGATTAAGACACACTCATGATGCAGGAAGAAATATTTTTAAAAAATACAAATCTTCCCTCAACAAAACATCATGAAAATCCTAAGACACACACACAGACACACGAAATTCAAACGCGATAAAAAACAAAACAAAAACAAAACACACACACACGCTAAATAAAAAGAACTAGATGACCTGTAGAGTAGAGTTGAATCAAAATCGCTGAAAACAATTTTGAAATATAAAGACGAAATCAAATTTCACAAGTCAGTGAAAACAACATTTACGGTCAACGAAGGCGACAGAAGAAACTTAACGTGCGAATGTGAAAAAAAAATAAAAAAATAAAAAAACGCGCACGCACGCATTTGAACTTTCTGACCTACTTACCACTTTACTTATCTATATATACACGATATCTTGGCCATCAGAAAAACAAACGGATCACGACATGTGAAGTGACAAGTTTATTAGCCTGAAGATAGTCAACTTTAGACTCGAAACACGTCTAGCGACACAAATATAATTATGGACACTTATCATACAAAAAGCAAGTAATAATTATAATAATAGCAACAATAAATGTACATTTTAAATAAAACGTTCACTGCTACTCGCACTTTTTCTTCTATATATCGAGAGAGATAGAGACAGTATAATGAACATTTTCTGAAGATCACATTAGACGTGTAATTCTCATACAACATGCAATGTTGATTCTTCTGTCCATATTGTCTATATGTGGTATTTAGATCAATATCTATATCTTTCTTCCACCGTATTATCTATCTATCTATCTATCTATCTATCTATCTATCTATCTATCTATCTATCTATCTATCTATCTAGCGATAAGGAGTGAAAGCGGTATAGACAGACTGATATAAATACTTGTTAAATACTAGAGTTTATACAATAAACAGTAAAATGAATTGTAGTATTTATCAAGCATTTACATTAATCTGCTCGTCAATTTGACTTGCTGGTCGAGAAACATTGTGTGGCAACGACCTTTCTCGCGTTATTATTAGTCGGGAGCTCTTAACTTGGAGACGAACGTCTGCTTTATTGTCATATGCACGCATAAAGTGTTTAAAATCAATGAATACATTGCATGTTTTTGTCGACCAGAGCGTAATTACATTTCTCGGAGGTCGACCGTTAGATCGGAGTACTAAATTGAAGAATTCACATTTTATTGCTTAATTGCTAATGTCAGTTAGAATAAATTTTCGATTCATTTTAATTTGCTTATTTATTTATTGTAAAATGTTACAATATTAATGAAATGCTGCCTAGTAGTTAGGTCTCTGAAGTGTTCGTGTCACAGTAAAAGTTGGTATATCGAATGCAGCTTTCGAAGCAGGCATGTAACAAAAGGGAAACCATTATACATGAGTACGTCCAGAATGTTCCAACATCGCTTCTCTTGAGATGCAAACTAACATTTGTTTGTAAAGATTGTAAAATCATTTGGGAAATCATAGATGTTAAAGTAAAGGCAAAACGTGTAAGGGCCTCGGTGATGCTTGGTAAATTAGTCTTGTGCCAAACATGACCGAAGTCCCCACAATTTAAATATCAGAAGATTGAAGGTTGGATGTTGAAATGTGAAAGGCTAAAATATTTCGTGTGTACATTAAAGTAAAGATTTATTAACAGAATAACAAAATTGTAAGAAGAAAAATATAAGTGAAATTTCGTTAACTGAACATTATAACATATTTGTGAGACGAAAAATGTTCATTGAGAATGCATGCAGTTTTGTAGTTAAAATTGTTCAAAGAAAAGGTATGTAGGTATTTAAAATGTCCACAGAAGTTTAGAGTTCATGGTTGTGTAGTATCAGAATGTAAAGTTTTATGTTCCTTCCTCTTTTTGGTTGGTCGGCGACAGGGTGAGAAAAAAGAAATAAAGAAATAGCGTGTCCTGTTGTTGTTGTTCTTCTCTTTGACGGCGTGGAGTGAAAAAGAAGAAAAGAAAATTGGCAGTAAAGGCGAACCGTGACCGAGTCAGCTTGAAGTTGGTTTTATAGTGAAGTTTCTCATGTTGCCGGCTCCAGCAAGCACTTTCGCTTCTAGGTGTGAAAAAACGTCATATTTTGAATTTTCTATTTCTAATCTAATCAGAATCCAGAATTTTGCTTTTCTCATTGACTTGTGAATTTTTCTTGGTCTGGGTTTTTCGAAAATGTTTTTAGTCGTTTGAATCCTCTTTTGCAGGCGTACAATTTTACTTTGACTGTTACAGTTGGGTTTTCCAAAATGCTTTTGGTCGTTTGGATCTGATTTTGTGGGTATACAATTTTACTTTGTGTGTTTTAGTTAGTTGATAGATGATATAGGATTTGTATAGCAACTAGGTCACACCTTTTACAGCGATAAAATGCAACCGCGATTTCTACTCCAACAGTTTCTTTTCTCGCGCTTCCCGACTGTGGAATCCCCTTCCACATGATTGCTTCCCCGACGGCTACAATCTCCAGGAGTTTAAATGTAAGGTCAATAGACACCTCCTAACACACTAACTCTCATCCATTCTTTCAAACATTCTTTCCATCTACCCAAACCTCAGCCTCGGTATCCTTACCCATCTATCACCCTCCTTTTGACATATCTAACCACTCTTTCTCTTTACCTTCCCCTATGTAACCCCATGCGCAATAGTGTCAGCGGAATGCCTTGCTTGGGGTGAAATGATAAAAAAAAAAGCAAGGATAACAGATGCAAGTATATATAGAGCGCAAACCGTAACGCGCTCGAATCAAAGATTAAAAGTACAACTGATAGAAGAAGAAATGAATTGGAAGAGGGAAAACATTCAAGAAAATCTAACACCAAAAAAAAAGAAAAAAAAAGAAGAAAAAACAATGATGTGCTAAGTGTTCGTGGGTTTGTGGATAAGAATTTAATTTCAAAGCGAGTTCCAAGAATGTTTCCAGCAATGGCACAGACGTCTAACGAAATGCATAGCTTCAAAATGGAATTACATCGCAGATGACAACAGCCAACTGTGACCAAACAAAAAAACTTTGTGTACAAAGTACGTTTCCGTGAATTAAACTCTCAAACCTCATGCAATTAGTCTACATTTTTGAGATGATATATTCTAACGATTTACGCAATTTGTATTGTTCAGATTGTTGTGTTCATCTTTATTGCCATATTTACGACGTTTCAGTCGTTGTACTCTTCAGATTTCTTCAGGGGATATCCTTTGGAATTTATTAATTGGAGTAGATAGACTAAACTATCGCCCGGTTCACATTCCACCCACGTCTGTTGAACAGGTGAAGAGGCTCATAACTTGTTCCCTGTTTAGGATGTGGTCTCCGGCTTTCTCTTTTCCAATCTTTTTTACTTTTTTCTTTTTTTTTTTTTCAATTGAAGTAGATAGACTAAACTATCGCCCGGTTCACATTCCACCCACGTCTATTGAACAGGTGAAGATGCTCATCCCTTGTTCCCTGTTTAGGATGTGGTTTCCGGCTTTCTCTTTTCAAATCTTTTCACTCTTACGTAGCCTCCTGCGCATCAGTGGCGTTACCGCCTTGCTTGGGGTGATATGATTAAAAAAATAAAAAATTAAAAAAATAACTGAACCCTTTATATTGTCTGCCAAGAAAATGACTATGTGTTCTTTTAGCTTTTACAGGGCACGAATCGCAAATAATTCATCAAATAAAAGAATATATATATATATCTATATATATATCTATATATCTATCTATCTATCTATCTATCTATCTATCTATCTATATATGTGTGTGTGTGTGTGTGTGTGTGTGTGTGTGTGTGTGTGTGTGTGTGTGCACAAAGACTGTTCTTTAACTGAGCAGGTTCGTGCCGATTTCGAAATTTCGTGAGGACACCGTTAAGATGTTCTCACTTGTCAGGGCTGGTTTACCAAAGTTCGAAGTCTGCAAGAACCAGCTCGATTAATGTGACAAAGTCTTTGCGCTTATCAACGATCTTTCTCCATTTCAATATCAAGCACTTTACGATAAAAAAAAACCCTGCTTGCCAATATACATTTTAGCCACTGAAAAAATCCCAACCTTGGCGCTAAACATTATCAAAATCCAATACTTTATATATACGGGTTGTGGTATATATATATAATAAATTATAGTATAGAAAATGTACAGATTATCATAATTTGTACATGTTCTAAATTTAAATGTGTGTTTGATGTGAGTTTGGTCTTTAAAAGTACCTAATTATTTTATTTTTTGCAGTAATTATGTCGTCCGGTAGTGAAGAATATATATATCCTCTCTATTATAAAAAAGACTGTTGTGTTTCTATGTGTGTGTCTAGCTGTTTTCCCCGTCAACACACAAGGGCGACATGGCCTGATGATTGCGCTTAGCATGAAACAGTCTGTCGCCGTTGAGTGTTGACTTCAGTGTTCACTCTTATATATATATATATATATATAGTAAAGTTTTGTAATTTGCTTGATATATATATATATATATATATATATATATATATATATATATATATATGGAGTCATTCGCAGACAGATCTGTTTCGCTGTATCACAGCTCATCAGTACCGTTAGAAAGTCGATTGCTTTTTACCCAGGATTGAAACCCGGCCGAATTGGCGACAGTCGGCGATTCCTCTGAGCTATGGGCGCTCGGTAGAAGAAGGCAGACTTTTTAGCGTGTATATTATCATTATGCACGCCCAATAGCTGAGTGTGTTCTAATTCATTGCTGAATGAACGATATAATCTGGAAACGAGTCATTTTGTGACTTCGGTTTCAACTTTTCGGTGGCTTCAAACCATTTACAGTATACCCCCTCCTCTCACACCCAGGGGTGTAAATTATTTTTTCTTATATTTTAATGTAAGATATTCATTGGTAGATGAATGAATGTATATATATATATATTTTTAATCATATCACCCCAAGCAAGGCGGTAACGCCATTGATGTGCAGGGGTCTACATAAGAGTGAGAAGATTAGAAAAGAGAAAACCGGAAACCGCATTCTAAACAGGAAACAAGGGATGAGCCTCTTCACCTGTTCAATAGATGTGGGCGGAGTGTGAACCGGGCGATAGTTTAGTCTCTCTACTCCAATTGAAAAAAAAAAGAAAAAAAAAACAAAGTGAGATTAGAAAAGAGAAAACCGGAAACCGCATCCTAAACAGGAAACAAGGGATGAGCCTCTTCACCTGTTCAATAGATGTGGGCGGAGTGTGAACCGGGCGATAGTTTAGTCTCTCTACTCCAATTGAAAAAAAAAAGAAAAAAAAAAACAAAATGAGATTAGAAAAGAGAAAACCGGAAACCGCATCCTAAACAGGAAACAAGGGATGAGCCTCTTCACCTGTTCAATAGATGTAGGTGGAGTGTGAACCAGGCGATAGTTAAGTCTAAGTTGCCGTTATCTTAAGACGGCATATCAATATTTTGCCGTTGTTTTTGATGACACGGGCCCAGACATTATAAAATATGTTCAGTGATTTCCTTTGACGTGGTTTAATTTGCTCCGGTTTTCAGTAACCCTCTGAAAACTCCAGAAATAAAAAGATTCGGAATTTTCATTTAATAATTGGTAACTAAGTGAAGGGCTGTTAATGATGTAACTTTTTGATAAGCAAAAGAA
The DNA here is from genome assembly GCA_037127315.1 of Ascarosepion bandense. Classification (NCBI taxonomy): domain Eukaryota; kingdom Metazoa; phylum Mollusca; class Cephalopoda; order Sepiida; family Sepiidae; genus Ascarosepion; species Ascarosepion bandense. The sequence continues at coordinate 344,880 of JBBBDQ010002145.1, forward strand.
GAGTCGTACAGTGATTCTTTTATATGTAAAAAGTATAAATTAATATGCTGAAATTTCTAAGATCTACAATAAAAAGAAATTCTCTTTTACATAATTATGACTAAAATAAATGATCGTTTTCAAACCATCAGCAATCGAAACCAGCATCATAAAACACCGTATGCAGTCCGCATAAACAGCGAGAGCCTCCTGGAACAAATCGTTTTCATTAAAGAAGGAATAGTTGTCAAGAAACAGTTTGATGCGTGGTGATAAAAACATCATTAATGAGCCTCTGGTTGAGAGGAAAAAATATTGTCTTTTCCCCACTGCTGTAATGAAGCAGTTTGTCAAAGCTCTTGATCACAGTAGAGAGAGATTGCTTCTGCAATATTTATTCAACTTTTTGAACTCACAGTGATGAAAAGAAAAATCATGAATATTTGATTGACTTCATATAAGAACACTTCTCAGGGATCCACCCTTTGTTGAAACAATGAATATGGAAGAAGTTGAAGCTTGGAATGCATTTTCTGATGCGGTGCTATATAAAATAGACCAAACCGGATATAAGAGAAACTATGATATAAGAGAATGTTTATCCGGTCCTGGTAACTCTCTTATATCAGGGTTACACTGTATTATAAAGAAGCTACTATTGCGTTTACAAGCGCTTGGATGTAGAATGAGAATCAAGGTACATTATTTTAAAATCAATTGGACAAGTCTCCAGAAAACCTGGGTGATATGAGTGAATGGGAGGGCGAACGCTTTCACCAAGACATTAAAATAATAAACGAAGGTTACCAAGGTAGATGGGATTCAAGTTTGATTATTGACGAGAGATGTTCCCGGAGCTGTACATCAAAGATTGTCAAAGAGAAGGAAAATTATGCCATAGAGTAGCTGCTGGAATAAATGGATCTTTTGCAGATATTTTCTTATCATCAAATTTAATTCTTACATAATTACGCGCGTTACATTATTAACTTGTTGCTAACAACTTAATAACTATTTCCTGTTTTTTTTTTATTATGAGTACAATTTTCATATCCTGCAAAAATGGAAGTATTGATATCTCAAACACATGACGTTGTAGGCAAAGAAATAACGTCTGATTTGGATTCAGCTCCCCAAAATTAGGTAAAATGCATTGGAATACTATCAGCTATTGTATGGGCTATTGTTATCATTTGTAGAAATTGTGTGATGTTTTCATGTTAAGGCGGCTCTAGAGATCAAGAGGTGATAATATTCCTGATCAACAAGTACGCAGGTAAACAATATCTAAACTTAATTATAAAAGGAACTTTGTCTGTGTGTGTGTGTGTGTGTGTGTGTGTGTGTGTGTGTGTGTGTGTGTGTGTGTGTGTGTGTGTGTGTCCGTTATGTATAGACTCCGAAACGGCTGAACCGATTTTCTTGAAAATTTACACAGTTCTGCGAGTGTTCTTAGCTAGGTTTTGTGTCGAGATATCCCCGATAAATATCGAAAATCGATAATCGAAAAAATCGGGTTATAGACGGAGTGGTCCCATTTTAATCAAATTTGATACTCTGATAGACAAAGATATAAGAAACAATATTCAGAACTTTCAAGGTTGCAGTTCTTATAATAGCGCAGAAAATCGATAATATATATATATATATATAAAAGGCAAGATGTTTGTGTGTGTGTGTTTATCTGCCTGTATGTTTATAATTTTTCAGCCCTTTTATTTTAGTTTTTGCTTCGGGTTTGGCTCTAAGTAGGTATAATTGTAGTTCTTAGTCTCAGCCATGATACCATTTACTCAGAGGACTTATTTAGCCTTCAAAATTTAGTTTACGATGAAAAAAACTTATTTGATATCGATACCAAGAAATCAAAATTTGACTTACATCCATTTATTTTTCTTTCAGTCTACGATTTCGCTTAAACTGGAAACAACTATTGCTTTTTAGTCTTTCGTGCCAACGTCCATAGAGTCTGAGCTCCAGGACTATGGATTAGTTTTAAAGCTTTCATTAGAGCAACGCCGGGCTATACTGCTATAGTTTCAATATAAATCAGATAATAGTGTTGATTATATTATTTCTATAATTTAAGTCCAGAATTTCAAATCCTCATAAACGACGTCCATATGGTAAGCTTCAGTTCCTTCTGCCTCCTCTTGCGCTCATGGTCACGGCCACATCCCGAACAATCACCGAAGTGAAGCAACATCAAAACTGGTGAGTACCTAGATTAATGACCGTTTGGAAATATTACCTGCTGTAAGATTGGATGTGCGGGTGGTGTCATAGATAATGGCTCGGAATTGCTAATTATGAACGCCAAATCCAGTTTCAGTTGAATCTGTTCTAATAACTTACACACAAACACCATTGAGAAAGGTACGAATTCCTCTCTCCAGGTATGGATTAATTTTTAGGGTTTTTTTAGTAAATCATTATTATCCCCCCCCCACCACCACCATAAAAAATTAAGAGCAATCTAAAAATATTTTCTGGCTTTCAATAATCTGCAAAGGGTTGATAAACTGTAAAAAATGAATTAATCTTACGTCCATACCACTCATCTGATTTAGTAACGCTCTACCAATGAGTGTCTCTATAGTTTTCTATTGGATAAACATTAGTAAAGAAAATCGATATTTTCTTTTTACAACATCATTAGTACGATACTATTTCAAGTATGAATAATTATAGCACGGTACTATTTCGAGTATGAATAATTATAGCACGATACTATTTCGAGTATGAATAATTATAGCACGATGCTATTTCGAGTATGAATAATTATAGCACGATACTATTTCGAGTATGAATAATTATAGCACGATACTATTTCGCGTATGAATAATTATAGTACGATACTATTTCGAGTATGAATAATTATAGCACGATACTATTTCGAGTATGAATAATTATAGCACGATACTATTTCGAGTATGAATAATTATAGCACGATACTATTTCGAGTATGAATAATTATAGTACGATACTCTTTCGAGTATGAATAATTATAGTACGATACTATTTCGAGTATGAATAATTATAGTACGATACTATTTCGAGTATGAATAATTATAGCACGATACTATTTCGAGTATGAATAATTATAGCACGATACTATTTCGAGTATGAATAATTATAGCACGATACTATTTCGAGTATGAATAATTATAGCACGATACTATTTCGAGTATGAATAATTATAGCACGATACTATTTCGAGTATGAATAATTATAGCACGGTACTATTTCGAGTATGAATAATTATAGCACGATACTATTTCGAGTATGAATAATTATAGCACGATACTATTTCGAGTATGAATAATTATAGCACGATACTATTTCGAGTATGAATAATTATAGCACGGTACTATTTCGAGTATGAATAATTATAGCACGGTACTATTTCGAGTATGAATAATTATAGCACGGTACTATTTCGAGTATGAATAATTATAGATAAATAATTCATTTTTGTAGCATATATACACGCGTGTTATCAAGATATTTGAATTTCAGATAACCTGCTTGTTAGAATACTTTTCTTATTTCATTGCTATTGTTATCTGTCGTAGTGAATAACATTTTGGGGAATTTCAAAGCCAGACGTTTATTCAATTCACGGGAGATAAATTGTTCTAGCCTCATTTTGCAAATGGTTCATCTGCTTTCTTTGTGATAAATGAAGCATATGTATTTATGTCTGCTTTTTTTGTCTAAAAATGTATTTAAGCCAGATTTTTAAACTCTTCACACATTTATGAAGATAATTCTTAGCTTTTACAAGCTTTCGGGTAAAAGGAGAATATCTTTCCGTTTTTTTTACAGTAAAGTTCATCCTTTAAACGGCCCGGTGGCTACTCGAGGTAAAGAGTTACGTTAGAAGGCAATTTGTACAGATTGAAGTGAAAGATAACGGTTAGCCTTAGCTTTGTTAAGATTGTAGTAATCGGGGAAACATCCTCCTGAGAGTCGGTTCCACAGAGCAATGAATCGCGGGAAGAATCTGTTTGCGTGAAATTTACTTCTGACCAATGGAATACGGAGGGAATGTGGGTGGTTTTCTATACTTTACTCAGCCTTCCAGAAGTTGAGTAAAGTATTAAGAAACAGAATAATTTCACTAGAAACAAAGGAGAATACTGGATTGCTATGTGATGTCGGTTCTTCAATATGGCAGTGAATGTTGGATAATATATTCGAAGATGAAGGAAAAACTTGAAGCAGCTGAAATGTGGTTCTACAGAAGGATGCCGCGGATATCATGGACCGAGCATGTGGGCAATGACGAGGTTTTGGAAAGGATGGAAACGAAAACGAAATTAATACTGAGCATCAGGAAGAGACAACTAAAGTCCCTGGGACATGCAATGAGGAAGGAGGACTTGGAAAACCTGATACTAACAGGCCAGATAGAGGGGAAAAGAGATAGGGGAAAGCAGCGGATAACATATTTGAAGGACCTGATTAGGTGGATGACAGAACGAGGGTTGCATGTTGCAACAGGAGAAAGCCTGCTAAGAGCCACCAGAGACAGGGAGATGTGGAAAGCCATGATCGCATACGTCCTGAAAGGACATGGCACATAAAAGAAGAAGTTTGAATATTTTCCATGGTAGTAAAGCAGTGGGAAGCTCACCATATTTCATCTGTGAGGGAGAGGTTGGAGTGCAGAAAATAATTCGTCAGCAACAAGGACTCGGAGACGCTTTTGAAACCCTAACAAGACTGGACAGTGAGGGCTGAGCAGCCCCCACCCAAATATAACAACAGCGCCTTATCTTCGGCCTGATCTGACTGCTGTAAAGGTACAGAATAGCATGAGGAATCAGGTACTTTCTGGAGCGGTAGAGGAGGCCGACAATTTTACCTGCATCTTTATCGATGGAACGTACGTAAGAGTTTCACTTGAAGTTGAGTGTGAGTTCGAAGCTCAATGTTCTCTCAAGGCACGATGCGTCCTCGAAGAGAGATTAGTCCATCGCGACTGGCGGTGATGAAGGCAACTAGTTTGTTTTTCTAGGCATTTATTATGACCAACCAGTTTTTCGCCACAGGGAAGTTAGTGCTAGATCGGAAGAGAGAACAGTTGTCAATCTCTGATTGTCAAGAGTTTTCAAGTCTATATTTTTTGACATGCCTTAGCAAATGCTCCTTCATAGTCTATGAAACACAGTTATATATCTTTCTGCGTTTTATTTCTGGCTCTGATATCATTCTGATCATCGCATTTCTTGTCCAAGACTGATTAGTGAAGTTACACTGTTCTTGCCATAGTTCCGACTAAATTCTGCTGCTCGCATTCATTTGTACCTAATTTCCATTAGAATTAGGATGGTAATCCTAAATGTGTGACTCAATCTGTTGATTATCGTACAGATCACGCATTCTTTTGTATCTAACTTACATCAGAATTGATTGGAAGATGGATGCATTAAGGTCTTCCGTTATCTCGTCACTGTCGCATATTTGGTACATTATTTCCGTAATTTTGTCCATCACGTAATCGTCTAAATCTAAATAAAAAATCTCTAAGTGGTCAAGCAGCTTTTTGATGACCATCTTAGCTCGTGCTAATCTAATCTAATCTAAACTTATTTATAAATGGAACTTTGTGTGTGTGTCTGTGTGTGTGTGTGTGTCCGTTAACTATAGACTCCGAAACGGCTAAACCGGTTTTATTGAAAATATACACAGTTGTATCTGCAAGTGTTCTTAGCTAGGTTTTGTGTCGAGGTACCCCCGATAAATATCGAACATCGACAAACGAAAAAATCGGGTTATAGACGGAGTGGTCCCATTTTAATCAAATTTGATACTCTGATAGACAAAGATATAAGAAACAATATTCAGAACTTTCAAGGTTGCAGTTCTTACAATAGCGCAGAAAATCGATAATATATATATATATATATAAAAGGCAAGATGTGTGTGTGTGTGTGTGTGTGTGTGTGTGTGTGTGTGTGTGTGTGTTTATCTGCCTGTATGTCTGTATTTTTTCAGCCCTTTTATTTTAGTTTTTGCTTCGGGTTTAGCTCTAAGTAGGTATAACTGTAGTTCTCAGTCTCAGCCATGATACCATTTACTCAGAGGACTTATTTAGCCTTCAAATTTCAGTTTACGACGAAAAAGCTTATTTGATATCGATACCAGATTTGACTTACATCCATTCATTTTTCTTTCAGTCTACGGTTTCGCTTTAACTGGAAACAACTAAAGAGTCTGAGCTCCAGGACCATGGATTAGTTTTAAAGCATTCATTACACCCGAGCAATGCCGGGCTATACTGCTTTATTTAAATCTTTCTTGTACTTTCATGGTTTTGTGTATTGTAGGTTTGTCGTCGTGGAAGGTTCTTTGAAATATTTTTCCGTCTTTGAAGTAACTATTATTTGTCTGTTATGAGTGTTCCTTCTTTAATTGCTATGCATTTGGGTTCACGTTTTTTGTTTTGTTATTTGTTAGTTTCTTTCATCTTGCCGACTATTACATCTCTCGTATTGATTCTCTTTTTATTTATTTTTTTACAGTAAGGTTCAAACGGTACAAGACCCGGTGTCTACTCAAGGTAGAAGGGTTAGGTTAAGAGGCCGTTTATATGGGTAGAGTGTGAAGATAACTGTTAATCTTAGCCTTGAACAGGTTAAGGTTGTAGTGAGAGGGGGAAACGTCCACTTGGAAATCGGAACCACAAAGCATTAGTTCACGCGAAGAAGCCGCTTGAGTGGAACTTATTTTCCACCGTTAGAATATAGAGAAAATGTGGGTGGTTTGTTGCTATGTAAGTGGCATGATGTGTTCTTGCCGTGAAGGTTTGAATTGGCGAAATCAGAGAATGTTGTTCATCCGAGCACTTTCAGTGGAAGTAGCGATAGTTTTATTCAAATTCATGTTTAAGTTAGCGTTATATATATATATATATATATATATATATATATATATATATATATATATATATATACCGTCTATTGAAGAGGTGAAGAGGCTCATCCCTTGTTCCCTGTTTAGGATGTGGTTTCCGGCTTTCTCTTTTCCAATCTTTTCACTCCTTTTCCTTTTTTTTTCTCAATTGGAGTAGATAGACTAACCTATCTTCCTGTTCACACTCCACCCACGTCTATTGAACAGGTGAAGAGGCTCATCCCTTGTTCCCTGTTTAGGATGTGGTCTCCGGCTTTCTCTTTTCTCTTTTCCAATCTTTTCACTCTTACGTAGCCACCTGCACATCAGTGGCGTTACCGCCTTGCTCGGGGTGATATGATTAAATATATATATATATATATATACGAAAAATATCAGCATTACATTTTTGTAAAAGAAATTACTAATGTTAACAAGAAAATTTAATTTCGATATTAAATAACCCATAAAATGTTGATATGCCGCGAAACAAGCGAATTCCTTCTAGGGACAAGACGCATTACTTAAAATCTTTTTTTCCATTTTGTCATTCATTTACTAAGTATGAATCAGATATCTATATTTGCACATTATATCTTCCATAGATATTTGTACAAACGTTATGTTTTTAGTTTAGTACAGCCCACGACGAAAAAGGTGTAGAAAGATTGTAACATGCCAATCTTATAAATGATGTGGTTTCGTTTGCCTAGAAAATCAGTATTCGAAATGGACACATTTTTTTTAGGTTCACCCTTAGACAACTGGCTCTTGGTTGAAATATATATTAAAATCACTTCTTCTTCTTCTTCTCCTTTTTTTTGTTCGTCCCCTCTTCCTCATTCTCCTCCTGCTCCTCTTCCTCCTCTTCGTTGTTCGTCTCCTCTTTCTTTTTCACTTTTTCTATACATCGTGTTAAAGTGTGCATATTTTTTTATGGATTGCATTAAAACAAAATAAAAATTTAGATTGCGAAAAGAATTTTGTGAAAACTGTTTTTTTTAGCCTTTGTTTATTGTTTTGCAAATGTATTCATCAGCGTTTTTGTTCTATGCGCTCACCCGATTTCTTCCTGTTGTCCATCACAAAACCGGAAGTGAGAATAGAAAACGTGACCGGAAACAGGAAAGTGTAGATTAATAGCATAAAAAAAAAAAGAAAGAAACAAACAAACAAAGAAACAAACAAAAAACAATACAAAGAAAAACGACCAACTACAAACAAATAGAAGTTGTGCTCTATAACTAAGCTAGTTATACTCAGTGGGGAACACATATTTTGCAATTTTTTAATTGGCGTTTCGGAAAACATTTTTTTTGCGTGTGTTAAAATTGAAAATTTTCATTCCCAACAATCAAATTACATAAAAAACCCATGAAATCTAGACTGATAAATCGACAAATGACTAATTGTTTAAAAAGCCTATTATTCATTGTGAATGAGCATATATACAGAATACATATAAAAAAAAACACAAAAAACACTGTGTCTGTAGCCTTTATTGGCACTATAATAAAAGCAATTATTTTGAATATTGGATTTCAAGGCAGGCTGTCCCTCCAGTTTAGCGATTCGTATAATTCCCTCGGCAGTTTTGTTTGTAATAATGTTCCCCTTCTGATGGTCTAAGCTTAGTTTTAATAAATAATCTGTAGTAAAATATATATATATATATATATATATATATATATATATATATATATATATATATATATAAGTCATTTTCTGGCTTTTCAGCCTGTCACATGAGCCTGTAAATCTGCAGACTGCTTCATAATTTTGTTTTTTTTAATAATCATATCGCCCCAAGCCAGGCATTTTACTACCACTGTTTTGCAGGGGTTACATAGAAGAAAAGTTATGAGAAAGAGTGACAGGTTACAGGGCGCGTCAAGAAGTGGGTAAGAGAAGCATGAGAATACTGATGAGAGTGGAGTGGACGGAGAAAGGAGCATGAGAGAGACGATGCAGGTTAGTGAGATAGGAGATGACAATTGACTTTACATTTAAATTCTTAGAAATTGTAGCTGTTGGGGAAGCAAGTAAACAGAAGGGAATTAAACAGGCGGGAAGTGCAAGAAAAGAAGCTGATGGAGTAGAATTTGCATTTACATTTTATTGGTTTCACAGTAAAAGTGTGGGACCTAGTTGCTAATCTTGTGGCTCGAGTAAATTCATATATAGAGGGCACCATTAAGCTAAGTTCATCGGAGCAGAAGCCATGAAAGTATTTGTAGAAGAGATACAGGGAAGCCACATTGCGCCGGTGAGAAAGTGACTGTATCTGAGCTGCCAAGTCGGGATCGATCGCATTACAGATTCTCTGTTAGACCTTGTCAAGGACAAATGATAATTGTGAATAACATGAAAATCAACATTATCACGTCTGATGACAAACAGCAGGCTTCTGCAGTCATTTAAACACTAAACAATTGGAAAACCCAGAATTAAAATAAATTTATTAACATATCTACAGTAATGAATGAACTAAAAATGGTTGCTATTACTGGATAGAAGTCCGAATTACATGAGTTAACTTTCTGACATTAACCAGTGATACTAGAATTTTCCATGCTAGCATTTTTTTACTCATCAGTTTGTCGGCAATTTCTATCCGGACTAGCAAAGAGCTGTTCCATACTTTGAAAAATATAATAAAAAGTAAACAGAAAGATCTTTTCTATTAGATTTTATGAAGTTTCACGCGCGAACGCGTAAACGTACGCACGCACGCACGCACGCACGCACGTACACAAATACACATAGACACTATAAACCACTGTAGGACCTAGTGTGCTTTAGACTGTTTTCTTTCTCGTACGCGAGAGAGGCGTAAGTTCAAACAATACCGGAAAATATATTGTTTTTATTAAATCACACGATTGCATCGGCAGATAAACTTAATTTACACTGTGGGAAAAAAAAAACAAAAGAACAAAAACAAAAAAAACAAAAAAAAACAGGGCGTCTACTCAAAAACGGGTATCTACAAATAATGTATAAATTAGTGGGAAATAATGTCGAATATATATATATATATATTTTTTTTCTAAACATATACAGTTAAATATAAGAGACAATGAATGTCTATTATGTTTAATCATAAGCCGTTTTAAACGTCGTATTTGGCTTTAATTTCAGTTGAAAATAAAGACAAAAATTCTCCAATATTTGGATAATTTTTTATTAAGTTAGTTCTAAGCTTTCGGTTCACATGAACCATCTTCAGGGAGGTTATAAGGACAGTAACACAAAAACATCTACCATCAGCGACGATTTTATTTTGTGTTGACATAAAACCTCGCTATGCAACGGCAGTAGTTACCCAAAATAACAAACGCAGTTCGCAAATTTGCAATGTGGTTCTATGACGTCTGACTGTGTGATAGCGCGAAATGACAACAGAACCATATATTCAAATGCAATGTAATGTGTTATGACCAGATTTAAAGGTGATTTTATTAAGTGTGGGTTGTTTGGATTTAATGTACATGGCCTCCAATATCTGAAGATTCTTTTTACTCTGTGTATGAGTAAGGATTATTGTCTTGTTGACTAAAATCTGTCTGATATTACCTATATGGTTATGTTTTTTCTGAGAAATGTTGTTTAATTGTACTCTGATCAAATATATATGTATATGTCTGCGGATGACTGTACACACACACACACACACACACACACACACACACACACACACATATATATATATATATATATATATATATATATATATATATATATATTTAGGTACCTCCAGTCATTTTCGATATCTAACCGAATTTTTAAAAATTAAAAAGTTTTCTTGAAACTTTTATTTTAGATTTAATTGAAAGCTAAATTATTAAACTATTACTATTTCCAGTAAGCAAAATACTCTGGATTATTTCAAACAGAAATTATATTGATTAGAATATAAAAGTTTGAGATTGTTTTTAATTTTTGAATTTAGTCACCATTTTTGAATGATCTACACATTTGTAAACAAAAGTTAATTCTCGGTTTTAAAAATCTTGCAAAAATAAAATATAGATCTGTTACACATTATTTTTTTAAAATTAACAGATTTTATGCTAAATTAATCTTATTTACACAAGTATTACTTATTTAAATCATGAAAATTATAATATAACTATTTCTTAATCAGAGATTTGAACTTTTCGACCTGACCGTACCAATATTTTTCGGGTAAGTAAGGAAACTCTGAACTTTTAATTTGCACCTAGAAACTACCATAAAGACATCACACACACACACACACACACACACACACACACACACACACACACACACACACACACACACACACACACACAATTTCAATTTTCGATAGGCAATATAATCTTCAATTATTAACTTTATTAAATCTTTAAAGTATTTTTAAAATATTTTTTAAACGTTATAAATGATTATAATAAAAAATGAAAACAATTCCTTTAAAATTTCATTAGTAATCTAATTCTTTTTTCTTCAGAGTATTATGTTCTTAATTTTTATTATTTATTGAAGCAATTAAAAGCTTATCAAATTAAATAATATCAAACTTTTGTTGCAGTATTTAATATACTCTTCGGAGCAGATTTTCGGATACAGAGGCCAAATTTAAAAAATAGATGGTCTATATTCCCCAATGAGTCTTGTGTTTAACTAATAAAACCATAGACCGCAACAAAGTACAATTTCATGGATAATTTCATGGATTTACGTGGAATGGGGTAACAAAATTATTTTTTATCAAGATTTAAAAAAAAATTAATTTTAAAAATAATTTCATTTGTTTGTGAATGAGTACTGAATGTTTCATTAAAATCTGACAGTTATTTAATTTTTGCGAGAACTTTCAAATTAATGTATTTGTCACAGGAAAAAAATGGGCGATGTCATCATTACGTTTTTCATTTTAAACAGTCGTAACGCTTTGCGGATGTGCGTTGTGGCGCAGTGGATATCGGCTCAGAACGAGAAATTGGGGAACCGAGTTCGAATTCCAGTTGAATTCATTGCATTCACTTACGCACAAATACCCTTGGGAAAGGTATTAATCCGTCTCTTCCCTCGAGTTATGGGTTAAATAAAAGGACAGATTGGTTTCTATAGCCTTGGTCGGTAACCAGTCTACCGCAGAAAGCAATGATCTTCAACAGCTTTGTCATCATTATGATGATAATCGACGTCATCATCATTGTTGTTAGGACGAATAAAACATATTCCAAGGGAATTAAACCATTCCTGTTCCCAAACAGAGTACCTCCCTTTTCACCTCTGAAAGTGGGTACACACGAGTCACGTGATCAACGGGGGACGCATGAGGGAACAGACTTGGAATATGGCCGTCAATGGTTAAAGAATGGATGTATGTTCTTCTGCCCTAATGGTTGTGACACACAACCTGATAACTTGGGACTGATACCGCATGTACATATTTTGTAATGTTTCCCCATGTAAAATAAATGTATCTTCCAGTCAACCGTGAGTAGACATCTAGATATTCTTTCGTTCCATGCATTTTCTCCACGTGCTGCACACACACACACACACACACACACACACACATATTCGTCCACGGACCATGAATCATACTGTAAATTAAGGCATTTAGTTATGACAACACGCAGTCCATAACAATTGTCATCGTCACCATTTTTGTCATCACATCATCATAATCATCATCATATTCGTCGTCATTCTTATGACCAGTTCACTCCAAATATTTTTTTCTTTTATAATCGTTTCGCCCCAAGCAAGGCATTGTCTGCCACTGTTGTGCAGGGGGTTACATAGGAGGAATGTTATGTGGAGTGAGAGGTTGAAGGGGGTGTCAGGAAGAGAGTAGGAGAGGGAAGAGATTACTGATGAGTGGGGTGGACGAGGAGGAATGTTATGAGGAGTGAGGGGTTGCAGGGGGTTGTCGGGAGGAGAGTGGGAGGGGGAGAGTACTGTCGAGGGTGGGGTGGACGGAGGAGGAGCATGAGGGAGAGGATGCGGATTGGTGAGACAGGAGATGACTGTTGACTTTGCATTTGAGTTCTTGGAGATTGTAGCTGTCGGGAGGGCAAGTATGCGGAGGGGAGTTCCACAGACGGGAAGTGCGAGGGGGGAAGCTGATGGAGTAGAATTTACGTTTACAATTTATTGGTTTCACAATAAAAATGCCCAATATTTTTGCTTCTCTGACCAAAAGTTAGAAATATTCTTTTTATTCACTTTGCCGGCAGTCCGAGTTGGAATCACTTGAATAAGTATGCCATATTATTTTGTTTTGCTTTCTTCTCCGTTTTTGCCCAATATTTTTGCTTAATTTAAAAAATTTTCATGTCTAACTGTAGGTTTCATTTTATTTTTAGAAAAGTTTTTGACTTGACTTTAACTAAGTTAGAACTTAATAAGTCACTTTTCTTTCTTTTTTTCTTTCCAAATCTTTCACTTTTTTCTTTTCTTTTTTTTTTTGTTTTCTGTTTTCAATTGGAGTAGATAGACTTAACTATCGCCCGGTTTACACTCCACCCACGTCTTTTGAACAGGTGAAGAGGCTCATCCCTTGTTTCCTGTTTAGGATGTGGTTCCCGGCTTTCTCTTTTCCAATCATTCTACTCTTAAGTAGCCCCATGCGCATCAGTGGTATCACCGCCTTGCTTGAGGTGATATGATTAAAAAAAAAATGGCAACCTACTGTGGGATAATCTTCTGGTCAGTCAGTTATGTCTCTTTCTAGACATGATCGCCCAAGCGTGTATCACGCATGGCACTTAACTGACTGACTGAACGTTTTGGTTACCCGATAACTCAAATCAAAACAAAATTTTCTGCCACAATTTCTAACATGTTAGAAGGGTTTAAAATATTTTGAAAATTAATTAAAATTTACTTTTATCTTTTCTCCCAATAATAATATAAACATTTTGATGAAAAAAGTTCGTTTTTATTATGTTTGGGGATTTTTTTTTATTCATAATATGCTGTTTTTTTATGATTTAGTGGAAGTAGCTATATATATATATATATATATATATATATATATATATATATATATACACACACACACACACACACACACACACACACACACACACACACACACACATATATATATGAATTAATAAATATACATATTGTTCTACGTCGTTTAAATTTAGCTCTCTGCATTCAAATACTTTTTGTTTTTAATTAGAAATCATATATTTTAATTATTAATTTAAAATTATAATTTTAATTTTTATCTACATTTAAACTTAGAATAGTAAATTTTTAAATTATATGAATTACGCCCCTTTGATTTCTTCTCCCTGCATTTTAATATTTTTTATTTTTTAATTTAAGTTTTAAATTTTAATTCTAATTTTATATTTAAATTTAAAATTTTATGTACATGTAATCATCCAATATTTGAATTTTTACTCTTGTTATTAAAAAACAGTAACTTTTATTCCCATCAATATCGAGTGAACTCAAATCTATTAAACTGTCAGTTTGAAAATGTACCTGATGATTGCATAACGCATGAATCTCCGAGTCGTGCAATCGACGTAGGACAATATATATATATATATATATGAACATTATTTTTAATCGTATTTGAGTGGGTCACTCTGTTTTTCTATAATTAAACGATATATATATATATATATATATATATATATATATATATATATATATATATATATATATATCCAAAGGCGTGAATATTCCAGAAATATTGTTAGGAAAATATCCATCTCCTCGGAGGACTCGAACCTGTAACTCTTATCTACATAGAAGAAACCGCCAATTGATCTGACGTGTCTTACCACAGAAGATCTTATGTGTCGAACTAAGCCAAAAACACATAGGTTTCTGATTTTTCATAATATCCATATCTGCTTTGGTTCGTATCCAAATGCAAACAAATATAAACAAAGACAATATTACGAAATCTTACGAAAAGTTACGAAATGGTCTTAACCGACATATTTATTTAAATTTATTTGTTTGAACATTATTTTTAATGGATAAATAAATATGTCGGTTAATTCCATTATAGGATAAAAATCCTATATCATTTAACAATTAACGCAAACGAGAAAAGTAAAATTGCACACCTGCAAAATCGGATCCAAACAACTAAAAACATTTTGGAGAAGCCCAGACCAAGGCAAATTTCACAAGTCAATATAAAAAGTAAAATTCGGGATGCTGATTGGATAGAAAGAAGCAAATTAATCTATGCCGCCAGTCAATTTTTTTCACACCTAAAGAATGAAAATGCATGCTGGAGACGGTCACATGACTAAAATCCACTACTTAACCACCTTCCGTGACAGTCAAAATGAGTCAGAATGGGAGCGGTATCTGATAGCATCTCGTAACAACGTAAGGAAGAAAAATTTCAAGCCGAGGTCATGTCTCGCCGACATACATTCATTTTACCTTTACTTCCAATTTTCTTTTCTTCGTTTTCACTTCACGCCGCCAAAGACAACAACAACAATAGCAATAACAACAACAGGACATCTTCAACTGACTCGCAAAACTAAAGATCACTCAGTACAATTTCTTTATTTGTTTCACCTTCTTTCTCACCCTGTCGCCAACCTACCAAAAAAAAGGGAAAGGAACACAAACTTTATTAGTTAAGTAGACTTTTTAATCTTTTTACATACATTCTGCCTACTATCAACCATGAACTCTCAATTTCTATGGAACATTTAAATACTAACATTTCTCTTTGAACAATTAACTACATGCATTTTCTCTATGAACATTTTATTTTACTTCTTACAAATTTGTGATTTAGTTCTATTAATAAAATTACACTTATTTCACAAACAAAATACTTTCATTTTTCCATTCATTCATTCATCCTTCCGATATTTTAAAATGTGGGATTGTCGGCTATGGTTTTTTAGCGGCCTTGTACCAGGCATGGCCGACACCCCCTACACTATTTTGTACCTTTCCGTAAGATATTGAATACAGAGTTTTCTTTTATCTGGTAGCCACCCAAGGCACAAAATGTCAGGTTTATCGTAAGTATTCTTCTTCTTCTATGCGCCCTGTCCTTTCAGGACGTAGGTGATCATGGCTTTCCGCATCTCCCTATTTCTGGTGGCTTTCTCTTGTTAGACCACGCAACCCTCGTTCCGTCATCTACCTGATCAGGTCCTTCAAATATGTTATCCGCTGCTTTCCTCTTTGTCTTTTCCCCCACTATCTGGCATGTTAGTATCAGGTTCTCCAAGCCCTCCTTTCTCAGTGCACGTCCCAGGAACTTTAGCTGTCTCTTCCTGATGCTCAGTATAAATTTCCTTTTTGTTTCCATGGGCAGTCTCTATTTTATACGAGGATTGCTGTTGTTTAAAAAAAAAATCCTTGAATTTTGCATGGAGAAATGAAGCTAAATGACGAAAAGAATTGAGTTAGAAATTTTCTAAGTAGGTAACGACTTCCTTAATTTAAAATCATTATCGTAGGTCCTCGTTTTAACCAGTGCTTCAGCACCGAAGACGAGCACGGGAGGAGAATACGAAACTAACTAACTCAGCGACCTAACAGGTCACGTGTGCAGTGCCATATACTCACATTTATGGAGTCACGTATTGGCGTATAGACAGCGTGCACAATGCATGGATTTCATACATAGGCAGAGAAACGATTACGATATGAATATTTAGATGGATAATCATACTATGGACATTATAGACACTTGCACAAGAGATATTTATATGCAGTTTGTTGTAAAGTCTGGTATTATCGTCAATAATTAAATAAATGTTCTTCCACACAGAGTGATGTATTCACTGCCATTCTTTCTATGAGGAGATTATTTATAGCCTTAATTAGCGTATAACTATATCTCTGGGAATGTAAACGTTCTGTTTTTCTTTCTTTTTCTGTTTTACTTTTTCTTTCTTCTTTTCTATTTAACCTTTTCTTCTTTTTTATTTTAGCTTCATTTTCACCTTTTCCATTGTAGCCTCTCTTTCTCCTTGTTTATTTTAGCTAGTTTTCCTTTTTGCTATTTTACTTTCACTTTCTCCTCTTCTTTTTTTCTCTTTCCTCTTTTCTGTTTTCCTTATTTTCCCCTTTTCAAGTCAACCTCCTCCTTCTTTTTTATTTTACCTTCTATCTCCCTTTTTCTATTTTATCTCTCTTTTCTCTTTTAACTTCTCTTTCCTTATTTATTCCTTTACCTTCTCTTTTCCTTTTCTATTTTACCTTATCTCTCCCTTTTTCTATTTCACCTTCTCTTTCCTCTTTTCTATTTTATTTTCTCTTTTCCTTTTTCTCTTTTACCTTCTCTTTCCCTTTTTCTATTTTATGTCTCCTTTCTCTTTTACTTTCTATTTCTTTTTTCTATTTTACCTCATCTTTCTCCTTTTCTATTTTAGCTAGTATTCCTCTTTTTCTTTTTTACCTTCTCTTTCCCTTTTTCTATTTGATCTCCCTTCTCTTTCTTTCTTTTACATTCTCTTTCTTCTTTTCTATTTTACCTCATCTTTCTCCTTTTCTATTTTAGCTAGTATTCCTCTTTTTCTCTTTTACCTTCTCTTTCCTCTTTTTCTCTTTTACCTTCTCTTTCCCTTTTTCTATTTTATCTCCCTTCTCTTTCTCTTTTACTTTCTCTTTCTTCTTTTCTATTTTACCTCATCTTTCTCCTTTTCTATTTTAGCTAGTATTCCTCTTTTTCTCTTTTACCTTCTCTTTCCTTTTTTCTCTTTTATTTTCCCTTCTCCTTTTCCCTTTTACCTCCTTTTCCCCTTTTTCCTGATCAGGTCGATCAAGATATCGATCATTGTTTGTCTCGGGTTGGTCATCACTCATAACAACGCCTTTGTTGACCGATGGGAGCTCTTATGAATGTTGCTGTTCATCTAGGTCTCAACATTTAATAGCATTTGCTGGTAAGACCAGATGTGACAGCAATATTCTCTGCATGGATGTAGATCTGTAAATATTTAAGATAGATTCTGGCGAGAAAAAATGTCTAGCACGACACAGTGAACTAACATTCTTAGCATCAGACCTAGTATTTGTTCAATATAATCTTTCCAATTCATGTCAGTGGAAAAAGTTAGCCCGAGGAGGTGCAAGAACTAAGCAAAAAATTAAACTTAATATCGATGCTTATATCGGGTCAGTCAGTCAGTTAAGTGTCAGGTGTGATACACGCTTCGGCGATCATATCTCGA
This sequence comes from Ascarosepion bandense, assembly GCA_037127315.1. NCBI lineage: Eukaryota > Metazoa > Mollusca > Cephalopoda > Sepiida > Sepiidae > Ascarosepion > Ascarosepion bandense. Next base: position 362,924 of record JBBBDQ010002145.1, read on the forward strand.
AAGAGACATGACTGACTGGGCATGATTTTACCGTAGTAGGTTGCCATCACTTTCCGCGGTAGCCCAAGTCTTTACAACCCAATCTGTTCTGTTATTTAACCTATAGCTGGAAGGAGAAAAGACGGATTAATACCTTTCTCAATGGGTATTTGCGCATATGTGAATGCAAAGAATTCAACTGGAATTCGAACTCAGCTTTCCAATTTCTCGTTCCGAGTCGATATACCGGGTAAATTTCTCAAATATTTACAAAAATACGAAAAAAGTAGCCATTCAAACGAAGACCCCCATCACACAATACAGTCATCAGTTTTCTCGGTTTCTCTCTAGCCCTAGCTTCTGTAAAAGAATGCGGGCGATGGAATTTCTTTAGATTTATTTCTTGCTGGCATTTAGTATCTAAAAATGTCGCAGTTTATTTAAAACTGACTTTTCTCACAATTCATCAAGCCAGCGAGTCTAAATAGGCGAAGTTAGTAGCTATTATATAGCCTACTTCAGTTATAAGTAAACATTTCTACGTACCATGCATAGATAGATAGATAGATAGATGGAGAGAGAGAGAGAGAGAGAGAGAGAGAGAAACTCTGCACATAATTAAACGATTATAAATTCAGAATGTATTTAGGCAGTTGTAAAAATTGCAAACTGCTTTTTCAAACCCGAAAAAAAAAAAAAAGAAAAGAAAAACAAAACGAAACAAAACAAAAAATCAAACAAACAAGCAAACAAAAAAAAAACTTTTTTTTGCTTTTTTGGGGTTTGAAAAAGAAGTTTGGAATTTTTTTTATTTTTTCAATTAATTTTTTATTTTTGTTGAGATTTCGGTTTTTTATTATTTTTCGAAGTTTGATTTTTATTTTATTTTTCAAGACATCTGTTCTTATGTGTCTTACAGATGTAAATTGTCTCAATTTGATCTGATGTATAAAATATAAATGTCTTTTTTCCTTCTATTTTCTCTAAATCTACGTCATCGCCCCCATGTTCAGTAAACGTTATTCACAACATCCTTCTGTAGAACCACATTTTATTGCCTCAATTCTTTTCCTCTTTTATGAGGAGGGAGATTGATTGATTCATTCAATTAGTATAGCTTATCAACGATTTGCAGGTTATTTAAAGCCAGAAAATATTTTTAGATTGTAAGAACTTTTTTTGAGATAATAATGATTTACTGATACAAGTCTTACCCATAGCTGGAGGAGAAGAGGTGGATTCATATTTTTCCTAAGGGTATTTGCACGTAAGTGAATATAACGAACACAATGAATTTAGAACTCAGCTATACGATTAACCATTTCAAGTCATTATCTATTGCCCCACCCGCATATCCAAGCTTATAACATCTGGTATTCCTAAGCGGTCACCCATCTAGGTACTGACCGGGCTTGACCTTGTTTATCTTGAAATTAAATTTCTACAACGATGAAGAAGAAACTTGAAGCAATAGAAATGTGATTCTACAGGAGGATGCTCAGGATATCATGAAACCGTACATGTTTTTTAGTAAATGGAAACAAAAAGTAAACATACTGAACATTAGGAAGGAGCAGTTGAAATTTCTAAAGTACATAATGAGAAAATAGCGCTTGGAAAATATGATATTCACAGGGTAGATTGCAAACAAGATTGATTGATTGACTGTTTTTTACGGTTTATCAAGCATTTGCAGGCTATTAAAAGCCAGAATATATATTTTTTAGATTGTAAGGGTTTTCAAAAATAATAATTGTTTAGTGACAAAAGTCTTACTAATTAACCCATTACCGGGGGAAAAATCGCTGGATTAATGTCTTTACTAGAAGCATTTGCAAATACAGGGTGTCCATAAAGTCCGTGTGCACTTGAATAAAATTATAAATTTAAAGTGAACACGAACTTTATGGACAGCCTGTACAACGAAAACAACGGAAATTGGAATTCGGTTCTCCGATGAGCAATTCTGTGTCGGTATCTGGATTATTCAACCACGTATTAAACGTAGAAAACGACTCAAATAAATATTCAATTTATTGAAGAACATATATTTTGTTATAAACGTATATACACCATAATGAATTCTCAAATCAAAAATTTTCTTAATTTACGAAGACACAGAAACTTGCAACATCGAAGACATTGGCAATTAGTTGTATAGTACTCACGAGCCTGGAGGTTGTATATCCCGAAATTTTAAATTTGAAAATTTAGTTCTTGTTTATCATAAACATTTACTAAGTAAAATATATATTCTGTAATAATTAATGCAATTATTCTTATTTCAGAGTCGAGCTCGATTTGTATGACCTTTTATTATTTCTATATATATTTATTTAACAATCCCATTCTCTCGAATTAATTATAAAATTTGAATTTTCATATTTAGATTTCAGCATTAAATAAGGCATACCGGTTGATATGCCACTAAACAAAAACAAAAAAAAAAAAAAGAAACAAACCATATTATATACATATAATTCAGTCGGGTTTCAATCCTAGGTAAAAAGCAATCGGCTGTCTAACCGTACTGATGAGCTGTGATACAGCGAAACAGATCTGTCTGTGGATGACTATTTACACTCTCACACCCTGATTGAGCACTCTGGAAGAACGGTAGACTTTGAAAAACAGTAGTTACTCTGGCATATACGCATCGTTCATTCAGCAATGAATTAGAACACTCTCAGCTATTGGGCGTGTATAATGATAATATACACGCTAAAAAGTCTGCCACCTTCTACCGAGCGCCCGTAGCTCAGAGGTAGAATCGCTGACTAACGCCAATTCAGTCGGGTTTCAGTCCTGGTTAAAAAGCAATCGGCTGTCTAAACGTACTGATGAGCTGTGATACAGCGAAACAGATCTGTCTGCGAGTGACTATATATATATATATATATATGGATTGGAAAAAATAATGAAAGCTCCTAGTATTATAATAGAATATCTTTTATAAATTTGATTAGACTGTCAAAAGCTTGTTTATTTTTATATTGGTTGATTTATTATTAGTAATATTGCATTGTTTTTGATAAAATTGTAGTTTCTTTTATAGATATTGTTAAAATAGTTAAGTTTATTAAAATCAACAGTCAGGTTTATTTATGGGTGGACTCTGACGTCAACACCAAGAGGGAACAGTATATTTTATGTTAATCGCAATCATCCGGTCCTGACGATTGCATTTAGCATAAAACAGACTGACCTCAGTGTAGACTTCACTGTCCACTTCTATATTTACGTAAGCTAAATATTGACCACTTCAACCACTATATTCTCTCTCTTTCTTTCTTTCTCTCTCTCTCTCTCTCTCTCTCTCTCTCTCTCTCTCACACACACACAGTCAATGGCTGGTGTAGCAAAACAAAACTGTCATTATCGAATGACACTGGTTTCAAGTATAGTTTTGATCATCATCAGTAGCCAAAGCCACCCCAACATTAACTTGTAATACCATCAGCCTTTGATGGTTTTCAGTTATGTTGTCGGAGTAACAAGTGCAAGCATATATATTTACTATAATCTTGAAGCGTGTATCTTTTATTATTAACTGGAAATTAGTTGGATTTGTCAAGGCTGAGGTGGAAATGGCCTCTTGAAATCTGATTATAAGAGGATAAGCGTTAGCAGTAAAGCCAATATTTCTTTCCTAACTTCCCACTGACATGTATGATTGTACGACCGCAGTCGAGATCAGGAAGTCACCGTAAATTCCACGATCCTTTCGTTCAGTGCATAGTATGTACTTCGCCATAGCTACAACCGCTTTTGAATAAAGAGATAATCTCTTCGTGTTGCTAGCCAAGGCTGAATATCACAGTCTGCTCTTCTTTAAACCTATTGCTGGAGCAGAAGGAATGGATTCATACTTTTCTCAAAGGTTTTTGGACAAAGACTGAATGTCACGAAAGTCGTCCTGAATTCGAATTCGGCCCTCCGATTTCTAGTTCCGAGTCGCTATCCATTACAACATCCGATATAATCAAGTTGAAAAAAAAAACATTCACAATTACGAATGCAACTCAGAGAAACCAATGATCAGACAAAAAAAAAAAAAAGGCATTATCATAAGATGAACCGAAACTAGAGAATTTTCTAATATAAAAATGTAGTTCTTTTGTTCAAATAATTGTAGAATTTGAACGAGATGACGTTTATTGTAATTGGCAGAAATGCCCAACAAGCAGAATTGACAAAGATTGAAATAAACAATAACAAAAGAAATAAAAGAAAAGGAAGGCATAAATAATATTAAGCAAACAAACAATATATGCGTCTACGGCTATATCGTGTTGAATACACCGGTTCCCGTCAGATCACCGAAGTTAAGTCAACATCGAGCTTGGTCAGTACTTTAATGGGTGACCATTTCGGAATACCAGGTGCTGCAAACGTAAGGACCAAGAATGGTCCCGTCGGTCCTCCAGGTTTGGGGTGTTGGGTGCAGGGCTAACAGCCCTGCCTCCCGTAAAAAATAGTTTGTTACAGCAACAAAAAGTTGCTGCCCTATGCACCATCTGGGTATGATGATGAAACAATATATGCAATGAAAAAGACAACAGAAATAAGGCAAAGCAATTGGCCTATAAGAAACAATAGTTATTTGGCAAAAAGTTCTCAAACTAAGAATGGCTTTAACACACAAAAGAGGATACTGACAAGCGATCGCAACATTCTGACTTCAAGACAAGAACTAATAGTTTTAACGTTTGAATAGACATAGAATTGGCCGATCTTAGTATTTGTCTATATTTCTGGGATGACGTAGTATTTACAGTAACTACATTATTCGGAGTATTGTCCTCATCTGTGCTGCCATTTGTACGACGTTTCAGCCGCTGTACGCTCCGGCCTTCTTCAGGTGCTAGGAATTTATCTATATCCACTGGATATAGACGTTGGTTAGTTCCTGTGATTTGACCCAAAAGTTCATTACCAGGCTACAGCAGTGGTGAACAAGTAACTTACACGTTTAGAGGGAGATAACTCATTACTTCCAATCGAGGAATGAGAATGATATACCCCAGTGATTGTAATAAAGGTTTCGGTTCGAAATTCCTAGCTTTGCCTTATTGCTGTTGTCTTTTCCAAACCTGAAGAAAGCCGGAGCGTAAAACGGCCGAAACTCCGTACAAATGGCAAGAATGATGAGGACAATAGTCCGAATAATGTAAACACTGTAAATTAGCCTATCTTATTGGCTAGAAAATGTTTCCAGCATGCATCTGTATGTTTTGTCATCTACATCTGGAGAGGGGCTCCTTTTTATAAACATTTCAAATAGATTGGAGACAACGATAATAGAAGAGTTGCTTTTATGCGTTTGAGTGAAAAATTCAGTCATTAAAAATTCAATTACCGCACTCAATGGAAACTGAACTGAATGGCGGCTTTTAAAAATTTCGTAGAAATTAGTAAAATTATTAAATAAAATCTTTCATATTGATTTCTTTGATAATTGAATTAATTTAAAAATAATTACAACAATTAGCAGATATAGTTTTTTAAAACCCATACCCATCTCTGAAAATGCCGTCTTATTGTGAATAAATCATTTTCTTCTTTTATGTATTGTGTCCCTTCAAGACGTGGGCGATCAAGATTTTAAACAACTTTCTACCACAAATTTTTCTATCTTCCTAGATCTAAATAATACTTGTCTTCTTACTCTTCCTTACCGTTCCTGTTCTGCCATCCACATACACAAGCGCATTCTTCTTCTTTTTCTATTGACCCTGTCCCTTCAGGACGTAGGCGATCATGGTTCTCCACGTCTCCCTATCCCTTGTGGCTCTTAGTATGATTGCTCCTGTTACACCTCACAACCCCCGTTCCGTCATCCACCTGATCAGGCCCTGCAAATATGCTATCCGCTGCCTTCCTCTGTCTCTTTTTCTTTCTATCTGGCCTGTTTAGTATCAGGTTCTCCAAGATCTCCTTCCTCATTGCATGTCCCAGTAACTCCAATTGTCTCTTCCTGATGCTCAGTATTAATTTCCTTTTTGTTGCCATTCTTTCCAACACTTCATTGTTGCTTGCATGCTCAGTCCACGATATCCGCAGCATCCTTCTGTAGAACCACATTTCCGATGCTTCAAGTTTTGTCCTCATTTTCGATGATATTGTCCAGCATTCACTGCCGTATTGAAGAACTGACATCACATTGTTTCTAGTGAAATTTTCCTGTGTCTTAATACTTTACTCAGCTTCTGGAACGCGTCCTTTTCCATGCCAATTTGCCTTCGAATCGCTGAGGTAGGTTAATCAATGTATCTCTCTGCCCCTCTTGCTTTTAACATGTCCTGTGAGTATTAAATTCTCCAAGTCTTTTTTCATAATTATATGTCGAAGAAATTTCAAAATAAGTTTTATAGATCTTAAAAGATAATTACCTAGAGAATTAAAAACTATTTATTTTTATTTTTTAAAAAATAAAAATGATTCTGTTTTGAAGTGAAAAACTGAAAAATAAGGAAAACTTATGTACGCCATGTTCTTTCAGGACTTGGATGATCATGGTTCTTTGCAACTTCCTGCTTTTATAGTAACCCCTATCTCTTTGCTTCAACTCTTTGTCCGTATTCTGTCGTCCTTTCATTCAAACACGTTAAATACGGGAAGAAACATTTCATCACTGCCGACTCAAAACCGTGAAAACTCGCCACCAGCCTACTTAGCGCAAGGACAACTTAATGCGTGTGCCGCAGAGATTTTGAAAGATTGGCTGTCTGTTTTAGTGCTTTGTTAGTTGCAACAGCCTATTTAGCTGACTGGGGTTTAATTTTGAAAACGCACTGAAATTGGAAATTTTTGGACAAAAAGGAAAAGGAAAATTTGCACATGAAGGTCATTTATTTGCGTTTGATAAGTTTAGTAAATGAGACAGTAACATTTTGGCGTTGCGACTCATGCTCTAGGCACAATGCAAAGATGTATACGAAGTTTGGAGCGATTACTATAAGAAGTAGACAGTCATTCGTACAGTGGTAATTTAAAAGTGTCTAAAGTGCACCTAAACTTGAAACGTCGTTGAATAAACAAGTGAAATAATAAGGGAAGTTTTAGCAAATATATCACAAGTTATACTGGGATCAGTGGCAGATGCTCCAGCCATGAGAAAAACGATTAAAAGCAAAATAAAAAAAAATGCCGTAAGCGCTCCACTGATTAGGCTGGTAGTGAATTGCTTTGGAGTTGAGTTGTCATGAAGATGTGTCGGTAGTCGGTAGTGATGAGTCGGTGGTGACGAGTCGCCCTACACGCCGTTGAATAGGACACTCGTTGCTTTCCCCGTTTTTTTTTACTGTTTTCCCCGCTTTTCTTATTGTCACGTTCTCAAAGCCTCAGAAACAAGTGCCCTTGTAATTCGTGTTCGCGATAATACTTCATCATTACCCACATATTTACAGAAAGCTTCCACAACTTTCCAACAATATGGCTACCCTGTCGGCTGGGGCTTCAGAATACGTCAACTGCAATTCTGGAGAGGAGTAATTCCTGTCCAATGAGGCGTCCTGGGTATAACGAAAAACTGCATCCGACAGCAATGAACAACAGCAATTAAGAGATGGTTCCATGCTTAGGAAGTGTTGAGCATGGAACCACCTCTTAACTACTGTTGTTCCCAGCTCCACCCTGATTCGGGGTGGTAGCACTTGTTAGGGTCCCAGCTATGCGTAAATAGTTAGTCCCCAAACTGGGGTCAAAACACAATAAAAGTTTAAAAATAGATTTTTATTGTGAAAATTTCAACGATACTTTTTGGAGAAGAAAATATTACCATTAATATTTTTGACGAAAGAAATATTACCAACAGTATATTTATGAAAAAAATAGTACCAACAATGCATTTTTGAAGAAAAAAGTATTAACAGCAATATATTTTTGAAGAATATATATATATATATTATTATTATTATTATTATTAATACATTTGACTATTGACAAAACCTCCTTTACAAAATACGTCAATGAAACCTGATCTACAAACTGTTCTCTTGCAAATAATTCATATTCTATTCATACGAATCTATTGTAAAAATCTTGTCGGTATTAAAGAACCTATAGAGGTTGATATTCTGTAAACCAAAACAAAACAAACCAAACCTAATCGACAATACGACTAAACATATTTGTGTTTTATTGATACTCATTTGTATAGAATCAGAATTAATCCAACTTTTATAATTATGGCTGAAGTTGACCTGAATGAAGTGGAATGATTCTGTTAAATCACCTGCCAATTCGTTCGTTCATTTTCTTTTACAGAAGTTGAGGCAAGAGAGAAGCAGGAAAAAGATTTATGAAAGTATTCTACTTGTACATATGTTTGCTTCTGTCTGTGAATTGGTTTTTAAATGAATAGCTACCAACTTCGTCTTTTCGTGCATATGTGAGAAGCTAATCAGTCATAAGCACCGACATTACGTTTATCGTAATTTTTTAAGCACAGATTAGATTATAGGGCCGAAAGTATGGGGCACCCAGTGAGGATCGAACTCACTACTGATTTTTAATTTTTCTAGTGAGACAAGCTTGCTAAGTATTCTACCACGTAGAAATGCTCTTAGCTTAGTTGTAACATAAAGCTGAAAGTATGGGGCACCCGGTGAGGATCGAACTCACTATTCGGGTGTAATTGATCGAGCAACGTAAGCTTGCTAACCGTTACACAACGCCGAGATGACTTTGTGTTTTATAAGCTTAGTTTAAATGTGGCATAAGGCCGAAAGTATGAGGCACTCAGTGAAGATCAAACTCACTGTTCAGTCTTAATTGATCTAGGGAGGCTAGCTTGCTGACTTTTGCACCACGTTGAAATATTCTCGGTATTGCATTTGTTCTCGTTTAGTTCTTCTTATGCCTTCTCGGGCTGACATTTTCCGCCAACATGAATCGGGAAGATTATATGGAATCAGCTGCTAGATCTTTTTCTAGAAAAGTCAGTTCGCTATGTTAATTCTAGATAATTTTTCTCATCAGTATCTGTTACACATTTATGTCTACCATTCGTCCGTACAGCTGTTTTGGTGTTTGTGCTTTTTATCTAGACATGCTTGACAAAGTCAAAAAATGTTATAGGTCAGTTTGTGTATAGGGTAATTCGGCCATTCCAGTGAAAATAGTCTTGTGTCAATCTTAAGCGAAATCTCCGCAGTTAATAGATCTGAAGGTGCAGAGTGGTTAAAAGGCCCCAAAGAATAAATAAGTCGGATGTTTGCATAGGAATTGAAAGATAAAAAAATCTAATTTTTATGATAAAAAGATTAATTTATAATTCATCAAAATTATGTTTATAAAAAATAATAATGGGATGTTTAAAGTTTATTGGAAAGTTTATTTTTATGAAGAAAAGAGTTATAGAGATTCGTTCTTTCACGCGTTAACGGAAGTAGTAGGCTTCTCTATGTTGAATTTGTTCCTCTCTTTCATTTTTTGCTCTTGATCAATTGAGGAAGAAAGGTATAGATGAAAGAGAGAGCGGTATAACTGTCGTCTGCTTTTTGAATGTCTGGACAGGCGAAGCATTTTGTCCTTTGCAGAAGAAAGAAGGAGAGAGATAGAACGCAGCACGAGAAAAAATGAGTGGGTAAGAATTACATGTCGCCAACTTACGTCTCGGGGTTGTCTCGAAAGCTCTTTGAAGAAAAAAAAACGCCAAATGACGCGTATAGGAACATTTTCACGACCAAGAAAAGGAACGAGGTTTTCTTTTTTTTAATTGGTCAATATATATCCAACTGTGTATTCAATTTGTTCTGTGTATTCAATTTGTTCTGTGTATTCAATTTGTTCCGCACATGGCAAAATCTTAAAACCAATTATCTAATAAAAAGAATTTATCATTGGTCAATTCAAACATGTAACACATCTTTTGGTTGGCTCCTGAAAACGCATAATATTTGTAAAGTCGGATTTATTAAACAATCCAAATATGGAGAAATCCGACACCGGGCATTTTGTATTCATTCACTTTTCCACAGATGTAATGTAATTTCCCTTTGTATTTTTCCATAAATATTTTCACAGTAATTGTTTTGGTGAGCATTCCCCGTTTGTATCGCAACTTAATGAATTTAAACGCAATACTCGATTGACAGGTCTCATACTAATATCCGGGGCATTCGTACTAACTTTTCTAGCGTAGAAGCTTTCCTCCACGAAAAGTCCCCTGACATTCTAGCGCTTTGTGAGACTAACCTCAACTCATCAATTCCCTCCTCTGACTTCTCCATCTCTGGTTATCTCCCCCTCTTAAGGAAGGATTCCACTGTCCACATACATGGGCTGTGGGTCTACGTTAGTGAACACCTCCGTATAGCTAGAGTGACATCACTCGAATCTCCTGACCACCAATATGTATGTCTCCGTCTGTCACTTCTCAGTTCGGTTAGCTACCTTTTATTTCTTTACCGTTCTCCCTCCTCTCCTGACTGCTCCCTTCTAGATAGCATTTCTGACAACATAGATAAGGCTATTTCCTACCACCCATTCGCTCACATATTTGTATTCGGAGATCTTAATGCCCATAATTCTGAGTGGCTTAAAGACTGTGTTACTGATTCAGCGGGCATCTACGCCATGAACTTTGCTATTTCCCAATCCCTTAAGCAAGTGGTGGACTTACCCACACGCTTTCCAAGCACTCCCTCTGGACACTCCTCTCTACTAGATATATGCTTTACCTCAGTACCTGACTCCTGTCAAGTCTCGCAGCTTTGCCCTCTCGGCAACTCCGACCATGCTATTGTCTCTCTCAATATTTCTTTCCACTCTCACTCCCCCCCAGGAACCTCCTACCTATAGGACCTCCTACTGCTACAAAAAACTGACTGGGACGCCTTTCGCGATTTCCTCTGCGACGTCCCTTGGGGAAAAGTGTTCGATCTCCCAGTTGATGACTGTGCCTCTGAGATTTCGTCCTGGGTGAAAGCTGGCATTGATGCCTTCATACCTACCAGGAAGTATAGTCTAAAGCCTCATTCCTCTCCTTGGTACTCTCTTGCCTGTTCGGCTGCCATTCCCCACAAGAACCACTACTTCCGACTATTCCGGAGACAGTCATCCGATCACAATAGGTGCCTATTCACGTCTGCTCGTAATGAGTGCAACAGAATCCTGAATGACGCCAAGCGGTTGTTTGCCGAGAGAACGAGACAGCCCATAGCTGACCGCAAGTTCGGCTCCAAGGACTATTGGCGGTTATGCAAACTGGTGCTGAACAATAGCAAATCTTCAATCCCTCCTTTAATCAACGAATTTGAGGTTCTCACGTCATCTGCGGACAAAGCTGTGTGCTTTGCTCGCAGATTCTCACCCAACTCCACATTTGACTCATCTGGAGTACTCTCACTCGACTTCCTTATTAGAACTGAGGCTAAACTGTACGATGTATATATTACCCCGTAAGTAGTATCCCGAGTAATTTCAAAACTTGACCCCCATAAGGCGAGCGGTGGCGATGGAATCCCGGTAATAGTCCTTAAGAAATGTACTTCTGAACTCTACCCTGTCCTCTCTAAATTGTATAACTACTGCTTTACTACTTCCTGTTTTCCTGCATGCTGGAAGTTCTCTTCAGTCGTTCCTGTATTTAAGAACTGTGATGAATCCTCGGACCCATCCAATTATCGCCCTATCAGCCTTCTACCAATTTTCGGGAAAGTGTTCGAGGCCATAATTAATGCTGAAATAGTTCAACATCTTACTGCCCACAAACTCTACTCTGACAGGCAGTATGGCTTCCTCTTTGCCAGGTCCACGGCCGACATGTTAACGACCGTTACGGAGTACATGCTCCAGGCCATTGATGAGTCAGGTGAGGCTCGTGCTGTTGCTCTGGACATCTCCAAGGCTTTTGACAGGGTTTGGCACTCTGGCCTTCTATGCAAGTTACGGGGTTACGGTATTACCGGACGCTTGCTTGATCTAATCCAATCTTTTTTAAATAACCGCAAAATGAAGGTCGTTTTGAATGGGCATGCATCTACATCCTACAGGACAAACGCTGGTGTCCCTCAGGGCTCTATCCTGGGCCCGATGCTCTTCCTTATTTTCATTAATGACCACGCAGACGAGATCAAGAGCCAAGTAGGCATCTATGCAGATGACACCACAATTTACTCCCCATCAGTAAGAAACCCGTCGTAGCGGACAAACATAATCTCGCCGCTGACCTGGAAAGGGATCTACACTCTGTGGTGAATTGGGGCAAGAAGTGGCTTGTCAATTTCAATGCGTCTAAAACCAAGCTGTTGTCTATCAATCTTCACAGGCAACCTCTCCTGCCTCCCATAAGCATGGACCAAGCGAGTCTCCCTGAGAGCAATACACTGCGCTTCCTCGGCCTTACCCTCTCTTCTGATCTCAAATGGAACCACTACATTGACTATAACTAAATCCACTGCTAAGAAGGTTGGGTCACTGTGTCGGGCCAGGATATACAAAGCGACCATTCATCCGTGCATGAAATACTGCTACCATATCTGGTCAGGAGCCCTTGCTGTTCATCTCAGTGTTCTAGACAGGCTCCAAAGGAGAATCAGTAATGTGATTGGCGGATCGACTACAGCCACTTCCCTACCGACGAGATGTGGCCTCCCTTTGTCTGTTCTATAAATACTTTCATAGCTTCTGCTCCAACGAACTTAAGTCACTGGTGCCTCTGCAACAGGTGTTTACTCGTGCAACCAGATTGGCAACTGGGTCCCACTCATTCACAATTAGATTAACCAAATGCAGACGTCAATTCTGCTTCTGCAACTTCTTCTCTCGCACTTCCCGCCTGTGGAACTCGCTTCCATATTCTTGCTTTCCTGATGGCTACAACCTCCAGGAATTTAAATGCAAGGTCAATACTCATCTATTAACCACTTGACTCTAGTTCTTTTACCACCCCGTATATCCTTTGCTTTCTCTCCACCTTTGCAACTGTCATCACACCTGTATTCCCATCCTTCTCTTGCTCCTTTCTAACTGGTTCGTCTTTCTCTTCACTCTTTTCTAATTAATCTTTTTACTCTTATGTACCCCCTGCACATCAGTGGCATTTCCGCCTTGCTCGGGGTGATACGATTAAAAAAATAATTCCAATGTTGAAATTTCTTGTTTTAACCATAAGTTTTATGCTTTCTTCTTTCACACTTCTCACTTGTGGAACTCTCTTCTAGCTCCCTAATTTTCTGCTAGCTTTGATATTAAAAAAATTAAATGTCATGTCAATCATCATCTTGAACTCTCTTCTTTTATTGTCCTATCTGTTTCTTTCACTCAGTAAACCATTGCATCCTAGTGGTTTGTATCTTGTGGCTTGGGGGTGAAATGATTTTAAGAAAATTAACGGTTTTTACGTTGTTTGCAATCGCCGTGTCTTTTATAGATGATTTGGTTTTACTAGCTTCTAATTCACTAACACTTCTGGTTTACTTTAACACCCCATATTTTCAATATAAAATCGACTTGAAATTTTGATTTTGTCTAACAGAAAACGTATCACAATATATTTTAAAAGGTTGGTCGTATAATTTCATTCAAATTATGACGTAAGATTCTTGGCTGAAGTCAGGCGGTAAGTCAGCATTTCTGCTGAAAAATAAACCAAGAATTTCTTATAAGTGTGAACATGAAAGGGCGACTAGCGGCGGCTCTGGAAAAAAGAGAATTCGTTTGTGTCTGGCATGCAGGGCAGTAATCTGTTCCAAAGAAAGAAAATAATAATAATACTCACCGCTGTCTTAATAATCCACCTTCAGCTCATTCTAAAGGAAAAAAGAGAGGAGGCCCTCGAGTGGAATTTTTATAGACTGAGGAAATGGATTATGGGTAGAGAAATGGATTATAAAACTGACCGACCAAGTTCACCGACGAGTCAGTGGCGTCAATTTCTGGGCGAGAAGCTGACGCAGAGAGACGCAGTGAAAAGGTGGAAGGAGGAAAGTGGAGTAGGAAGAGGAAGAGGCGTAGCAAGAAGCCAGCTGGGAGAGCGTTGAATTGAAATCCAACGGTCTGTGGTTCGATCCCTGGTTCTGCACTCACTAGAAGAAAGTGTGCAACAATAAGAAAGATAAATAATAAAATTGAGACGTAATTTAACCGAAGTTTTATTTTATTGTATCAAAGAATCAATCAGTTAAATGCCATACGTGATACACACTTTCAATCCATGACTTACTAGGCAAAAGATTTTCCTGCGGTAGGTTGCCATTTTTTTCTGTCGTAGACTGGTTGCCAACCAAGGCTATAGAACCCAGCCTGTCCTGCTATTTAACACATAGCCGGAGAGGAAAGAGATGGATGAATACATTTCTCAAAGTATTTGCGTGTAAGTGAATGCATCAAATTTAACTAGAATTATAAACTCGGCTCTTCGATTTCTGATTTCGAGCCGATATTCATTGCACCACAAAGTATAGATGTTTGAAAAAATATTTATATCTTGCAATTTATGCGCTCTATTTGATAAACTATCAAACTGATTAATTTAATTAAATCTTCTATCTCAGAAGGAGTAAAATGCAAACTGATCTCACTGACGTGGTAGTTCTAACTGATAAGAAAAATTATAGATGATATTAAATTATGGGATGCGATTTACAACGGAAGATCAAGTCAGTCGCGTGTAAAAGCTAGTGATAGAAACACCAATGTTAAAGAGACAGGTTTGAATAGTAATATATACTAGGATAATAGTAATACTTTGAATTCGAGTTCGATCAAGCCAGGGTAAAAGATGAAAGGATAGTGTCCAGTATTGGATAGGTATGGACCTGTTAAAGCCCCAGAGAATAGTGGGTAACAGAGTGGGATGGAAAAGAATGGTGACCATGTTTTTTTTATAGTGCTTTTCAACTGAGGTCAAGGGATATGTGAAGTGAAGACTAATAGTTGTACTTCGTTTTAGAACATTGGATTGTACAAGGAATTTCGTCTAGGTATGTCCAACAAAATCGCTGAAAAAACAGAATAGTCTGAAGGAAAATGCCTCAAATTAATAAAAATAAAGTTTTCTCGGCAAAATGTTTATGCTATCATGAAGAGGATAGATCAAAGTATTTTTTAATTATCTAAAAAAAAAATTTAATTGTTTCTAACAGGTTCATTTAGTGGTAGAAAATCTTTTTTTTACTCTCGTCAGTGCGAGGCATAAATTGACGCCAGAGTTTAATACGTCAAAATGTAATATTACACAATAGCATTTTTTGTCTGTGAAAGACACATTAATTTGGAAATTCTTACAAAAATAAAATAATGGTCGGATTTTGATGAAAGTTTCAGGACTTATTCATAATTGACTGAAATCAGTTTCGAAATAATTATTTTTAGAAAGTATTTGTAAAAACATTTTTTTTTTACATATGTTACCCCCCCCCCCCCACCAATTAATTTCCGGAAATGTCGAAAAATGCGAATAGGTCTTGTGGTGATACCGAGACCGAGCAAAAGCGAGAGACCGGATGTTTGCTATATAGCAACCAGAAAGCAAATGAACAAAAATCGTCTCTGCGCAGGTGTATTTGCGCTGATGTTCCAGTTGAAAAATAAAAATTAATCAAATATCAAATTTCCATTTCGCGAGCCTACGCGAATTTTATTTACCAGCAAATGGGAAGCCCAGAACCAAATACAAGTATGAAATTCCAAACGAGCTACTTTTGATCCAAAAAGCAGATATAAAAAGCGGAGACAAAGCATAGACAGACAGACTGACGCAGAGACCAAGGAGAAGAATGTAATTGATATCCCTTTGACTTAAGTCGAGCGGCTACTACATTCGCCTCCCTTCACCTATCATCACTTCTTCCCTGTCTCAAAAGTACTTACTGACCTCAGGAGCGACCTCTTCAAAGACTGTTTCCTCACAAACCAACTTACTGACTTACGGACCCTAGAAGTGGCAACTTCAAAATGAAAATTCCTTACCTACAAGACGCCTCCACATTCCTAAGCACTAATTATCTTTGTCAGCTCATTACTTGCCATGAACACTTTAAGCTCCGTTGGACCTATCCTTCAAGCATTACTTTAATTGTAAAACATTAATTGATATGTGCATATATATAAAAGTTAATTTTATACTCAAATTGCCTTTCTTGATTTTATAATCATTTTATAACTTATAGTGGGCTATCTACCACAAGGCCAAATTCAGTTAACCTGCAACTGTATACAATTACCCTTCACTACTAACGGGAAAAGAGATAAGCAACCCGCTACAGTCTCAACATATAGATAATTTTGATTAAATTCAAGAGTCATTGGTGAATGCTAATCAATTGTCTTTTTTTCTTCAAAACCTGCTCATTTTTAGAAAATCTGCTTCGAATTAGGAAAACAAAAATGCAATAAAACTATGCGATTTTTTAAAAACCTAAATGTTTTTAGTTCCGATCAATATAATTTCGGTTTGAAATACACCAGGGTATCTTGCTCACTTTAATTAGCACATTTAATAACTTGGCTTTCAATTAAAGCTAAAATTATAGCTTCAAGAAAAATCTTTAGTTTTATAAATTCAATTTAAATTGAGGTATCGAAAATTTGAGTGGAGGTGCCTACGTAAAGCAGTCCGGTCGAGAGAAAAAGTCTATATTTTGCAAGTTGTATTTTTAATTCATAATGAACTTACTTACATTCACAAATGTAATAGTTGTGAGTAAAGTCTTATGGTTTAAAACACAAGAACTCATTTTTTCCTGTACGAAAAAAAAAAAAATCCTATATTTTTATTAGGTCGTTTTTTAAAGTAAAGTTTTAACACAGTTATCATTGCTTTAATTAAATAAATTGTTTTTTTTATTAAGTTATAAGTACATGTTTATTCAATTATTATTTTAAAAAGGAAAATACTAGTTCATCTTAGTGAAATTGTAGCCACAAAAAAATAACGATTCAGCTGAAAACAATTTTTGCATTTCACTTAAGAATGCTGGACAGCCACATGGCTAATGTCACCAACTGGGAATACGAGCGGAATTCGATACAGGATATGTGTTCAGAATTGCGTGAAGCGTATATAGAAAGCAAGGTTGAAATAAACAAGGTGGGGTAGAGTAAGCGCGGGTGGATTGGAAAAGCTGAAGAGATTTTTAGTATCGTTGGTTGTTTTGTTTTTATGGCATATCAATCTCGGCGGGTCATTTATTGCCAACTAAATATTTAATTTATTTATTGCTGGTAATACATTTTTTTCAACAATTTATTGTTGTTTTTATATAAGTTTTTATGTCTAGTAATACTTTTTTCTTTTCGAGTATCAATATTCATTGAGATTTGTTTTTAAGGGCAGGGTCCCCAAGTTCTACCCTGTTATTTAACCCATAACTGGAGGGAAGGGATGGTACCAGTACTTAAGTGAATGCAGGGTATTCAACTGGAATTCGAACTCGGCTCACCGATTTCTCTTTCCGAGCCGATATCCACTGCACCACAACGCACATCTGTCACTAAACGCTTACAGCACCTGGTATTCCCAAGCGGTCACCCATCTAAGTACTGACCAGCCTCAACGTTGCTTAAGTTCGGTGATCGAGCGTGAACCAGTGTATTCAACAGGTGATATGGCCGTAAGCCGATTTAGTATAGAATTCAGTTTATTTAAATGAAGGTGTGGGGTTTGGAAATACATAAAATTATTTGATGATATTTAAAATGATTTTTTCTATATGGAAATTTCTTGCCAAAATTCCAATGTCCGACGCCATTTTGTTTGTCTGCTATTTGTTAAAAAATAACCGTCTGATGTCCAGGGCTACTGACCTTTTCTTAACCATATCTTTTAAATTACTTTTCAAATTTCGAGAAAAGACGACTCGTTGTACTACTAAAATATCATTTTGATTTGTTGTTTAGAATAAATTTTTAAAATTATAATTTAAATGAATTTTTTGAATTGACTGAATTATAATTTGAATGGAGTTTTAGAATCAGTATTAAATCGGTTTTTCAATTCTAAATGATCGTTTTCTTACAATTTAATTCTTTTTCTGAAAAGTTTTCAAGAAAGTAAATAAGCGTAGGAAGCAACTCGCGAGTGGAATTAAAAAATGACGTGGGTGTGGTGAGTATGATTATTTATAAACCTGAGAGTAAATTCTTTATATGTTCATGTATTAGCGTCATTGTCGACATTCTTGTGAGGGTATTTGTGCATTTGTCGTTATGTGGATATATATATATATATATATATATATATATATATATATATATATATATATATATAAACATATTGATTCTTGCCAACATGGTAGCCATTCTTTTTGGCAATAGGTTTTCAAGAAAGCGGAAGCAGAGCTGTATACATTGAGGCCAACTTAACATTTGGTATAGACAGGGTGTTGCACTTTGCTTGAGCCTTCTTCCGGGCTACAGCGCCAATTGGCTGCCAAATGACAAATCCACTTCCAACATTGGCTTTTAGAACATCACAAATCTCTTTTTCTCTTTCTTTTCTTTTATTTTGCTCAGAGTTCTTTATTTTTACAGCTTAAAATATTTGACCAAATCGTCTTTTGAGGTATTTCTGACTTCGTGTCTTGTTTTTCTGTTATTTACGAACTTATTCACTTTCTATTTACTTGTACTTGTTATTAAGAATCAGGATAATTTTGTTAGAAGCAAACAAACAAACAAAAAAAGCCCGTTAAACTACTATGTGATATCGATCTTTCTATATGACAGTGAATGCTGGAATATTTCTTCACAGATGAAGAAGAGATTCGAGACAGCAGAGATGTAGTTCCGCAGAAAGATTTCACGAATACCAGTTGGGAGCAAAATTGAAACAAAAATGCCGGGAATTCCAGTTTCAGAAAAAATTGAAACAAAAAGAAGCTTCAAAACAGAAATTTCTGGAACATCCAATGAGAAAAAAGAGCATCAAGAGTGTGACACTGAGAGGAGTTATGGAAGACAAGAGGGACAAAAATATACACCAGGCAGCCTAGCTATGAGATAAATGCATGTTGCAAAACATGGACAAGGATTGATAATAAGGGGATAAACATTGTTAAGAGTTATAAAGGACAAATATTCGTGGAGAACCATAGTTGCTCACGTCTTCAAGAGACAAGGCCAAAACAAGACGACCATTATTTGATAATATATATATATATATATTGAGACCTATTTCGCTGTATTTACGAACTTATTCAGTACGGTAAGACATCGTATTGCTTCTAGCCAGAATTAAAACTTAAAACCAGACTATGCTCGGTAGAGAAAGACGGACTTTAGCGTGCTATATACAATGTAAACACACGCCAGTAGCCGCGAGTGTTTAAATTCATTACTGAATGAGTCAGTCTGAATGAGTGCAATACATGATACACGCTTGGGCGATCATGTCTCGAAAGAAACATGAGTGACGGGCAGAAGATTATCGCGCAGTAGTTTGCCATTACTTTCGGTAGACTGGTTGCCAGCCAAGGCTATAGAATCCAATATATCCTGTCATTTAGACCATAAATGAAGGGAAAAGACGGATTAGTATCTTTCCCAAGCTTATTTGCGCGTAAAGTGAATGCAAGGAATTCAACAGGAATTCGAACACGGCTCCCCGATTTTTCGTTCCAAGCCGATATCTACTGCACCAAAAACGCACATAACGATGCGTAAATACGTGAGTAGCTACTGTTTACCATTCCTCCTCCATAGTGCTCAATCGGGGTATATATATATATATATATATATATATATATATATATATATATATATATATATATATATATATATATATAGTATTTCATTATTCCAATTATTAATTCTCTTACTTTATTTCCGCTCTCGTTAACGCTTTAATATCTGCCTGAATTTCTGGGATAAGAAGGGATCATTATTTAAGTTAAAGGAGATTAAAAAGGATTTACATTGTTTGTGGGATAGATAAAGTCAGAGTGGATTTAATGAGGATTTAATGAGTGTAAAAATAGTCTAATCCTGGTCCAGACACCGGCAAATTCTTTTCGAGAATAAGATCGCAATACATATCGTTCCTAGTTCGTAACACACAATTAAAGTCAAGCTGATAATTCTTAAAGACGGTACTGCAGAAATTATCAACCAAAAGATTATTTCTATAATAAGAACTAGCAGTATAGCCCGACGTTGCTCGGGTGTAATGAAAGCATTAAAACTAATCCATGGTCCTGGAGCTCAGACTCTTTGGACGTTGGCACGAAAGACTAAAATGCAATAGTTGTTTCCAGTTAAAGCGAAATCGTAGACTGAAAGAAAAATGAATGGATGTAAGTCAAATTTTGATTTCCTGGTATCGATATCGAATAAGTTTTTTCGTCGTATACTGAATTTTGAAGGCTAAATAAGTCCTCTGAGTAAATGGTATCATAGCTGTGACTAAAAACTACAATTATACCTATTTAGAGCCAAACCCGAAGCAAAAACGAAAGTAAAAGGGCTGAAAAAATACAGACATACAGGCAGATAAACAGACACACACACAAACATCTTGCCTTATATATATATATATATATATATATATATATATATATTATCGATTTTCTGCACTATTGTAAGAACTGCAACCTTGAAACTTATGAATATCGTTTCTTATGTCATTGTCTATGAGTGTATCAAATTTGATTAAAATCGGACTACTTCTTCTATTACCCGATTTTTTCGATTATCGATTTTCGATATTTATCGGGGGTACCTCGACACAAAACCTAGCTAAGAACACTTGCAGACGCTTATAGTACAACTGTGTAAATTTTCAGGAAAATCGGTTCAGCCGTTTCGAAGTCTATACGTAACGGACACAGACACACACACACAGACAAAGTTCCATCTATTATACAAATTTAGATAAAAAACCATGATGTTTTGCTATAGTATTATCCTTGATGATAAGTATCATTAACACACGCTTTTGCGTGTGATTTGTTTCCGATTTATAAATTTAAATATGCAAATGTATTTTAAAGAAAATATGTATATCTTCTACAGAGATAAAGTATGAATGTTTCCTGTTTCTGCGTCCAACAAAGATTACATGCATGGTATATCGGAGTGAAAATCGTCAATAGTTTAAAAGAATGAAACGGTTATCAACAAGAAAAGGTTAAAAATTTAAAGAAACGTTCTATTTAATAACTTAAGTGGTTGTTATGTGTTGTGAAGTAGTTTTCGCACTGAAGGTTATAATCGTGCTATGTCGGTTGCTAATCGACTTAACGCACCCAAAATGTTAGGAACTTTGTAATACTCCACTGAAAGCTGACTCCTTAGTATTCGGCTAACTGCCGACTAATATCAACTGCCTAGTAGTTCTACTGAACTCTAATAGAAGTCTAAAGAACTCCTGTGAACTTTCTGTTAACTCTTAATAATATAGGAGGGAGAGTCCAATATCTGAGGAATAGGTGTGTTTCCCCATAATATTATGTATATGGTTATGGATCATTATATATGTGGTTATATATTTAGCTATGGATGAATACATATGTGGCTATTTCTGTGCTTATGGATGATTATATATGTGATTATGTGTGTGGTTATGGATGATATGCAAAATTTACTCCAGTAGCTTCTTTTCTCGCACTTCCAACCTGTGGAATTCTCTTCCGCATACTTGCTTTCCTGGCAGTTACAATCTCCAAGAATTGAAATGTAAAGTCAGTAGTCATCTCCTGTCTCACTAACTTACATCCTCTCTCTCTCATGCTTTTCTACATCCACCCCACTCTCATCAGTACTCTCTTCCCTCTCCTACTCTCTTCCTGAGACACCCTGCAACCTCTCACTCCTCATAACATTCCTCCTCGTCTACCCCACTTTCATCAGTAATCTCTTCCCTCTCCTACTCTCTTTCTGACACCCCTGCAACCTCTCACTTCTCATGACATTCCTCCTATGTAACCCCCGGCATAACAGTGGCAGTAAAATGCCTTGCTTGGGGCGACACGGTCATAAAAAAATACCTGTTTTCTAATGTACTGATGGATAATTATATATGTGGTTATGTATGCGGTTATTGATGATTATATATGTGGTGGTGTATGTTGTTATGTATGTCATTATGGATAATAATATATGTGATTATGTATGTGGTTATGGATGATATTATACCTGTTATTTATGTGATAATGGATTATTATAGATGTGGTTATGTATGTTGTTATGTATGTGGTTATATATATGATTATGAATGATTATATATGTGGCTAGGTATGTTGTTATTTATGTGGTTATAGATAATTATATATGTGGTTACGTATGTGGTTATGTATGCGGTTATTGATGATTATATATGCGGTGGCGTATGTTGTTATGTATGTCATTATGGATGATTACATAAGTAGTGATGTGTTTATAAATGATAATATACGAGGGTCATTCGATAAATAAGGTGAATTTTTCGGTATAAGGACTTCTACGGGGGTCATACAATAAATAAGGTGCATGTTTCGGTATAAGGACTTCTACGAGGGTCATTCAATAAATAAGTTGAATGTTTCGGTATAAGAACTTATAATACAGATAGAATCTTACTTTTAGAAAAAACTTTTCCTTTACTTCTTTTTCAAAGGGATTTAATTTTTTGCAGATTGAAAAAAAGAACAATTTGGAGATTAACAAAGGTGGCCGACCAAGACGCATGCTTCAGGATTGAACAGAGGTCAGTTATCAAGTTTTTGGTTGCTGAAGTGTGCAAAACAGTTGAAATTCATAGGAGAATGTCAACTGTGTATGGTGCCACATGTTTCAGTCAAAAATATGTCTACAAGTGGGCTAAATTGTTTAAAGAAGGACGGAGCCATGTTGAGGATGAAGACAGGCCTGGGAGGCCTACAGAAGTGAGATCTCCTTAGGTGATCGAATCAGTCAATAACCTCATTCAGTCTGACAGAAGGGTGACAGTGGATGACATTGCAAGGACTTTGAGCCTATCTGTTGGGACAGCACACAAAATTGTCCATGATGACCTTGCTTACTCGAAGGTCAGCTCACGCAACATCCCAAACGGTGCAGACCATTAACGAGCTGGGCTGGGAACTGCTCCCTCATCCCCCTTACAGCCCAGACCTTGCCCCTTCAGACTTTCACCTGTTTGGTCTCTTGAAAGCGTTCACGAGAGGCACGAAGTTTGAAAGTGACGATGAAGTCAAAAGTGCTGTGAGCGATTGTCTGAGACACCAGTCTAAAGATTTTTACGCTGAGGGAATACGGAAGCTTGTGCACAGATGGGAAAAGTGTGTGACACTTCTTGGAGACTACATTGATAAATAAAAGAAAAGTTAACTTTTATCTGTATTAGAAGTCCTTATACCGAAAAATTTACCTTATTTATTGAATGACCCTCTATTGTGGTTATGCATGTCGTTATTGATCATTATATATGGGGTTACGCATGTTGTTATGTATGTCGTTATGTATGATTATGTATGTGGTTTTTTATGTGGTTATGCATGATTACATATGTGGTTATGTTTTTTTTATAATGGTATCGACCCAAGGAAGATGAATATATATGTAATTATATATGTGGTTATGTATGTGGTTATTGATGATTATATATGTGGTTATGTATGTGGCTATGCGTGATTATATAAGTAGTTGTATGTGGTTATAGTTGATTTTGTATGCAGTTATAAATGTGGTTATTGATCATTATATACGTGGTTATGTATGTGGTTAGGGATAATTATATATGTAGTTGTGGTTATAGTTAATTTTGTATTCTGTTATATATGCGGTTATTGATGATTATATTTGTGTTTATATATGTTGTTCCGGATGATAATATATCTGATTATATATGTGGTTATGAAATTTTCAATCCCTTACCTCACATCTTTCGTGTAAATAATCACATCTGAATTTGTAACACTTCTCTTCTAATGTGTTTTCTCTTCGGGTCATTCATAAAGAAAAAAAAAAGAGAAATAACCGGCGTAGAAGAAGCGAAGAAGCCTTCTTTTTTCACTTTTATTTTTTTTCTCGAATCGCTTTCATGCGCCTAAATGTTCCCATCCCAAAATAGGTGTCACATGCAGCCACGACGGACAGATAAATCCAGAAAAATCTTTGATTTTTTATTCTGCGTGAGTCTTTTGCTCAAAATTGCCCTTTGCTCAAAATTGCCCTTTGCTCAAAATTGCCCTTTGCTCAAAATTGCCCTTTGAAGGAAGATATTAGTTTGTAAGCATTAGATTATCTTTTTCTGTAGCTTTTGCCGCATTGCTCATTGGGATCTGCTGAGTCCGTTGCATTTTGTAAAGATTTCTTGCCTCTTGACATCTTTGTCACTCACCCTGCTTGTATAAATCCATGAAAATACGCCAAGGGTTACCTACTGTTAAGGTGACATTCATAGTGTAACTTGCATTTGTTTTTGTTGTTCCGAAAAATTTACCAAATACAAGAGCCGTCAATGAACGTGTGTAGGTTTATAGTTTTTATATTTTATATCGTTTTACCCCAAGCAAAGCAATAGGACACAATTGTGCAAAAGAATAAGTAAAAGGGAAACATTATTAAGAAACGAAAACAATAAAAGAAGAGGAATCAAGAATTCAGCAGAAAACGATGGACATTGTATTTAAATGCTTGAAGATCGAAGTTAGATGGAAAGAAAGACACCAGAAGAGAGTACCACCGGTAAGCAATGCAAGAAAAAGACGGCTAGAAAAGAAATTAGGGTTACATGTAACCATTTCACTGGTAGGAAATTCAAGAAAAAACTCTGTTAGAAAAAAGTTACGGTTACATTTAACCATTTCACTGTAAAGAAGTGCAAGAAAATAGACTGTTAGAAAAGAATTACGGTTACATTTAACCATATCAATTGTAAAATGATGAGACATTACTGCCTATTTATTCAGTCAGTCAGTTAAGTTCTATGCGTAATACACTCTTGAACGATCATATCTCTTTCGATCCATAACTGTCTAGGCAGATGTTCCCGCAGCACGTTATCTTCTTCGGTAGACTGGTTGTCCACCAAGTCTATAGAACCCAGTCTATCCTACTATTCAACCCATAACTGGAGGTAGAAAAGATGGATTCATACTTTTCCCAGGAGTATTTGTGCGTAAGTGAATGCAACTAATTTCACTGAAATTTGAACTTTGCACCTCAAGGCACAGCCAATCCAGTACTGCCCATTAATCCATAAAGTCTAGTTACCGAAGGGGATAGCTAATGAAAACAATAACCATGAAAGAATTTATAGAAAAGACAATGAAACTACATTAGAGTGGTGGAAAATATTTGAAGCCTAGATGCCAGGTAAAGATCATTAACATTGCTGATTCTACTTTGGATTTTATCAAGAATCTCTAAATATATAGCAGAAGCACCAGACCATATGTGGCAGCAACATTCGAAACATGGACGAAAGGTAGACTTATAAATATGCGAGACAGATTCTGGAGAAAAAACATTGCCTAGTGAACCAAACTGCATATTTCTGCAAAATACATGTATATATCTGCACTACATGTATTTAAGGATGCGTTAACGTTCGGTGTATGTATGTCGAGAGAAACATACCCTTATCGTTCGACAGAAGAAGTGCGTGCGTATGTGTTTGATTGTGAAGAGTATTAATGAATATGCACATATAAAGGTTGCTTCTCTATGTGCGTATGTGTGTATGACTCTGGCTATGTATTCTTAAGTTCTAAAATTTATCTATCTAACGTATATATATATATATATATATATATATATATTCAGTTAAAGAAAATGCTTATTCCAGCAGAATTTTTTGTGCCAAATGGTAGGAATATTGTAAGGCCTGATGAAATGAGCTAATTAAGCTCATAGAAATTAATTATAATTTATAACCAATTGAAAATGACGTGTTGAGTTTTCCTTTATCTAAACTTATTTATAAATGAAACTTTGTCTGTGTGTGTGTGTCTGTGTGTGTGTGTGTATCCGTAACCTATAGACTCCGAAACGGCTGAACCGATTTTCTTGAAAATTTATACAATTGTACTATAAGCGTCTGCGAGTGTTCTTAGTTAGGATTTGTGTTGAGGTACACCCGATAAATATCGAAAATTGATAATCGAAAAAATCGGGTTATAGAAGGAGTGGTCCGATTTTTATCAAATTTGGTACACTCATGGACAAAGACATAAGAAACGATATTCAGAAATTTCAAGGTTGCATTCTTACAATAGTGCAGAAAATTGATAATATATATATATATATATATATATATATATATATATATATATATATATATATATATATATATAAAGGCAAGATGTTTGTTGTGTGTTTAGTTTACGACGAAAAAACTTATTTGATATCAAAATTTGACTCACATCCTTATATTTTTCTTTCAGTTTACGGTTTCGCTTTAACTGGAGACAACTATTGCTTTTTAGTCTTTCGTGCCTACGTCCATAGAGTTTGAGCTCCAGGACCATGGATTAGTTTTAAAGCATTCATTACACCCGAGCAACGGGTATATATATATATATATATATCGAGGGAGCAGATAATTGTCTAAACATATACTGTTAAATATATCAGACAATGACTGTCTGTTATACTTAATCACGAGCCGTTCTAAACATCGTACTTTAGCTTTAATTTCTGGTAACAGCGATGGAATGATTTTTTTAAAAATAAAATGAGAGAATGCTGATTTCCTTGAAATAACAAAATAGATCGAACTGTGTTGCAATGTCTTTGAAGTGGAAGGACATATTAACCATGGTACACGATAATCTATTTCAAATTCATTGCATGTGAACAGATGATCAATGTAAACCCCGGACCGCTATCACCATCTATCCATAGCCCTATCTCAACTTTCTACTTTCTTTCTTTCAAAACGACCAAAGGCAAACGGAGGTATACAGAATATTACATTCGGTTTTTAATTTTCATAAAACGACTTAGTAGACATAAAGAAAAACACGCTACCGAAATGCACTATATTAATATACATACACATGTACTTATATATATATATATATATATATATATATATATATATGTGTGTGTGTGTGTGTGTGTGTGTGTGTACATGTGTATGAATGAACGAAGCCAAATTTGGTGAAAGCTGGTTTTATGGAAGGTAATTGGAGTAGATAGACTAAACTATCGCCCGGTTGACAGTCCACCCACGTCTATTGAACAGGTGTAGAGGCTCATCCCTTGTTCCCTGTTTAGGATGTGGTTTCCGGCTTTCTCTTTTCCAATCTTTTCACTCTTTTTTTTTTCAATTGGAGTAGATAGACTAAACTATTGCCCGGTTCACACTCTACCCACGTCTATTGAACAGTGTAGAGGCTCATCCCTTGTTCCCTGTATAGGATGTGGTTTCTGGCTTTCTCTCCTCTAATCTTTTCACTCTTACGTAGCCCTCGGCACATCAGTGGCGTTACCACCTTGCTCGGGGTGATATGATTAAAAAAAATACAATGGCCAAAACTTCATAAAAATAGCAATAAAAATGAGGACAACAGTGTAAATAAATACAATAACCCAGTTATGGGTTATTGTATTCACTTACGCGCAAATACCCTTGGGAAAGGTATTAATCAGTCTCTTCGTTCCAGTTATGGGTTAAATAGCAGGACAGACTAGGTTCTATAGCCTTGGTCGGCAACCAGTCTACCGCAGAAAGTAATGGCAACCTACTGTGGGATAATCTTCTGCCCAGTCAGTCATGTCTCTTTCGAGTATCACGTATGGCACTTAACTGACTGACTGAATTTAAGAATTGATCTTATGATCGCAGATTCGCGAAAAGGGGAGAATATGAAAGAGGAAGAAATAAAAGTAGAGAAACAATTAAACTGGAAGAATAATTAGGATTGGAGAAGGAGAAGGAAAAAGAGATGGAAGGAAGAATAAGATGAAAGGAATGTGTGCAAAGGGAAAATAAGGAAAAAGAATGAAAAGAGAAAAACAGATTTGAATGAAAATGAAAAAAAGAAAACGAAGTTGATGGAAAGAAAAGAATTAATAAAAGTGGCAGAAAAAAGGATACATCCGGGAAAGTCGAAAATAAGAAAAGCAGGCGGGAAAGAAGAAGAAGAAGAAGAAGAAGAAGAAGAAGAAGGAAGGAAGGAAGGAAGGAAGGAAGGAAGGAAGAAGAAGGAAGGAAGGAGGAGGAGGAGGAGGAAGGAAGAAGAAGAAGAAGAAGGAGGAGGAGGAGGAGGAAGGAAGAAGAAGAAGGAAGGAAGGAAGGAAGGAAGGAAGGAAGAAGGAAGGAAGGAAGAAGAAGAAGAAGAAGAAGGAGGAGGAGGAGGAGGAAGAAGAAGAAGAAGAAGGAGGAGGAGGAGGAGGAAGAAGAAGAAGAAGAAGAAGAAGAAGAAGAAGAAGAGGCACGAGATTTAAATGACATATAAGAAGAGTTATACAGAGAGGAGGAAAGAGGAAGAGAAAAACTTCGAGATCAAGTAGAAAAAGAAAGCAGGAGAATAGGAAGTAGTAGGCAGAGAAGAGAAATAAATTGAAGAGAAAAGAAAACAAGAGAGGCGGTAAGAGAAAGGAAATAAGAAAAGGGTAAAGAAAAAGTATGGAGGAATATGGAGACAGAGAAACGTAGGCAAATAGGAGAAGAAGATGAAGAAAAGAAATTGGTAATGGAATGACCTGACTAGATTCAACAGAAAGATATTTACAGGTTTCTTGGGATAATGGTCAATCTCCTCCGATGAGAAATGCGTAAATCTTGCATTTAATATCAGCTCTTAATAATTAACAGATCAATGCAGAGTGTCCAATGCTTATAAACTTCACATACGGTCGAAGAAATCTCATATGATCATCATTCTCTCCACCGTCTTTTGTTACATTAACATAAATCTGTTCGGCACATTAATACGAAAATCCGGAAGTTTCTATTACATAAAGAAATAGAACATCATTAATGATATTTTTGAGGATTTAAAGAAATAGCACATGGGGAATCGATCGATAACATAAAATCTTCAAGTCTATATTGCAGTTCAATTGAATATAAATACGTATTTAATATGTAATACATAACAACAATGTACAGACAATGACCGTGAGATATAAGATTAGAATCTAGTTTTATTATAGTTAAACGATACATTTTGCTAAACAGAATTCTACTAGTGTAAACAATGGTTAGCCATCTGATAATCCACGTATTGTC
The DNA here is from genome assembly GCA_037127315.1 of Ascarosepion bandense. Lineage (NCBI taxonomy): Eukaryota > Metazoa > Mollusca > Cephalopoda > Sepiida > Sepiidae > Ascarosepion > Ascarosepion bandense. Next base: position 392,010 of record JBBBDQ010002145.1, read on the forward strand.
ATTATTATTCAACTGATGTCAAAGTTCATTCGAAAGGCTGTTTTAACCTCTACATTATTGGTTTTTTAATCATTTCATCCCAAATAAGGCGATAATGCCACTAAGGCGCAAGATATTCAATCAGTCAGTCAGTCAGCCAGTTAAGTGCCATACGTGATACACGCTTGGGCAATCATGTCTCGAAAGAGACATGAGTGACAAGGCAGAAGATTATCCCGTAGTAGATTGCCATTACTTCCTGAGGTAGACTGGTTGCCAGCCAAAGTTAAAGAACCCAATATGTCCTCTTATTAACCCATAACTAAAGGAAAGAAACGGATTAATGCCATTCTCAAGGGTATTTGCGCGTAAGTGAATGCAAAGAATTCAACTGGAATTTGAACTCATCTCCCCAATTTCTCGTTCCGAGTCGATATCCACTACACTACAACGCATATTTACTGGGCGAGAAAAAGAAAGAGATGATTTAAGTGAGGAGAAAGAAAAAGAAAAGAAAAGAAAATGATTATTGGCCTTGGTCTTATCTTAAATTGCGTTGCAAAAGTTGAGTTTTCATGCCTAAAAAATACCTCCAAAATTAGGGGTCGACTTATATGGCGGCTATAAAATTCATACCATCCCTACAGAATTGTAAACTAGTGGGGCAGCATTCCTAACAATTGCTGTAGACCACTTACCGTAATTCTAGCAGGCTGCCACAAATATATTCCACTAAAACTTGTGTTTGGTGAACATATTTTGTATATTAACACAGAAATTAAATTAAATTAAAATAAAATAAAATATTGACACAAATGCAGTATTCTCTTAACGCTTCATCACACATCGGGTCATGCAGCTGATACACTATGTGTAACCACTGATTGAAACGTATGTTTGGGGGCCGATGAGGAGGTGAGGGTCTAATTTGGACCTTGAGCTGAAAATCTTGAGGACGACTTGTACACCAGGTCTACTTGTACGCCAGGTCGACTTATACAGTGCTATTAGCGGTAAATGTTTGAAAAACGTAGGGTAGGGAAGAAAGAAATCGGAAAAGAGTTCCAGAGGTGAGAAGTGCAAGAAACGAAACTATTAGAATATAACATCCGGTTGTGTCTAGGTTGTAAAACTGTGAAACCTAGTTGCCAACTAAGCTCAGTTGATGCTAAACAGTCTTTGCACTGATTCAGAAAAAACTATATGTATAGCTGGGATGACCTCCAAAATAATCCCAGAGCCACCAAGTGCAGATCCACGCTTTGTTCGATGTCAGTGTCTGTCCCCGATAGGTAAATACGTGGTTGATCCAACTTCACTTGAGAAGTGCATGTGTAGGAAAAACCGCATGAGGGATAAATATGTAAACACCCACTCAAGAGGGGAAGAGGAGAATCTCTTACATCTTAGCGAGAATGTAAAAACCATATTAAGACGGAGGCTTCGGAAACATGAGCTCACTGACCGATAGTAACTGACGAAGACTGGAGTTGAATAAAATGTAATGCTACTTACGGGAAATTAAGTCTTATGCGTTCATTAGTAATGTACGGCGATGATGATGTATCATATTAATGCTCTAATTAACCATTTTAAATGTCAGGGTGATGCTGATTATTTTAGAACGCATCAGACGTTGGAAGTAAGAATTAATCGACATCTGTTAACTATTAATCGGAAAATAAATTGGGATAATTTACATAGGTGGATTAAAACGTCTGGGTCTGTCATAGCTAATCATTTGATAAATAACAATCAATGTGCCCGGTTCTATAATAAAGACAAGTAATCAGGACTAAGGACTATCTATCTATCTATCTATCTATCTATCTATCTATCTATCTATCTATCTATCTATCTAAAGTCCATCCAGCCCTCCCCCTGTAAGAAGTGACTTTTCAAAGTTTCGTTTACGGCCGACTTGTGACTGCTAATGTACATAGTGTAAAGAGGAAATAAGTGAGCAGCTATTATGGCTAATTTGGTAATGGAAATCTATGATTCAAATCAAACAGTTATATATCTTCGTTCCATATTGCTGCCGTATCTTGGCTAAAGATGTACATTATTCTCTTTACAGCCTAGACAGAGCTAAACAACATCTGCATAGCCTTTTGAGATATTAATTTTTTCCCACCCTACAACCCCTTTCGCGCAGACGAAACGATGCTGGCCTCTTTTACTCTCATTATTTTCATAGCAAATCTTCAACGAGCTAGTTTCTTTACTTCTGACCTTCATCTCTAGGACCGGCCATGCCGCTTACACTGAGTCGACTCATCTAAATAAATTCGTATTTTGTTGCCAAGGAAGAAGTTCCAATCAGACAGCCTTTTCCCCAAAAGGGATTCGTTATGGAACGGCTTCCAGAGAGAAAGCATCTCCGACCACTACAAACTTTACCTCTTCAAGCCGAGGGTAAACTCTAACTCTATCTTACATATCCTCATAATAATATTCTTATTCCCCACTTTACGCATCATCCGCCCGTGTATTGAATATTGCTGCCATATCTGGTCGGGTGCCCCTGCTGCTCTCCTTGGGCTTCTTGACAAAATACAAAGGAGGATCTGTAACGTGGTTGATACTGACTTGGCAGACCGGCTGCAGCCGCTCTCACACCGGCGTGATGTGGCTTCCCTGTGCCTCTTCTACAAGTACTTTCATGGCTTCTGCTCCGATGAGCTCAGATCACTGGTGCCGCCTAAGCACGAATTTACACGAGATACTAGATTAGCAACGAGGTCCCACCCTTTTACAGTTAAACAAATAAGATGTAACCGTAAATTCTACTCCAACAGCTTCTTTTCTCGCGCTTCCCGCCTGTGGAACTCCCTTCCACAAGTCTGCTTTCCCGACAGTTACAATCTCCAGGTGTTTAAATGTAGGGTCAATAGACACCTCCTATCACACTAACTCCCAACTATTCTCACAACACTCTCATCTACCCAACCCTTATTCTCGGTATCCTTACCCGCCTATCACCCACCCTCTGTCATTTCCTATATTTAATCAGCCTTTCTCCACTCTACGTAGCCCCCTGCACAGTAGTGGCAGTGACATGCCTTGCTCGGGATGAAACGCTTATAAAAAAAACAAAAAAACAACCTCACCAACAATATCTCTTGAGTGGCTCTTGGTTCTTTCATTGAGATCAGATAGATCACTAGGAGAATTTTATTCATATTTTTTCCAAGGGCCTTCAAATAAAGATCTTATATCTCGACCAAAATTTTCTTTCGCAATTACATTTTCATGTGTCAGTCAACACTTTTAGAGAATTCTCTATTTGATAAACTATCAAGTTTATTAACTTTTTAATTTAATTAAGGCTTCCATTTGCGGTAAGGCTTGTAAACTTGTCTCAGTGAAGTGGTGGTCCGAGGTTCACTGGGTGAAATGTACACTTTTAAGAAAATAAGAAAAGTCTTAACCAAAAGATCTTCCTTAAAACACAAATGTTGAATAAGCTAGTTCAAAATTTTCTAGAATGAGAACTCGTTAACTTGGTTGATTCGGTTTATTCGTTTTGGTCGGTATAATTTCTGACCTTCTTTAAGAGTATATTGTGTGTGATAATGTTTGAAGAGTTTCTTATTCTTCTTTTTTTTCTTTCTGTTGCTAATCACAGCTGATAATCTGATTAGAACGACTCAGTGACCGAAGTAACAAAGTTGAATGCTGCCCATAGAGAAAATGACAAGTATAACAAAGATTTATCGTTCAAACCAGTGAGTGGTTCAAACGGAAGTCAAGACGAAGCATAGCAAAAAGAAAATTACCTTTGAGGGTATATAGTAGCAATATAAAGCAAGGAAAATCAAAACAATAAATTTCTAAAACAAAAGAAATAAAAAACCAACGAATGAGATTGGATCATAAAAATCAATGAAGGATTTCGAATTATTAAAGTGAGTTCAATTCTTAAAAAGCAACAAAGATATTTGTATTAAAAAAAAACAACAACAACGAATGTGTTCAAATAATAAATGAGAAACAAAGAAGAATTCGGATTATAAAAAAAATGAATGAGTTCAAATAATAAATGAGAAACGAAGAAGGAATTCGGATTATTAAAAGAAAAACAACGAATGAGTTCAAATAATAAATGAGAAAGAATTCGGATTATTAAAAGAAAAACAACGAATGAGTTCAAATAATAAATGAGAAACGAAGAAGGAATTCGGATGATAAAAAAACAACAACGAATGAGTTCAAATAATAAATGAGAAACGAAGAAGGAATTCGGATTATTAAAAGAAAAACAACGAATGAGTTCAAATAATAAATGAGAAACGAAGAAGGAATTTGGATGATAAAAAGAAAAACAACGAATGAGTTCAAATAATAAATGAGAAACGAAGAAGGAATTCGGATGATAAAAAAAAACAACGAATGAGTTCAAATAATAAATGAGAAACGAAGAAGGAATTCGGATTATAAAAAGAAAAACAACGAATGAGTTCAAATAATAAATGAGAAACGAAGAAGGAATTCGGATTATAAAAAAAACAACGAATGAGTTCAAATAATAAATGAGAAACGAAGAAGGAATTCGGATGATAAAAAAAACAAACAAGGAACGAGTTCAAATAATAAATGAGAAACGAAGAAGGAATTCGGATGATAAAAAAGAAAAACAACGAACGAGTTCAAATAATAAATGAGAAACGAAGAAGGAATTCGGATGATAAAAAAAAAACAACGAATGAGTTCAAATAATAAATGAGAAGCGAAGAAGGAATTCGGATGATAAAAAAAAAACAACGAATGAGTTCAAATAATAAATGAGAAACGAAGAAGGAATTCGGATGATAAAAAAACAACAACGAATGAGTTCAAATAACAAATGAGAAACGTAGAAGGAATTCGGATGATAAAAAAAAAACAACGAATGAGTTCAAATAATAAATGAGAAACGAAGAAGGAATTCGGATGATAAAAAAGAAAAACAACGAATGAGTTCAAATAATAAATGAGAAACGAAGAAGGAATTCGGATGATAAAAAGAAAAACAACGAATGAGTTCAAATAATAAATGAGAAACGAAGAAGGAATTCGGATGATAAAAAAAACAACGAATGAGTTCAAATAATAAATGAGAAACGAAGAAGGAATTCGGATGAGAAAAAAAACAACAACGAATGAGTTCAAATAATAAATGAGAAACGAAGAAGGAATTCGAATTATAAAAAGAAAAACAACGAATGAGTTCAAATAATAAATGAGAAACGAAGAAGGAATTCGGATGATAAAAAAGAAAAACAACGAATGAGTTCAAATAATAAATGAGAAACGAAGAAGGAATTCGGATTATAAAAAGAAAAACAACGAATGAGTTCAAATAATAAATGAGAAACGAAGAAGGAATTCGGATGATAAAAAGAAAAACAACGAATGAGTTCAAATAATAAATGAGAAACGAAGAAGGAATTCGGATGATAAAAAAAAAACAACGAATGAGTTCAAATAATAAATGAGAAACGAAGAAGGAATTCGGATGATAAAAAAGAAAAACAACGAATGAGTTCAAATAATAAATGAGAAACGAAGAAGGAATTCGCATTATAAAAGAAAGCAACGAATGAATCCTAATCATAAAAAGAAACGAAGGAGTTCGAATCATAAAAAAGAAAAGAAAAAAATGCAGCCCAAATATTAAAAACAAGAATTCGAATATGAAAAAATCGGAAAAGAAGAAAAATAACAAAACAGACCGAATAAAAAAAAAAAGAAATATTTAATTTTAACGTCTTTGCAAAGTTCAGAATATTGATTTTCAAGATAAGCAATCTCAAATCATTTTGAATGCTGACGCAACAAGTTCCCTAGCTGAATACATGCCAATATTTGGCATTGTATAATATTTATTTAAATTTAGTTAAAGTAAATATTAGGTTCTCACATATAAAAAAGTTGCATATTTTGGTTGGTGGTTGATCAGGTTGTTTAACGAAGTAACCTCTTTACTATATATAAAAGTCTTGACTTATTATCGACTCTTTTTCTTTCCAGATAATTTTTCTTTTAATATGATGTTACTCATAAACCTAATGAAAATTATTACAATGAAACAATGTCGAATAGTCATATTATATACGTACAAACTCGGGAAAGAACCATTTTTGCATACGATGAAAAATGGATACTCTTTGACAAGAGTTAGGAGGAATAAATGCAAATGTATTGCCAGTATCAAAACGTATGAAACTTTCCAGATGCACTGATACCATTAAAACGCCTGAATTTGTTCTGCAAGTGGCGCAGACTATTAATGGCAATTCCAGAAGATCCATGAGGTCGTTTGCAAAAGAACATAATGTGTCAGAAGGAACAATCTGAAATGTTGTCCACAAAGACATTAGATTCAAGTTTTATGTGATGAGAAAAGATCATTTTATGTCAGAAAAGGTAATAAAAATCGCTTAAGACCTCTGTGCCTCTTCTATAAATACTTTTACAACTTCTGCTCCGATGAACTTAGATCACTGGTGCACCTAGGTACGAATTTGCACGAGATACTAGATTAGCAACTAGGTCCCACCCTTTTACAGTGAAGCAGATAAAATGTAACCAAAATTTCTACTCCAACAAGTTCTTTTCTCGCACTTCCCGCCTGTAGAATTCCCTTCCACATACTTGCTTCCCCGAGAGCTACAATCTCCAGGAGTTTAAATGTAAGGTCAATAGACACCTCCTAACACATTAACTCGCATCCATTCTCTCAGACACTCTTCACATCTACCCAAACCCCATCCTCGGTATCCTTAGCCGTCTATCACCCTCCTTCTGACATTTCCTATATCTAACCACTCTTTCTCCTCACTGACATTTCCTATATCTAACCACTCTTTCTCCTCACTTTCCCCTATGTAACCCCCTAACCACTCTTTCTCATCACTTTCTTCTGTGTAACCCCCTGCGCAATAGTGGCAGTAGAATACCTTGCTTGGGGTGAAATGATAAAAAAAAGAGGTGCCTAAACAAACTTTAAAATCTAATAAAGAAAGATGTTATTTGGTTCTTCTCAGACGAGAAAAACTCAGACAAAGATCAGATATTAAACAGAAGAAACGACAGATCCTTCGAAAGTTCCAAGAATAATGCATACAAAATTTGCTGTAAATAGCATGGTTTTGGGGGTTGTTAGAAATGAAGGACATGCGATGGATCCTCACTATTTTCTATAAGGTCTTAAAGTAAACTCTGCTGCCTACTTAGATATTCTGGAAACAGTGGTTAATCAATGGATCGACAAAGTACTTATGTGTTTCAACAAGACTCGGCACCATCACACAAGGCCCAAACAACGCAGAAATGGATGGCGGAACATTTTATGATTACATAAACCCTAACATTTGGCGTCCTAGCTCCCCAGACCTCAATCTATTGGACTACTACATACAGATTGTAGTTGAGAAAGAGGCTAATGAGGACCCCATAACAGTAAAGAATCCCTAAAAGCATCCATATTAAAAGTAATGTCTAATATTTACAAGGACCACTTGATCCTAGTATGGAGGCGATTCAGACCTTGCATAGAAGCCGTTATCAAAGCTGAAGAAGATATTATCGAATAAAATTACCAAACAATATGTTTATTCGTATTCTCAACTTTTTGGCAAAAGGCCACCATTACCTGTTTCTAAGAGTCATTTTTGTGTAGGTATAAATATGTCCTCAAATCCGTTACGAACCCTGTATATTTTTAGAGAGTAAGATAGAGGATAGTGAAAGCGAAAGGAGAGAGAGAGAGAGAGAGAGAGAGAGAGAGAGAGAGAGAGAGAGAGAAATATATGTGTATAGAGAGATCAATAAATAGATAGATGGACAGAGAGTTAAAGACAAAGAGGATGAGAGACTGAATGAGTGTGAGTGAAAGATCGATCGATCGATAGATAGATAGATAGATAGATAGATAGATAGATAGATAGATAGAGAAAGGGTGATAATAATATATCGATGGATAAAGAAAATGAAAGACAAAGATGAAGACAGTGAGATAGATCGGTAGATATACAGAGAGAAAATAGAAGAAGAGAGAGAGAACGATAGATACTTAGATGGAGAGAAAGTAAGAGGGGTAAGGGGAGAGAACGATAGATCGATAGTGAGAAAAAAGAAAGGAGAGAGAGAGTGATAAATAGATGGATAAAGAGAGAAGAGAAGAGAAGGAGTGAGAGAGAGAGAAAGAGAGAGATAAAGAGAGAGAGAGAAAGCGATAGATATAGATGGATAGAGAAAGAGATAGAGGGAACATTCAAGGGAACATGATCTCTGTATAGCCTAACAATCGTCATCGATGCCAATTTTCAATTATATTGCTTCTCATGATAATACCACTCTATATTTGCATTCTCTAAACCATTAACGCTAATAATGTACGAGAAATAAACGGAGTTATTGTATTAATAATATAGTCATCAAGGCAACTTATAATATTGGGTTCCTCTTCACAAATACGCGCACGTCCTGGGTATGACGATAAACCAAAACCGGCAGCGAGGCCTCTAATCGGAAGTTTTTGAGGAGCGTGTGAACACCTCTTGATTGCTCTTATTTCCAGATCCACCCTAACTCGGGATGGTAGCAACTGTTAGGATCCCAGCTATGGGCAAATAGTGAAACCCCAAACTGGTGTTAAACCACTAGGAAAGTATAAAAATACATTTTTATAGTAAGCATTTCCAGCAATAGATTTTAACATTAAAAAAATATAACCAAAGATTCCAAGAAAATTAAATTTCGGTATTAAATGACCCATAAGACGTTGATATGCCAAACCAAAAAAATATGTGCTGCAGTGTAATTTAATTCCCATCCCTTTCTTGCTCCTTTCTAACTGGTTCGTCTTTCTCTTCACTCTCCTCCTATCTAATCTTTTTACTCTTATGTAGACCCCTAATCTTTTTACTCTCATGTAGACCCCCTAATCTTTTTACTCTTATGTAGCTCCCTGCACATCAGTGGCATTACCGCCTTGTTCGGGGTGATACGATTAAAAAGAAATTATGGCTTATCAGAATGTATTCTGTTAGCTGCGAAAAGTGTTACCTCAACGTAGTGTAATGGTCAATAATCTTGTCTTGTTAGAACCTACAATAACTGAGTGAAGAGTTCGACCCTAACTAGATTCCGCATATTTTCGACATTGTGCTACATTTAAGCGTCGGTTAAAAAATAACTGCAAAATGTTATATGCAAATGAATGATTTTTGTTCAATAGATATTGGCTTTGGTTTAATAGATTCGCTATTGGCTTTTGTTTAATGGATTCGCTATTGGATTTTGTTTAATGGATTCGCTATTGGATTTTGTTTATGGATTCGCTATTGGATTTTGTTTAATGGATTCGCTATTGGATTTTGCTTTATAAATTCGCTATTGGCTTTTATTAATAGATTTGGTTATCATGAACATGAATAAAATGGTTGTAATTTTGATATTTTGAACAATATTAATCCCATGGTAACATGATTTCAGTATTGGAAGTTTTGTTTTATTAGGAAAGATGTTTTTGTGGGAAAGGTCAGTCACCCGTTAGGAGAGGGTTAATTAAAAAAGAAAGAACGTGTATCACGTATGGTACTTAACTGTACATGACTGTCAATCGTGTGCGCTAATATATATGCTATTTATAGAGCTTGGGAGGCACTGTCTGAAATTGTTTCGTCAAAATAATATTTTAAATCTTTTAGATTCTTAAACATGAATTAATAAGTAATATTTGTAGCCTGGCCCTATGCGGTGTCCGAGTACCATGTGATATTTACTCTTCTCCCCCACTTGAGAAAGATGTGACACAAGGTTTTTTTTTTTTTAAATGTAGGGAACATAAGTGCGTAAACCCAAGTCGTGGTCAAATATTACCTATCCACCGCTGTGGATAGGTTCAAAACCGGTTTAAACTGGTCTTATTTTGGTCATTATGGACCCCGGGGACCATGTAAAACGCTATGAATTAAACGCTATGAATATAAAGCTTTTTATAAGTTCATATTACAACACTTACGAAACACTCTCGCAAATACACAAAATAAAAAATCGAAAGAGGATTTTGCTTTTATTACATTGGAAAGAAGGACGTGCTTTATTTGAAGATTAAAAAGTAACAAATTTTTTGGTACTTTATTGATATATTTAATCAAGACAGTATTTTCATGAATTACCGAGAACATAAACCTATAAATTTGGCAAATTGTTAATCCTTTTTGAGCAAATTTCTTTATGTTTCTTTGTGAATAAACGCTCAGTGTCAGTTTTAAACATTTCACAATTAATAAACTATGTGTCTTCTAAAAAATGTTGGCATCATCTGAAAAAATGATAGTGAGAAGAAGCATGTACAGAGGGGGTAAGGAGAACAAGGCAAAACTTCCACATTTAGTGACATCATCATTTTTTTTATGGAAATATGCGGTCTTGCATTATTGTGGAAGAACAACTCGTTTTGAAAAATAACCAATAATGAGCAATTTTTTCTGAAAAGTTTTGTGAAATACCTCCAATTTACTGCATGTATCGTTTTAGTTTAGGACTTCATGATAAATGACGCCATACCTTTTTCGCGTATAGTCCGGGGTTTTCCAGTTGAATCCATTGTATTCACTTACGCGCAAATACCCTTGGGAAAGGTATTAATCCGTCTCTTCCTTCCAGTTATGGGTTAAATAGCAGGACAGATTGGGTTCTATAGCCTTGGTCGGCAACCAGTCTACCGCAGAAAGCAATGGCAACCTACTGTGGGATAATCTTCTGCCCAGTCAGTCATGTCTCTTTCGAGACATGATCGCCCAAGCGTGTATCACGTATGGCACTTAACTGACTGATTACTCAAAGATCACCTTTCATCACTGTTGATTAATTTACTCAGGAACGGTCCAGTAAAACGTCTACACTTTCACAATAACAACTTTTAATTAGTTTCACGGCTTCTGCTGCGATGAAATTAGCTCAGAGAAAAGAAGCCGCATTACTTGAGGCCTTTTAACAACAGTAACGTTTAACAAAAAGCTAGGGATGAATTCCGCCACCATAAATACTGGAAAGATTGATAACAGTTAGTGGACATGCGAAACCTATTTTCCTGAAAAAACTGTTTTAACGGAATGTTTTAAAATAAATTTCAACTGACAGTAACACTGGTTATTTGGTCAATGAATACCGGAAGCTTCCTCATAAAGAATCGGCTCATGTTACCATTGCTATTAACTTGATAGTAGATCGTCGCTTTTCTGTGCCCATCTTCCAGAGCACTTCTCCGGATAGTATGATCACCTTTCAGTTCAGATTCCTACTCTAAGCAACGTGCGACTGGTTGTATCAAATTCCAAAATTTCATTTACACGTTTAATATTTTCATTTATTTACTAGTTTTACCCAATACAAGCCCCAAGAGCCACACAAGGTAGGAATTTACGGAAAAAGGTTAATGTAAGAGCGTAATTTCAGAGAGAGAGAGAGAGAGAGAGAGAGAGAGAGAGAGAGAGAGAGTGAGAGAGAGAGAGTGAGAGAGAGAGAGAGAGAGAGATGAATATTCTGAGGACATGTAGGATATAGTGATTGATCCTAGACTTGAAACTGTTAAGATTGTTGTGATCGGCCTCATTTCAGAAGTGTGTTCAGCAAATTAAATAGATCTATGAAAGAACAGTGGAAATTCCTCCAAGCCAATGGAATACGAAGGTAACGAAAATGATTCGACCTTGTATAGTGGTTTCTTACATGTGAAGATTAGGACTAGTGGAACTAACAAAATGTAGCTTATCCGAACAGCTACCATGAAAATAACGATAGAGTAGGGACAGGCGACTAACGATACATCTGTGGGGAAAGGAGTTGTATAGCGGAACATAACTGATCCCCCGAAAGGCTGTGTAAACGATTTTGAACTATGTCGAGACAGGGAAAGTAGGATTGAGCAGCTCCAGCCCAGATATGACAGTAAAACTTAATTTCTGGTGTGATCTGGCTTTTGTAAAGATAAAGCATAACAAAAAGGAGTCAGGTATTTCTGGTGGGGTACAAGTAACTGACCATTTCCCAAGCTTCTTCAGCAATGATACGAATTTTTGAGTTTCATTTGAGGTCTGGTGTTAACTTGAGTTCCAATACGTTTGAGCAAAGGTTTTCGGGACTGGTACTATAAACAGAAAACTACGCATATGAATTCGACATTTAATCTCCATCAAAGATGTCCGCTTCGGAAGCCACACACTATCCTATCGTTTCTATTGATGGAAGCACTTCTGAAACTATTTTTGGGAAAGCGAGCAGCTGCCCCGTTATATTCTCATGGATTTACACGAAGTTTTGAAATTGTGTTCTTTTCAAGTGAAATTTGATTTTTGAAGAAAAAAGCTTCGCAAGAACTGTCGAATATGAGGAATGATTTACTTTAACAAAACTGCTGCAAAAGACATAATCACAGATAGAACCACTGTGGTGCCGTGAGATGACCACACTCTACACACTTTCCTTTCAAGCATTGCTATAAACAAGTGAAGTAAGCTAGTTCATGTGTGACAGAGTTGAAGATCAGTTTGTGCCAAGTAGTTTTACTCTGCGTATTTTAGCCTCGTTACTATATTAACAGTCCCAATACGTTTTGATCAGACCTTCGTAGACGATCTTCGTTGAAAGTCCAACCGTTCATCACGAACCAGAGAAAACTCAAGCTCTGTTCTCTGATGAGGAAAGGAATATATTCAAACTTTTTCAGTGTCTACAAAATGGTAAAAAAAAGAAGAAAGACACATTAATAATAATTACACTTTAGCCCCGCCTGCATTCGAACCCGATATACACAAGCAAGGTTTCAGTTTTTCTCATAGCTATCCGTTGACTTTTCTGCTATTTTATCGTCCTGGGGATGACGGTAAACTTCATCCGGCAGCAAGGACTCTGATCGTGAGATTTAATTGGAGTAGATAGATCTATCTATCGCCCGGTTCGCACTCCACCCACGTCTATTGAACAGGTTAAGCGGTTCATCCCTTGTTTCCTGTTTAGGATGTGGTTTCCGGCTTTCTCTTTTCCAATCTTTTCACTATTACGTAGCCCCCTGCACATCAGTGGCGTTACCGCCTTGCTCGGGGTGATACGATTAAAAAAAAAAAGAAGGTGTCTTGTGGAGCGTGGATCCACCTCTTAACTGTTGTTGTTCTCAGGTTCACATTGTTGTTTTCAGATGGTAGCGTCTGTGGGTCCCCACTATGGGCAAATATGTGAACCCCTAAACAAAAATCAACAGTACATTTAATAAAATGACCAATACAACTTGATATCAAAATGACAAACATTACAACACTAAAAATATAAAAATACATTTGTTATATTAAAAACAAAACATATTATAATCCTGACCTGGTAGCTCAACTCCAGTCACTTTCTCACCGACGTAATGTGGCTCCCCTCTGTCTTTTCTACAAATACTTTCACGGCTTCTGCTCTGATGAGTTTAATTCCCTGGTGCCCCCTCTGCATGAATTTACTCGAGCCACTAGACTAGCGTCTAGTTTCCACCCTTTTACAGTAAAACTAATCAAATGTAACCGCAACTTCTACTTTACCAGATTCTTTGCTCACACTTCCCGCTTGTTGAATTTCCTTCCGTATACTTGCTTCCCTGACAATCTCCAAGAATTTAAATGCAAAATCAATTGCCATCTCCTATCTTCTTGACTCACATCCTTTTCACGACAACCCTTGTATAATGTTCTTCCTTTCCACTCTACTCCCATGCAGTCCGCTTCACACCTGTATTCTCATTCTTTCTTACTCACTCTCTGACTCCCTTGTAACATGTTCCTCTTTCTCATCGCTCATCTCTTATGTAACCCTCTGCGCACCAGTGACAATTCTGCCTTGCTAGGGATGAAATAATTAAAAAAAAAACAAAAAAATAAACAAACAAAAAAACAAAAAAACTAAGCAACTAAAAATATTTTTTTACTTTGAAAATATAAAATTATTTAAAAAATATCTGTAGTTGACGCCATGCAATTTCATTCAAAATATTCAGATTTCGGCATTAAATAACCCAAAGGGGTTGATATGTTCCTAAACAAAATCAATCCACCAACCTGCTTCTTCGTCTTTTTGATTAAAAAAAACAAATTGCAGACTGATATGTGTATCAGGATAATTTGATTATTAGTTGGTAAATCTGATAAATTTAATCAAAATTGTGTATTATCAAGAGTCTGTGCTTGGAATTTTTTTATATTTAAAACGATCAAAACAAAAATCAAAGCGTTTTTTTTAGTGTTTAAGAATTTAAAAAATTTGGTTGATTATATGTATAATGTAAATGCATTACACCATTCTTTAGTTCTAGCAGTTCATATTTTTACCGCTAGGGCACATCGCACTACGGAGTTGAATCATACTCATTTCCCCGGAATTCCAAATGTAACCATAAAGTTCCCTTGAAATAACTTTTATCCAATGAATGCTTTCGTAGATAATAACCACTTTACATCAAAAGTCAATCGTTATCTATTTTCGTTATTCCCATGATATCTATTTTCCACTACATCTTCTTTCAATGATATCACATCTCATAAGCATTTTAAGAGTAACCCTCTATATCAACTGATCTCGAGTTTTGGATGAACAGAAATTAATCATTTTTTGTTATAGAAATGGAATGACAATACTTAGTATACCAATACATCACAAATGAGGAAAATACATTCGTAGTGGTCAGAATTAAAAGGAAGATTTACAGACAGAATTAGGTTATTAAACGTATAATGTAAATGAATTACTCATAGTTTTATGAAAGAAAATGAAATGCGAATAATTTTGCCATAGAAATACATTGCAAATGAAGAAAATGCACTGGTAATGGTCAGGAATCAAACATGTCCCTACTGACAGAAGAAAGTTATTACATGAAGAATATCACGGAAAGAAGTGCATAAAAAAGCAAATGAAAACGGCGAAGGTTTAAGTCGTATACACAAATGCCTGCATCTGTACAAACAGAAAAATCACTCGGTCCATGATTTTGCCAAAGCAAATATTTGCTGAAGTAATGGAGGCTTTATACAGACTCGTCTTTGCGAATTATCTGCTTGATATTAAAGTTTTCTTCAGATTTAATGAAATCAGCGCCAGAAATGTGTTCTTCATTTTGAACAAAAAGAACTTTGTAGACATGAAAGTAATGAATTGTCGGAAGCAGTTTTCTTTTTTTTTTTTATCCGAACAACGGAGGCGTATGTAAAGAGGTTTTATAGAAGATAACGTTGATTTAGATCCTTTTAGGTTGAGGAATGAAATGGAGAAATGAAAAAAATAAATATATATATATATATATATATATATATATATATATATATATATATATATATATATATAAAAGAAAGCGAAATTTATGATGTAAATTCAAATAGACTTTGTCTTTTATTTACTTTTCCACAGCATGTAGATTTTTTTTTTATTTCGGCGATAACTTTAACAACATTAATAATAATTATTATTAACGATAGCGTTGGTTTTAGGAGAGATCTCATGTCATCGTTACTATTTCAATACGGTCGTTTCTTTTTTGAGTGATGAAACGCATAAAGATATGACAAATGGATATAATAAGCTAGGCTAAAGATAATATAGAAAGTAAATACAATAAGAAAAATGAATGATCAGGCAGTGGTAACTGTTCAAATGAATTGGGTTGGACTCTGAGTCGGGAACTATCAACCAAATCAGAACACATGCTATTTCTTCGAGGCTGAAGACTATATAGCATATAGCATATTACACTTGAATTATAATCTTTTTGAATATTATTTTTCTTTTAATATTATCATGCATACCATTAAAGATGCTTCCTGTTTATCGCTATAATACATTTACATGGGCGTGTTGAAAAGAGTATTTGGAAGGACTTCTTGATGAGGCCAAGAACCTGTCATGCCTTTTGAACAGAGATCCAAACTTTTCAGCAAATGGATGTATCTTGCTTACTTAGATATTTTCTTGCAGACAATATGGAATAACGTATTACTCTTAAATTATAATCATTGTTTTTCCTTTAAGAGGTAACATTAAAAAAGGGATTTTGTTGATTTTAACACACTCACACACACACACACACACACACACACACACACATAGAACCATTTTCGTGTGAGATATTTCGTAATTTAGGACTTGGTTGAATGAAAGGTGTCACACGAAAATTTCTTTTCCCTTTGCCACACATTTTGTCCAAATAACTATCTTGATATACAAAATTCATATATCGTTATCTCATATATATATATATATATATATATATATATATATATATATATATATATATATATTAAAAAAGGATTAATTCAAAGATGTTGAATGGCCATTGCCATAAATTTTTAATATTAATTAGGATCGGTTTTTTGGAATTTACCTTCCTGCTTTTTTCCCTTGGATTGAAGTATCTGAATTAAAATATATATATATATATATATATATATATATATATATAATTGATGTGGAGAAGATAGTCACTTGACTGAGCAGAGTGATGTCGAATTCGAAGTTTCGTGAAGGCAGCATTATGATGTCATCACTCCTTAGAACTTTTCCTTCAATCTTTTTTTTGTCCCGGTTTTATTCTTATTGTATATTCTTTTGGAATTCGGTGTAATTTAATATCTTTGTATGTGATTGGTTCTACAGAAGATTAATAAATTTTAATTGCTTCTGTTGTGTTGACATCTTTTTAGTGTTTTATTATTTGCAAGTAATTGATATATATATATATATATATATAGTCGTTTTAGTCAACACCTAAGGAACACGACTGCGAGAAAATTGAGTAAAAATTCGAGCCGTTTTTTGTTAAGCGATTAATTTGTGAAGCGAATTTTTGGGCTCTGACTGGGTAATTGTTGAGCACTTCATTTTACTGCGTAGGTAGGAGTCTGCTTTTTGGACTTGTTTTCTGTTCTTGTTCAGCATTTTTCTAATATATATATATATTTCTGGGTGAAGAGGACTTAAGGTTTTACTATTTTGAGTTCCCCGGCATTTATTTTATTATGAACAGTGCTCAATATAATAAATATTATAGAACTTATTATATATATATATATATTGTAATATTGTTATTACAGTGGTTTATAAAGCATATCACTACACAAAAATTTTCATGCTTTCAGAACAATACTGTTCTTCTTCATGTGATATGTTAAAATAAATGGTGAAAATGATTTATTTTTAAAATATAAGATGAATTCATGGTTATATAGAAAATAAGGGAAAATATCTTTAGGCGTGTCAATGTTGTTCAATCAAAAATAAGAATTATGTAACCATGGAGTTTTAATATTTGGTTTTTGAAAGGGGCCAGGATGTCTTAGATCTAGACATGTCACTTTTTAATTTTGTCTGTATAAGATACATAGTGGGACCTTAGATTTGTTAAATGGGTAAACAATAATTTTTAACAGGAGGTTAAATTAAATTTTATTTTGATTGAACAATAAATTTTTTTACTACTATCTCATGAGTAAAGGGTCTGGAATGTTTAGGTCAGAATTAGGAATAAATAATTATAGTATACTTATTTATATTGTATTAAGAACAACAATTAAGTATTGTGTGGGCCATTTTATTTTAGTAAAATAATTTTTATTATTTTAATTTTAATTTTTTTTAATTATGTTAGAGTATAAGTTACATATGAAACATCGTAATTATTTAGATTTTAAAGAAAATTATTACAATACTTAAATAGGTAAATAATTATTAACAGCAAGTTAGATGTTTTTGAAAGCTACTTCATGAGTAAAGGGGGTGGAATATTTAAGCTAGAATTAGAATTAAAAAATATATTAAAGCATAGTGTAGTAAGAAAAAACTAATTAAGTATGGTGTGGGGTCATTTATTTTAGTAAAATAATTATTAATTTTTAAGTTGTATTAGAGCATAAATTAGAAATAAAACATTGTAGTTTTTTTTATAAATTAAAATAGAATTATTTTGTCTGGGTAAGATACATTGTGGGAACATACATTATTTAAATGGACAGACAAGAATCATCAGGTTTTTTTTTAATTAGATTTAGTACTACCTCATAAGTAAAGGGGGTGAAATGTATATTTTAGAATCAGGATTTTAGTAATTATGGTATACTAAGGTATATTATAATTTAAAAAACAAATTAAGTATTGTGTGGGTTATTTATTTTGGTAAAATAATTTAAAAGTTATATTGAAGAATAAGCTATCAATGAAACATTGCAATTAATTAAATCTTTAAGATTTTTTTATTAAAGAGGCTGGAATTTTTTTAGACTGGAATTAGAACTAAATAATTTTAGTATACTAAGATTTATTGTAGTTAAAAGAACCAACTAGCATTTTGTGGGCCATTTATTTTAATAAATTTAATTTTAATTTTTAAGTTATAAATGAAACATTATGATTAATTAAATTTTAACAAAATATATATATATATATATAGTATTAATGTGGAGAAGTTTGTAAGAGCAGTTCTGAAAATCTTATGAAGGCACCATTATGATGTCCTCATTTTATTTTTCAGGAATTTTTTAAAAATCTGCTATTAACGCTCTATATCCATCTCGATATTGAGCACTTTACGACGAAAAAACCTTGCTTGCCAAAAGATATTTTTATCAGTAAACCACAGAAAAACAACAATCTTGGCACTAAGCATCATCACACTCAACAATATATATATATATATATATATATATATATATATAAAGTAGAATCCTTCGTATTTGGTAAGGCATGAATAAGAGAGTAGTCCTGCATAGAAGTAAGATTAAACTAGCCCTTAATAGGAAATTCCCAACATTTACACGAATTTACAAAATTGATCGTCCGAATCCTGATGAATAGAGAAACAAGCAGAATCAGACCAGAGATAGGACAAGAACAGTCCGGGTTCGTCAAAGACACTGGAACAAGGAACGCTATATTTATGATTAGGATGTTCCCTGAAAGGCCAATACAAATGAAGAAGGACTTGTACCTGTGTTTTATCGATTATGCGAAGTTGTTCGACAAAATACGCTACAAATATTTGATGGAGATGCTCAGCATTTGGGAAAGACATTAGAATAATTAAGAATCTCTACTGGCAGCAAACTGTCTGCATACAGACAGGTAACGAATTCAGCAGATATACAAAGATAGAAAGAGGCGTAAGACAAGGATGTGTCTTTTCACCGGATCTATTTAACTTGTATAGCGAGAATATGTTGCGGACCCTAGATGTTATGTCAGGATTTGTAATCAGAGGCCACAGTTTGAACAACATAAGATACACAGACAATACAGTGCTGATTGCAGACACGGTAAGGAAACTACAAAACCTCCTACAGAAGTTAGCTGAAGAGAGTGCCAAAAAAGGACAAATAAATTGCAAGAAAACCGAATGCATGGTCATCACCAAAAATAGCAACCAAAAATGCCAAATTCAGGTGGGTGATATTAAAATCAAGCAGATACAAAAATTTAAATTCCTGGGAAATGTTCTAACAGAAGACGGAAAGTGCGACGCAGAGATCCGAAGGCGAATTGGCATGGCGAAGGAAGCATTCCAGAAGTTGAGTAAAGTATTAAGACACAGGAGACGTTCACTAGAAACAAAAAAAGAGTACTAAATTGCTATGTGATGTCAGTTCGTCAATATAGCAGTGAATGTTGGAAAATAGCAACAAAGTTGAAGGAAAAACTTGAAGCAGCTGAAATGTGGTTCTACAGAAGGATGCTGCGGATATCATAGACCGAGCATATGAGCAATGATGAGATATTAGTAAGAATGGAAACGAAATGGAAATGAATATTGAGTATCAGGAAGTTCCTAGAAATGCAGTGAGGAAGGAGAGCTTGGAGAACCTGATACTAACAGGCCAGATAGAGGGAAAAAGAGACAAAGGAATGCAGCGCATAATATACTTGAAGGACCTGAGCAGGTGGATGATAGAATGGGGGTTGCGAGATGTAACAGGAGAAAGCGTGCTAAGAGCCACCAGAGATAGGGAGACGTGGAAGGCCACGATTGTCTACGTCCTGACAGGGAAAGACACATAGAAGAAGAAGAAGAAGAAGAAGAAGAAGAAGAAGAAGAAGAAGAAGAAGAAGAAGAAGAAGAAGAAGAAGAAGTGGAGGTAAATTCAGAGTAAAGCCTATCTACCAAAATGCAGAATATCACACGCTCAGGATGCAGGAAGAAATATTTATAAAAAATACAAGCCTTTCCTCAACAAAACAACATGAAAAACCTAAGACACACTCAAACTTTGAAGTATAAATATGAAATCAAATTTCGCAAGTCAGTGTAAAATCTTTTCATAGCCAAGGAAAGGGGACTTAAACGTGAAGGTGTGAAAAAAAACCTAAAAAATATGCACGCATATGAACTTTCTGACATGCTTACCATTTATCTATTTATGCATGATATTTGTTTTCTTTAAATGTTATTTTTGAAATGTAAGAGAATTACTTTTTTTATCTATCATTAAGCCTTGTTATTTAAACTCTACGAGTGATTGACTTGCATTATGTTGAAAGACAAATACAAAAAATAAAAAAGAGAGATCAGCTACCTTTTAAAATAACGGCTCCTGAATGAAAAGATAGTCTGCTTTTATTCAAATATCTCACTGTTATCTTTGTATGAGAAGACATCTTTAAAGATGAAACTTTCGGAATTAGTATATAGGATGATCTTAACTGATTATGAATTACAATTTGATTGCGTTTTTATCGGAGAAAAAAGAATTTCATTATCTTTGACTTTATTACTAAAAAATTAATTAGAAATTGGAAAATATTATTTAATATTGCTTGAAATATTTTTTGCAATGATGGGAATCCTTTACAAGACCAGAAAGTTCAATCACAAGAATACATTCAAAATAGAAAAAACTGTACAAAATTAGCTAGCCACGTGTGGAAATTGAAATCAAAATATGGGAAAGACCCAGACATAACGTGGAGTATAGTAAAAACAGCCAAATCTTACAACGGTGGCAAAATATGTAGACCGTTCCAGGAAGAAAAGTTAGAGACTATGCTATTCCCAAACAAAAATGAACTACCGAATAAAAGAACGGAAATTATGACTAAGACTAACCATACTAAAAATACCTATTAGGTTCATACAACCATAGATGAAAACGTTATAATTTCGTGTTATTTTAAAAATTGCGCGTTCAAAAATTTCCTGCCACGTGAGCGTTCAAAAAAAAAAAAGAAAAAAAAGAAAACACCGTTACGTGGCCGTTCTTAAAAAAACGGTAAACGGTAAAAACAGTTATTGAAAATCGCCTGAAGACACAACTCATGGTAGAAACCTGGGTCGCGTAATAAATCGTTTACAAATGGAAAATATATATTTTATATATAGAATTTATTTATTTTTAAAAATTATTTTTAATGGATACTTGTATTTGAGTAGATACTATGCTTTTCATATTTAAACAGTGTATTTGTTTCTATTTACCGAATAATCAATAAATATTGTTGGGAGAATATGAGTCCTACGGCAAGATTTTAACTTGCGTCCCCTTGCGGCCACGAAGGACTTACAATTAGATAAAGCCCGAAATTTGCCTCACATTTTCCTGATTTTTCGTAATATTTATAGGCGCTTGGTTTTCGCATCCTTATGTAAACAAAGACTATTAAATTTGTCAAAATTTGTTACAAAATAAATGAACTTATTTAAACATTATTTTTAATGGATACTCGTATAGTTGCTGCTGTCTTTTCTGTTGTGTCAGCCGAAATTCTTCTTCTTTTAGGTGCCCTGTCCCTTCAGGACGTAGGCGATCATGGTTTTCCAAGTCTCCCTACCCCTGGTGGCTCTGAGCACGCCTTCTCCTGTTACACTATGCAACCCTCGTTCCGTCATCCACCTGATCAGGTCCTTCAAATATGTTATCCATTGCTTTCTCCTGTCTCTTTTCCCATTTATCTGGCCTGTTATTATCAGATTCTCCAAGCCCTCTTTACTCATTGCGTGTCCCAGGAACTTCAGCTCTCTCTTCCTGATGCTCAGTATTAATTTCATTTTTGTTTCCATAATTTCCAAGACTTCATCATTGCTCATATGCTCGATCCATGATATTCACAGCACCCTTCTGTAGAACTACATTTCACTTGCTTCAAGTTTTTCCTTCATATTTGATATTTTCCAGCATTCACTGCCATATTGAAGGACGGACAGCACGTAGCAATCCAATACTCTCTTCTTTGTTTCTAGCGAAATTGTCCTGTGTCTTAATACCTAATTCAACTTCTAGAATGCTTCCTTCGCCATGCCAATTCGCTATCGGATTTCTGTGTTGCACTTTCCGTCTTCTGTTATAACTGTTCCCAGATATTTAAATTTTGTACCTGCTTGATTCTAGTATCCCCGACCTGTATTTGGCATATTGGGCTGCCCTTTTTACTGATGACCATACATTCGGTTTTTTGCAGTTTATTTCTAGTCCGTTCTTGTTACTTTCTTCAGCTACCTTCTGTAGGAGGTATGTAGTTTCCTTTCCGTGTCTGCTATCAGTACTGTATCATCTGCGTACCTTAGGTTGTTTAAATTGTGGCCTCCGATTACGAATCCAGGCATAACTTCTAGGGTCCTCAAGATATTCTCCCGGTACAAGTTGAACAAATACGGTGAAAAGACACATCCTTGTCTTACAGCCCTTTCTATCTTTGCATATCTACATAATTCATTACCTGTCCGGATGCAAGCGGTTTGCTGCCAGTAAAGATTATTGATAGTTTTCAAGTCTTGCCCAAATATGTCCAGGCTACCGAGCATGTCCATCAGTTTTTTGTGGCCTATTTTGTCAAACGCCTTCGCATAATCAATAAAGTACAGGTATAAGTTCTTTTTCATTTGTATTGCCCTTTCGGAGAGCATCCTAATCATAAATATGGCATTCCTTATTCCCGTGCCATAAACAAAACCACACTGTTCTTGCCCTATCTCTGGCCTGATTCTGCTTCTCGCTCTATTCATCAGGATTCGGACGATCAGTTTTGTTATATGGCTCATTAAACTGATGGTTCTGTGGAGTTCGCACTCGTTTGCTCCTGGCTTCTTAGGCAGTGCTATGAAGATAGACTTGCTGAGGTCATCTGGTATAACCCCACTATTATACATTTCATTTATTATTTCAGTAATTTTTTCTATACCAAATTCTTCCAGGGCTATAAGCAGCTCTATGACTATGCCATCTGGTCCAGCTGCTTTGTTTCTATTCAGTTTAGCTACTGCAGATTCCACTTCAGACTTTAATATTTCCGGTCAATCCTCATCTTTGCGTATTATTGGTTGCTCTCTCTTGTCGTGGAAAATATCTTATATATTCTTCCCATCGTTGCAGTATTTCCTCTTTCTTCAATATGATTGTTCCATCCTTAGATTTTATACATCCTGTTGAAGAGCAGGGTTTTGTCCTGTCAGTTCTTTTATTTCCTTATGCATGTCTGCTTTATTATTCCTGCTCAATCTCTCTACTTCTGCACATTTGTCATTGAGTCATTTCTCTGTAGCCTGTCTACATTTTCTTCTTATTTTCTTGTGTAGTTCCCTATACTCCATTCCATGTCTTGATATAATTTTCTGCCTCCTTTGCATCATGTCCAGAATCTCTTCAGTCATCCACTCGAGTCATATTTTGAGTGTCCTTTCCTAGTTTGTTCTTCATATTTGGTTTTCACGCTGTTAGTGTATTCTTTCTGTAGTTTGAGGTCATTCACGAGTGCGTTGTATTTCAGTTTTGGTGTTGCATTAGACTTCTTCAATCTCCGGAGTTTCACTTTTAATTTTCAGATGACTGGGATGTGGTCGCCTCCACAGTCAGCACCTGGATAGGCTTTCCTTTGAACCACTGCATTTCGGAATCTGCTGTTTATGGTTATGTAGTCTATCTGTTTTTTGTGTCACCTCCTGGGCTTCTCCATGTCTATAGTCGTGGGTGTTCTTGAAACCAGGTGTTAGTTATTACCTGGTCATTTGCTATGCACCATTGCACCCATTTTTCTCCTCGTTCGTTGCGGATTCCTAAACCAAAGTTGCCAGTTGTCATACCTTTCTTCTCCTTGCCTACTTTGGCATTCAAATCTCCCATGATGATCCTGATTTTTTTTTAATCATTTCACACCAAGCAAGGCGGAAATGCCACTGATGTGCAGGGGGATACATAACTGTAAAAAGATTAATTAGAAAAGAGTGAGGAGTACAAACTAGTTAGAAAGAAGCAATAGAAAGCTGAGAAAGCAGGTGCGATGACAGATATATAGGTGTAGAGAAGGGAAGGTTATACGGGGGTGGGGAGAGAGCTAGAGTCCAGTGGTTAGTAGATGAGTATTGACTTTGCATTTAAATTTCTGGAGGTTGTAGCCGCCAGGAAAGCAAGAATACAGGAGCAAGTTCCACAGGCGGGAAGTGCGAGAGAAGAAGCTGCAGGAGTAGAATTGTCGTCTGCATTTGGCTAACCTGACTGTGAATGGGTGGGACCCAGTTGCCAGTCTGGTTGCACGAGTAAACACCTGTTGAGGAGGCATCAGTGACTTAAGCTCGTCCGAGTAAAAGCCATGAAAGTATTTATAGAACAGACAAAGGGAGGCCACATTTCGACGATGGGGAAGTGGCTGCAGTCGAGTCGCCAGATCAGTACTTATCACATTACAGACTCTCCTTTGGAGCTTGTCAAGAACACTGAGGAGAACGGCAGGGGCACCTGACCATAAATGGCAGCAGTACTCCATGCACGGACGGATGGTTGACTTGTATATATTTCTCTCCACCTATGTGTCTTTCATTGGACCTGCTTTCTATTGTTCCTTTCTAACTAGTTTGTACTCCTCACTCTTTTCTAATTAATCTTTTTACATTTATGTAACCCCCTGCACATCAGTGGCGTTTCCGCCTTGCTCGGGGTGAAATGATTTAAAAAAAAAGAAGGTACCCTATGGTTGTTAAAGAAGTGCAGCTTCGTAAAAGAAGAGAAAGAGCTGTGGTCCACGAGTCGCAAGCCTCAGGCTACTAAAGTAATTCTTTATAACTGTGTTTTAATTTTTCCTTAGATAACGTCGTTTTGGCTTTAAACACCGTGTAATTTTTCTTACAAAATATAACATAACTGTATAAGCTCTTTTTTCTAGTCGCTAGGAAGCAGACAGAAAGTTAAAGAAATGTAAAATTTAGGTTACAATGGATGATCATGTCTTTCGAGATTGACTAAAAAGAAGATTTTTCCGCAGTAGGCTGCCACAACATTCCGCGATGGACTGGTTGTCAACAAAGGCTATAGAACGCAATCTGTCATGCTATTTAACCCATATCCGGAGGGAGAAGAGATAGATTAATATCTTTCCCAGGGTTATTTGTGTGTAAGTGAATAAAAACAACGAATGAAGGTATCAATTAGTGACTCTAAAATTTAAATGCGTACAATACACGAGAGATATTCCTACGTCAATTTTCCGTAGCCAAAACTTAGAGGTGCGAATTATGCACAAGTACTTTGAGTGTCAGTTAGTCAGTCATGATGTGCGTTGTGATGCAGTGGATATCGGCTCGGAACGAGAAATCGAGGAGCCGAGTTCGAATTCTGTTTGAATTTGTTGCATTCACATCCAGGCAAATACCCTTGGAAAAAGTATGAGTCCGTCGCTTCTCTTTCAAGCTATGGGTGAAATAGCAGAGCAGATTGGGTTCTGTAGCCTTGGTCGTCAGTCATGTGTCGAAAGAGACATGATCATCTAAGCGTGTATCACGTACGGCAATTAACTTACTGGATTTGAGTACCTTTTCGTCCTTTTGCAAGGGCTTATTGAATACAAAATCTATTTGTGTGTGGTTATATATTTTGGCATGTGGATGGGTACGTGAGTTTTTTCTGTCTAATCAGCACAATTCAGAGATACTGTCCGGGTTATGTGTAGATGTTTACAGTTGGATCACAAGACCGTAACAGTGTGAATCCAGTTACCTAGACTCGAAATATAATTCTGTGCAGAAACAAACATCAGCGAGACAGTTTATATTATCACTATTCAGGATTCAGTAAGTAAATTGTTTACATTTTATATTATTAATTTTGCGCATGCATGTAGTTTTTGATTTTGTCGACTGCACAGCATCGTGGGGTTAGTTGGGCACAGTCTGTGAGAAAAAGAGTACTATAAAGCAATTCCCTCCGTCAGAAATGTGGAAACGGCATGCTTGGCATTCGCGCTGGAAGATTCAATACGAACATAGAATATTTGGGGGTCGGTCAATCTGAGAACAGTCCAGTGGATTCGGAAAGAGTTAGATGATATATCCAGTTCAGCATCATGGTGTTTGGCGTGTGACAGCGATGTTCTGCCTTCATTTATCTTCGCACATGGCTCCAGATTCGACACGGAGGCCTACATCAAGTGCCTTCAGGAGGTTGTGCTGCACTCCGTCAAGAGGGTGACTACTGAAAGATTCTATGTCTGACAATAAGACATTGTCTCATGACACACACGCGGAAGAATTCAGTCGTGACTGCCAGACAACTTCTGCAACAAAATCATCCCCTTACATCTGGCCACCTAATTCCCCAGACTGTGGCCTCCTTCATTTTCATGTGTGGGACGCAGTTGAGTAAAGAGACCAACAAAACTTCTTGTAACAACAAAGATGAACTGCAGGCAAGGATCATTGCAGCATTCACCAGCATAAACTGTTCAGAAGAGTTACAGGAGATTCCGAAACTGTTTGTTAAAATGAGAAGTCTTCATTTTAGCGTAATTTAGACGACCCATTATCCATCGCGTTCTGTATATGTAGCTCTGTTCGAAGTATAATGAAAACCATATTGAAAATCAACGATAACCTGAATTTAAGAAAATAAATTTTAAATTAAATGACACACACACACACACACACACACACACACACACACACACACACACATATATATATATACATATATATATATATATATATATATATATATATATATATATGTATATATAGTACACTTGGTATACAATACAGGTAAATTCCGATAGAGACAAACTCAAGAGAACGCAATGTTAAATTTATTCATTTAATTTAACAGAGTAATGTAATTTATAAAAAAATTTAGATTATTACTCTGGGTAATACATATTTCACCGCGTCCTAATGTTATTATTGCGGCTCGACACACCCAAATGGTACAACAGTTGGTCCTAAAAAATATCCCCCCCCCCCCAAAAAAAAAAGAAATTATTTTATTTTATTTTACATAGACGCTCACATATCCATAACAGAACAGACATTTTTAACGGTTATTTACGAAAATTTCTCGCTCGTTCGAAAAGAACCTCAAAGAAAGAGGAAAGAAAGGATAAAGAAAAGATAGACGATTGATTAATGTAATGAAGAGAAAAAAAGAGAAAAAAGAAAAAGAGAAAAAAGAAAGAAAAAAGGGGAAACAGAAAAAACTGAATGTAAAACAAGAAAAGGAAAAGAAAGGACAAAGAGATACAATAAAAAGAAATACAGTATCACGAGAAATAAATGTTGAATCCATTTCTGCGTCTCAAGCCACCGAACTGTTCTCTTAGAAAAACATGGAAAAATTCAACTATGAAATTTAAATTCAAATATACTGGGATATATATATATATAAAATTAAATAATTTTTTAAAACATTAATTGTAAAACTGTTGATTCTCTTCACCTATATATATATATATATATATTTAATTTTTTATCAGGTTAAATTTGCAAATATTTTTCTCCTATTAATTTTTTCATTAATTCGCACCAAGCAAGGCGATAATGCCACCACAACGCATTGTTCATTATCTATCTATCTATCTATCTATCTATCTATCTATCTATCTATCTATCTATCTATCTATCATGTTGCCAGTATACACATTTAATAACGATTAATATATATATATATATATATATATATATATATATATATATATATATATATAATATGCGTTTGTGTGTTTGTGTTTAAACAGTTAAATATCTAAACATACATTGCATTATGTGGGAATGTCTGAAAGGGTGCTGAGGCTAGAGATGAAAATATATCCAGTCTTAAGTTACACCACTTAAAATGTCAAAATATCAAATAGTATTTCTAAATGTATTATATTTACAAGGTTTTTGAAAATCTTTCAGCCTGACCCACTTTCAAAATTCTTAAATTTATTTTGTGACTGTTGATGGAAATGATTCTTTTCCTTGTAAAGTGTCAATTTGTAAAATCTTTTCAAATTTATTGGTTTCAAATTATTGACGTAACGCAAAGTCGGAATTTTTCAAAATGATGAAATCTAGATTTTAATGGAGATCCTGTTTCTTCAGCGGAAAAAGGCCAGAGGAAACTTATAAGTGTATGAAACAAATATTGGGTAACATGTACCCGTCTATGAATAAATATTGAAGCCCAAAGTGCAGAATCGTCTGGGGAATATTCACTGGTGCAAATCAAAACATTGTTCATCATTTTTTACTTTCCAGTAAGTTTTGCCCTGTATAGTGGGGCACTCGAGGTAGCGGTTTGCGTTAAGGGGCAATTTGTATGGATAGGATTGTAAGATATCGGTTAACGGTAGACTTGAGCAGGTTAAGATTTTAACGTTCGGGGAAACATCCTCTATGAAAACTGTTTTACAGGGTAGGTGTTCGTAAGAAGAAGATGTTTGAGTGGAAATTTCTTCTCGCCAGAATATGGAGGTAATGTATGTGGTTTGCTACTATGCAAGTAGCATAGCGGATCCAAGCCGTAAAAGTTATACCTGTCCGAACCAAGGAATGTAGTTCACCCGAGCGCTTTCCATATTACTAGCAATAGAGCAGTGAGAGACTCGTCACATCCCGACTATGAGAGAGAGGTTGGAAGGTAGAAAATAATTCTTCTTCAAAATTTCCTCGGAGACGCTTTTGAATTCTAGACTAGAAAGTGTGGATTGGTCACCTCCGGCTAAAATATGGTAACAGTTGACCATTTTGGACCTTACCTTATAGATAGAGGATAGCATATATATTTTTTAAAATGTTATCCTCAGTATATCATATATATATATATATATATATATATATATATATATATATATATATAAAGTATAAATCTAACCTAGAGCCAACGGATCTAACGGATCGTCAGGGCAAGTTGGCTTTTTTACTTTCGACTAGTACTTTGACTAATGTTCAAGTACTTAGTTCGTTTCTTTTTTTGTTTCCATTTTTTCCCCTGCGCGTTTATACTCGGTGGGTTTTTCGAGACGGGTTTAAAAAAAATTGTATATATATATTTTAATCGTATCACCCGAGAAAGGCGGTAACGCCACTGATGTGCAGGGGGCTACATATGAGTAAAAAAAATAGATAGTGAGAGAAAGACGAACCAGTTAAGGATGGGAATACAGGTGTGATGACAGTTGCAAATGTGGAGAGAAAGAAAAAGATAAAAGATATATTTGGGCAGCAATATTCAGCCCCAAAATTATAAATAGAAACCGATAGGGACTGTTTGTTTAATATTTATTATAATTTTCTAACTTCCACATAAGATGTTATCTGATGTATTATCTCCGAAATTTTACACAAATTGTATGAAGTTCGTATTTTTTATTTTTGTTTAAACGGTTTCAACTTTCCTGTCACTATCAACAACTGATGTAGTGTCTGCGTGGTAGTTTTAAATCCTTTGTCTGCATCTCGGTGTCTATTTAGACGTGAGGCGTTTGACATAGTCTAACGTGATGTCATGTGCAACTGCTATCGGGAATGAGGCAATACAAAAAGAATGCAATTTATGTTTTCAATTAATTAATTAATTTGTTAATTTTAATACTAATATAACATGTGCACAAATTATATAATACGCGCATAAAGTATGTAAAGTATGCTGTTTATTTCATATAATAATAGCTAATAAAGTTTTGGGTCTTTCCTTGCAACTGGTGCTATATAATATTTTTGTGTTGTCAACTAATATTTGTAATATTTTGATAGTTACATTTTGGTCGTGCATGATGTGTTTGTCGATGTGCGCACGGTTTGCAGTGAGTTTCGATAGATGACAGGTCAATCAGGTGTAAGAGTGTAGTGCATGTATGTTTAATAAATAAATAAATAAATAAATAAATATTTACGCTCTTACATCCCGATTGAACTCTCTGGAAGAATGGTAGAATTTGAAAAACAGTAGCTATTCTAGAATCTACGCATCGCGCATACAGTAATGAATTAGAGCACTCTAACTACTGGTGCATGATATATCATACGCTAGAAGTCTGCCTCCATCTACCGAGCGCCTATAGCTCAAAGGTAGAATCGCCGACTGATACCAATTCGGTCGGGTTTCAATCCTGGGTAAAAAGCAATGGGATGTCTAACCGTACTGATGAGCTGTGATACAGATCTGTTAGTACGGTTAGACTCCAATTGCTTTTTAAGCCCAGGATTGAAACCCGACCGAATTGGCATCAGTCGGCGACTCTACCCTTGGGCTATGGCGGCTCGGTAGAAGAAGGTAGATTTTTTAGCGCGTATATTATTGTTATACACGCTCGTCGTTTTCTAAATTCGAAAACGTTGTTTCCAAATTTTCTACAAATCAGGTGATGTAGCATCCATTCAGAAATATCATACGCTTGCATCAATGGAACGTTTTTTCATCAGAGAAAACTGTAAATGTGGGCCAAGACCTGAGGACAGTATCTAAAAAGACCCCATAAAAACAGCAACAACAAAAAAGTTACTGTATCGCAGGTCGCCTATTGTAAGATCGGCGCCAATTTTAACTCGAGCTGCGAGTGCTGACAGAAATACAGCGAGTGAAGAAATGTAATCTATCTAAACTTATTTATAAATGGAACTTCGTCTGTGTGCGTGTGTCCGTTACCTATAGACTCTGAAACGGCTGAACAGATTTTCTTGAAAATTTACACAGTCGTACTATAAGCCTCTACGAGTGTTCTTAGCTAGGTTTTGTGTCGAGATACCCCCGATAAATATCAAAAATCGATAATCGAAAAAATCGGGTTATAGAAGGAGTGGTCTGATTTTAATCAAATTTGATACACTCATAGACAAAGACATAAGAAACGACATTCAGAAGTTTCAAGGTTGCAGTTCTTACAATAGTGCAGAAAATCGATAATACATATTTATAAAAGGCAAGATGTATGTCTGTTTATCTGTCTGTATGTCCTTTATACAAATCCACAATTTTTATCCGATTCTCACCAAACTTCATACAAATATTCTTTCGGCTGAGTCTGAGCTCCAGGACCATGGATTAGTTTTAAAGCTTTCAGTACACCCGAGAAACGCCGGTCTATACTGCTAGTGATTTATATAAGCGCTTCGAAAAGCTTGCCTATAAGTTTACAAATCAACTAGAATCTTCCTTATAATTCAATCTATATACGCGTTTATGCGTGTGTGTAGTCATGAGAGAACATTAAAGCAGAGAAGATTTTTGTTTATGTCTCTATGGTAGCCGGGTGGGTATTGTGGTCGTATGTTTATGAAAATTATAATTTTCAGAAATGACATTCTGTGAGCAAATAGTACCTGGAAATCTGCCAAATACATTAACTAATGCTTCTTTTAACATAATTATCAAAACATGTACGTTGTGGTGCAGTAGTTATCTCCTCGGAACGAGAGATCGGGGTGCCGAGTTCGATATCCACTTGCATTCACTTACGCACATATACCCTTGGGAAAGGTATTAATTCATCTTTTCCCTCCAGTTATGGGTTAAATAATAGAACCGATTGGGTTCTATAGCCTTGGCTGGCAACCAGTCTACTGCAGAAAGCAATGGTAACCTAGTGAGAGATGCGTGTATCACGTATGGCGCTTAACTGATTAATACATTACTCAGTGATATCTTGATGATGGTTACTTTAAATTTGAAAAAATGTTATTCTTCAGAGGTTAATGCCAAAAATAGTATATTTTTCTATTTTTGTTTTAGTAGAGAATATACTTTTTATATATGCGGTAACTCTTTCGAGACATGGGTGATTATGCTTCTCCATACATTCATATCATCTTTAGCTGCTCTCAAAATTTGTTGCTTTAATATCCCCCCCCGCTATCCTTTTACAAAATCTTGTTAGGTAGGTCTTCACTAATTTCCCATGTCCGTCTTGCCTTCATCATGCCTTGTGAGTTTCAAACTTTCCAGGCCTACTTTACTTATTATGTGTCTTAGAAGTTTCAGCGGTCTCTTTCCGACTTTATGTATCGTTTGTTTCTATTTTCTTTAAAATTTCTTCGTTGCTTACTTGCTCCGCCCATAGAATAATCAGAATCTTTCTGTAGAACCACGTCTACTCATTTCTGTATCTGTGAGAAAATTATCCAACATCCACTGCCATATTGCATAGGAACTGAGAATTCCTCTTATTATTTCAAGCGGGATTTCCATGTTTCTTGTTACTTTGATTCAACTTTGGAAGGCAACTTTTGCTATCGAGAAAACGTATAAAATTTACAAAATAAAAAAATACAATTTTTATTCTGTTTTTTTTTTTCCATGTTTCTTGTTACTTTGATTCAACTTTGGAAGGCAACTTTTGCTATCGAGAAAACGTATAAAATTTACAAAATAAAAAAATACAATTTTTATTCTGTTTTTTTTTTCCATGTTTCTTGTTACTTTGATTCAACTTTGGAAGGCAACTTTTGCTATCGAGAAAACGTATAAAATTTACAAAAAAAAAAAATACAATTTTTATTCTGTCTTTTTTTTTTTTTTTTTTTTTTTTGTGGCAAAAGTTTGGCCTGCCAAAGGAAAAAACAGCGTGATTACTTGTTAGTAATTATAATTATTACTTGTGAGTAACTCACTATATAATCGAAGATCTACCGAGATTAGTGTAGCAAACAACTTATTAGTCTGTAAAAATATTTCATTTAATTAGTCACAGTGCTAAATTGCTAAAAGTGGTGAGCTGTGTCTATTGAACCACTTACAATAGCATGCAATAATGGTTCCTAAACATATTTCTGCGATAAGAACCCGTAACGTAAATATAATTTAGTCTAGCCCAAATCCACAAAAGCTAGACAGTTTAAAAAATTATAAATTCCTTCACTAGCAAATGCTTTACAACATTAAATATTGGTTTGGCAAAAACGGGTAATGTTGCAATGTGAGAAAATTTGTTTCGTAATCCGAAGTAACATCTGCACTGGCCAAATGTTGGTAAAATTAGTAACGTTCATGAGTATAAAGTATCCTCTTGACATCTGTTGACCATGTCCGTCATAGGCTATGGATATAGAGTATCCTCGCAGCACTTAATCTGTTCAATGAAACAACGTCAAAGATTAACACTCCCGAATCGGTCACTCGCCTGAACCGGATTATCTCGGCAATACTCGGAAAAATATGGCTGCCTTTTACACACGTTGCATTGAATATTTTGAGCTTCCTGATTGGTTAAATCTTCGATTAGTGAACTAAAAAATGGGTTGACCCATGGGTGTCTGCACAGTATACATAAGTCCCAAAAAGTCCAACACCAAACTGAATAGAAAAAAAGTAGCTGGACCAGACGGCATTGTAATAGAGATTTTGGAAGCATTAGACGATTTCGGCGTAGACAAAATCATTGAAATTATAAATGAAATCTGT
The DNA here is from genome assembly GCA_037127315.1 of Ascarosepion bandense. Taxonomy (NCBI): domain Eukaryota; kingdom Metazoa; phylum Mollusca; class Cephalopoda; order Sepiida; family Sepiidae; genus Ascarosepion; species Ascarosepion bandense. The sequence continues at coordinate 425,618 of JBBBDQ010002145.1, forward strand.
AATAACAGCGAAATATAAACACGAGAAATGTTTACCTATAGACTCATGTATAAAGCCAAGCAATTTTTAACTGCAATTTGAAATAAAACCACAATAAATTGGCATAAGTATGAATGTTGAACTAGAAACTCAAGTGTAACCCTGTCTCAAATATAATGAAATACAGATTTCAACATTAAATAGCCCAACTTGAGCCGATATGTCGTTAACTCTAGCAACGCAACACACTATAACCAAATTTTCTGGATTTTTTTACTTTACTGTATTTTTTTAAAAATCATCTCACCCCAAGCAAGGCATTCCACTGCCACTTTTGCGCATGGGGCTACATAGGGGAAGGTAAAGAAACTTGGAAAATGGGCACCTCATGAATTGTCTGAAAGTAACCGATTTGACATCTACTCTTCGCTTCATTCTCGCGAAATCATTTCACCCTTTTTTATTTTTTGTTTTTTTAATCATTTCACCCCAAGCAAGGCATTCCACTGCCACTATTGCGCATGGGGCTACATAGGGGAAGGTAAAGAGAAGGAGTGGTTAGACATAGGGAATGTCAGGAGGAAGTTGACAGATGAGTAAGGATAGCGAAGATGAGGGTTGGGCAGATGGGAAGAGTGTTTGATAGAATGGGAGCAGGTTAGTGTGTTAGAAGGTGTCTATTGACCTTACATTTAAACTCCTGGAGATTGTAGCCGTCGGGGAAGCAATCGTGTGGAAGAGAATTCCACAGTCGGGAAATGCGAGGAAAGAAACTGTTGGAGTAGAAGTTACGGCTGCATTTTATCAGTTTCACTGTAAAAGGGTGGGATCTAGTTGCTAATCTAGTATCTCGTTCAAATTCGTATTTAGGGGGCACCAGTAATCTAAGTTCATCGGAGCAGAAGCCGTGAAATTTTTACTTTCTGGATTCAGTCGTTTAATTGCCATACGCTTGGGCATGAACAATCATGTCTCGAAAGAGACTGACTAAGAAGATTTTCCTGCAGTAGGTTTCCATTACTTTCTGCGGTAGATCAGTTGTCAATCAAGGCTATAGAACCCAATCTGTTTTTCTATCCAACCCATATCTGGAGAGAGAAGAGATAGATTCAAACCTTTTCCAAGAGTATTTGTGTGTAAGTGAATGAAACGAATTTGACTAGAATTCGAACTCGGCTCTCCTATTTTTCATCTTGGGAATTTTGCTTAAATGTTATATAAGCTCATTTCTTTCTTTCTTTCTTTCTTTCTTTCTTTCTTTCTTTGGTATAAACTAAAATGCATTACGAAACGAATAAGTATAAAAGAAATTAAAGGAGAAATAATTACAAATCATTGACAGTTACGTGATTGTTATTCGTAGCCAGCCAATAAAAAATAGCACATCAACTCCAATTTTTAAGAAATACAGTAAAAATGATCAGTTTTATATGCCAAGTATTTCCGATGTGATCGATTTATGAGATGGTGTTAACTACAAAGATATCAGGAGCGGTAATAGCGTCTATTGATTACATTTAATGAATCTGATACAATGTTGGTAATGTAGAAATATCATTAGTAAGATAATCTTATCAGCAAGTTATTAGTTTGTCATTGAGTCACACGGTGATATTATATTTTTAGATAATCTTAATTGAGCTAACTCAATTCTCAAAGCGTTCTCCATTAATCTGCTATTGTCTTCCAAATAAAATTGACTTCCAAATGATAATCTCCAGTAATTGGTTTTTGATAAAGTCAGAGAACAATTCATAATTTATTTTCCAACCGATATAAGCAGAAGTGCCAAAAATTTTTAGCGACAACAGTACACGGGATAGTTTCAGATTTCTTCACTAGATCTACCTGACAGATGTCCATCTGTCAACATGGCTAGCTAATCTTGATTCTAGATGACTGCTCAAACCTATTTGTGTATCTTCAACACATACAAAGCTAACCTCTGACTTATACTGCAATTTTAAAGCCTCTAGCATTTCGTTTTCATTTAATCACCATTTTCTGTCTGCCATCAGCATGATAACAACTTTTGGTGTTATCTTAGGCTCAAATTTTCTATTTACATGAAGTAGAGTGATTATATTGAATTTATTCCTAGGTCTACTGCTAGGAAAATTGGCTCGCTGTCATGCCAGACAATTTTTCTCGTCAAAATCGATCTTGTCTATTTACAAATTTCATACTCGTGCGTGCATTGAATACTGCTGCGAAATCTGGTATCGTTCTTCTGCTATATATCTACAGACTCCTGACAAAATTCAAACAAGAGTATGTAATGTCATTGATCATGACCTGGTATCTCGACATCAGTCACTTTCTCACTGATCTAACGCAGATTTCCTCTGTCTTTTCTGTTAATATTTTCATGGTCATTGTTTCGATGAGCTTTCGTCATTGGCGTCCTGACTGAATACATTTAAGTGTGCTTGTGCGTTGTGGTGCAGTGGACATCGACTCGGAACGAGAAATCGGAGAGCCGAGTTCTAATTCTAGTTGAATTCCTTGCATTCACTTACGCGCAAATACTTGAGAAAGATATTAATATCTCTCTCTTCTTCCTATGGGTTAAATAACAGAAAAAATTGGATTTTGTAGTCTTGGTTAACAAGAAGTCTACTGCAGAAAGTAATGACAATCTATTACGGTAAAAAATATTCTGCCCAGTCAGTCATGACTCTTTCAAGACATGATCGCCCAAACGCGTATCACATATGGCAATTAACTTCCTGACTAGATTCGCAATTTGGTCTTACCGTTTTTACCAGCCAGATGTGACCGTCTGTTATATTCCAATTTTTATCGCACATCACTCCTGTGGAATTCCCGATTCTTTGCTTCCCTGTCAGATGGTGCATAATCTGACGTAATCAGTTGAAGAACAAGGCCAGTACGCTGAAACGCTTAATCACGATGGCTTGTGTTAGAACGAGCATCGAGGTGTTCCGAACGCCAACGACTACCTAATTTTACCCACAACGCTGCGATCAACTCGAGAGATAGTTTTAAGTTAACTTCCCAACAATGCACCACACCGAGTTCATTTTCTCGAGCTGATACCAAGAAAATGCTTTAGAAGATATAGCAGAAGCCAATCTTTCCTAAGAGCAACAAAGGGCAGGAAATTGTGGAGAGCCATAATCGACCACGTTGCTCTTCATTAGGGGCTGTATTACTTCTGTTTAAAATTAGTAATGACAGGAACAGACATTCATAATCAGATTATTTTAAAATCCTTTCGCATCCAAAGAAAGGCGATAATTCCACAAAGATGTAAAGGATTACGAGGCGTGAAAGAGAATGAGAACATTCAGGGAAAAATAAGGGAAATAAAAGAACTGGTTTCAAAATGACAGAGGATGGCGAATTGCTATTGCACTTAAATGTTTGAGGATTGTAGTTGACAGGGAAGCAAGAAATTGGAAGTTCCGCAGGTGAGATGTGCGGGTAGAGAAACTATTAGAATAGAACTTACGATTCAGTCAGTCAGTTAATTGCCATACGTGATACACGCTTGGGCGATCATGTCTCGAAAGAGACATGACTGACTGGGCAGAAGATTATCCCGCAGTAGTTTGCAATTGCTTTCTGCGGTAGACTAGTTGCCGACCAGAACCCAATCTCTCCTGCTATTTAACCCATAACTGGAAGGAAGAGACGGATTAATATCTTTACCAAGGGTATTTGCGCGTTAGTGAATACAATGGATTCAACTGGAATTCGAACTCGGCTCCCCGGTTTCTCGTTCCGAGCCGATATCCACTGTACCACAACGCACATCCCAGTAAAACGATGAGGCCTATTTGCCAATCTAGAAATATGCTTAAATTTATGCGGAGACCTCATTAAAACAACTGTCATTAATGTATTTATTGAAAAGTCAGTGAACGATTATATTTTTTTCACGATATCTTTTGTCGCTTTCAGTAATACCTCTTCTTTAAGACATTTTTCAGCAAAACCTCTTTTTTACTACACTCTTTTGGGGGACGCATTTCGTTCATCTATTTGTGCAAACGTTCCAGGTAAGTTAACTCAAAAGTTTTGTCTTTCTTGCCTTCGATATTTCATGTTGTGAGTATTCAGTTGAGTGCCATACGTGATACACGCTTTGGGCGATCAGTGTCTCGAAAGAGACATGACTGACTGGGCAGAAGATTATCCCGCAGTAGGTTGCCATTGCTTTCTGCGGTAGATTAGTTGCCATCAAAAGGCTATAGAACCCAATCTGTCCTGTTATTTGACTCATAACTATAGGGGGAAGAGATGTATTATATTATTAGGTAGTAATTAGTGGGGGTTCAGTTTATTACTTCATAACAATATAAAACTGATCCCCCATTTTATGACCAGTATAAGCCTTAATCATGTTTCCAACTATTATATTCAATCAGTCAGTTAAGTGCCATACGTGATACACGCTTTGGGCGATCATGTCTCGAAAGAGACATGACTGACTGAGCAGAAGATTATCCCGCAGTAGGTTGCCATTGCTTTCTGTGGTAGACTGGTTGCCGACCAAAGCTATAGAACCCAATCTGTCCTATTATTTGACCCATAACTGGAGTAAAGAGATGAATTAATAACTTTCCCAAAGGTATTTGTGCAGAAGTGAAATGTTGTGAGCATTACATCCACTAAAACTTCTCAGAATGTCTACTGTCTCTTTCTGATAGATAACACCAGGTTCTCTACTCTCCTTAAAACATAATCATTTATCACAGTTTCTTCTTAACAAAGCATAAATCAAACTTTTAATAAGTTACGCCCTACCAATGTGCATCGTGACTTAATGGATATCGGCTTGGAATTAGAAATCGGATTTTAGAGTTCGAATTCCAGTCAGTTTCTTTACATTCACGCTCAAATATACTTCGGACACCAATGAGTCCATTTATTGTCCTCCAGATATGGGGTAAATCTACGGCTATATCGTGTTGAATGCACCGGTTCCCGTCCGATCACCGAAGTTAAGCAACATCGAGCCTGGTCAGTAACTTAAATGGGTGACCATTTGGGAATACCAGGTACTGTAAATGTAAGGACCAAGAATGGTCTACCGGTCCTCCAGGTTGGATGCAGGGCTAACAACCCTGCCCCGTAAAAAAACAGTTTGTTACAGAAACAGCAACAAAAAGTTGCTGCCCTATGCACCACTGGTGTGATAGATAAATGATGATGATGATGATGATGAGATATGGGGTAAATCGCATGACAGACTGAGTCCTATAGCCTTGGTTGGCAACCAGACTATCGCAGAAAAAAAATGCAACCTACTTCTGAAAATCTTTTGCCTCGTCAATCATGAATCGAAATACGTAAGATAGACTGAGAGTTTGGCACTAATCTGGTTGATTTTTCTAACGATTTAAAATAACCTGGAGCTAAGCCAATATATATATATATATTATTTAACTTGAATGCTTAACGAAATCCAGATAAGATGAAATTTCACCGTAAGCTTTGACAACAGTTCGAGTTATTTCAATCCAAGTTATTCTGGTTAATCCTGCTGGTTAAATGACAATTATCTGAAAACTTTAAAAAATCTTTTATTCGTATTAATAAAAAAAAAGTAATAAATAATTTTATCTAGAACACACAGGTTGTCTCAAAACCAACATTTTTCTGCTAGCCACTTTCAAGTGATCGATCGAAATTTTGAATAAGTTCGATTTAGCAATTTTTATTAATGTTTTTTGACGGTAGAACCCATAACATCAGAGACAAAAGAGATTTGCGTCCATTTTATTTCGACAAGATAATGATAGACTCGACGAGTCTGTGAGGCGAAGACAAGATGGCGGCTATTAAGGAACGTGTATTTGATAAGAGAAAGATATAATCGTCCATCAACGAAAATCTAGTCGTTTGACGCCCATAAAACACAACTTCTGTAGACAATGGGGCAGTTATATATACTTAGTTTTCATCACGTGCACAACATTTGGTTACACAGCCGAGAATTCCATTCCATCCATTTTTCACTCATTTAGTATTTCCTTTTATTCAATTATTCCCTTTTGACCTTTAGCACTATATTAAAAATGACCAAACGCAAACAAGGACTTGATTCTATCTATCTATCTATCTATCTATCTATCTATCTATCTATCTATCTATCTATCTATCTATCTATCTATCTATCTATCTATCTATCTATCTATCTATCTATCTAGCTATCTAGCTATCACCGGCTTACGGCCTATCACATTGAATACACCAGTTCTCGCTCGATCACCGAAGTTAAGTAACGTTGAGCCTGGTCAGTACTTAGATGGGTGACCACTTGGGAATACCAGGTGCTGTAAGCGTATAGTGAGGGATGTGCGTTGTGGTGCAGTGGATATCGACTCAGAAAGAGAAATCGGTGATCCGAGTTTGAATTCCAGTTGGTACCCATGGGACAGGTGTTAATCTGTCCCGTCCCGTCCCTTCCCTTCCCTCCAGTTATGGGTTAAATAACAAGGGTAGGACTTGGAGACCCTGCCTTTAAAAACAATTCTCAATGAATCTTGATACTCGAAAAAAAAAGTATTACTAGACACAAAGCTTAAATAAAAAACAACAATAAAATTGTTGAAAAGAGAAAGGTATTTCCAGCAAAAAATAAATAAAATTTAGTTGGCATTAAATGATACGACGAGGTTGATATGCCACAAAAACAAACCAACCAACCTTCACAAACCTCTGTGGTATGCGTATCAACTTTTACAGCGACGAACAAGTCCCCTGCCATCCTAGTGCTTTGCAAAACCGACCCCCTTCTCTGATTTCTCGATTCCTGGTTACCTTCCTCTCTTAAGGAAAGACTCCAATGTTCATAAGCATGGTCTGGGGGTCTACGTCATCGAACACTTCCCACTCGCTAGAGTGACTTTTCTTGAGTCTCCTGACCATTCATACATGTCTCAGTCTTTCACGTCTACAATCAGTTAGCTATCTTTTCTCTCTCTAGCGCCCCGCTTCCTCTCTCAACTGCTCCTTGCTAGACAGTGTTTCTGACAATATACATTCTTTGGAATCGAACTTAAGGGCTGCTATATGTTGCTTCATTTTATTAGCAAACAACATCTTAGAATCATTTAAGATCCTCTTACACTCATTACGATCAGAATCAAGAAGGCAGCTAATTATGCTCAGAGGCGCAGTCTTCAACGAAGAGTCTAAACACTTTTTTCCAAGAGACGTCACACGGAAAACCGCGGAACGAATCCCATTCTGCTCTTTGGTAGCAGTAAGAAATTCTGTTGATAGGAGGTTCCTGTGTGGAGTGGGAATGGAGAGAGATATTAATGGAAACCACAGCATGATGAGAGTTTCGAAGAAGAAAAAACAGCATGGCTTGGCACGAAATCAAGCAGAGAAGCCTGTTTTATAAGAAGAGTGGAGAAGAGCGTGGGGAGAGCCACGACTTGCGTCAGAGATTGAGTAATTGCAAAGTTCATAGTATGGATGTCAGCAGGATCAGTGACAGAGTTTTTTAACCACTTGACCGGGTGGGCATTAAAATCACCGAACACAAATATGTTAGCAAACGGGTGCATAGATTCCAAAGAAAAACTACTGGTGACCCTGCAAAAGTGCTTTGAACAGCAGCAAAACCTCCATACCTCATTTAATCAATAAATGTGAAATCCTCACAGCCACAACAGACAAGGCCGAGTGCTTTGCTCGCAGATTCTTTTCCAACTCCACATTTGTGTCGTCTGGTGTGTCCACACCGGATTTCCTACTTAGAACCGAGGCACAACTGAGAGACGTATACATAAACCCCTTCTCTGGTCTCTAACATAATTTTAAAGCTTGACCCCATAAGTCGAGCAGACATGACAAAATCCCTGTCATCGTTATGAAAAAAGAAAAAATGTGCACCTGAACTCTCCTCTGTCCTCTCCAAAATCTATAACTACTACCTCTCTGCTTCCTGCTTTCCTGCCTTAAGGAGGTCTTTCTCCGTGGTTGCTGTGTATAAGAACTTTGGGGAACCATTCGATCCCTATAATTATTGCCATATCAGCCTCCTACCGATTTTTGGCAAAGTGTTCGAGACTATCCTCAAAGCTGAAGTGCTTCAACAGCTCACAGCCTATAACCTATTCTCCGACAGACAATACGACTTCCGCTTCGCCAGGTCTACTGTTAATATGCTAACGACCATCACCGAGTACATATACCGAGCTCCCAATAAGAACGACGAAGTTTCTGGGATATGTAATAAGAAAGAAGGGCTTGGCGAATTTGATACTCACAGGTTGGATAGAGGGAAACAAAGATAGAGGAATGCAGCACATGACATACTTGATGGGCTTAAGCAAATAGATGGCAGAGAAGGATTTGGGAGAAATGACAAGACAAAATATATTAATTACAAGAGATAGGAAAATTTGGAGGGCCGTGATCACCTACGTCCTGAAGAGATACGGCAAATAAAAGAAGAATACGTTCAGTTTTGTGTACTATATGCAGCAAATGTAGATATGAAGATTGTGTTACTGCAAACTCCCAACTGGGGAGGGCCTAATCGAAAAATAAAGATATACAGATTTTGCGGTGGGTCTTTAATTCGCTTGTTTATTGAATCTGATGCTGGTTATGATTGAGGATAAAGAGTTTTGTAGAACCGAGGGAGGGAGAATACTATGGAATCGAAGGGATTCGGTGGTGTTTTGTTGTTCTTTTGTTTTTCCATCAACGACAAAACATCTCTTTTAACCGTATTTACGTCCATGGTGATAACGATGTTATCTTCGGGGAACACACTCTACGATATTTTGTAAGCAGGTATACTTGAAGGGAAAATACTGGAAGCAATGAGTAGAGAAACTTTTATTTCTATTTTAAAAAAGAAAGACGTAAGATTTTAAATATCTTGAAAATATTTATAGCCTTCCAGGCAGCTGCGAAAAATTAATAGACATGAACATATACAGTATAACCCGGATATAAGAGACCCTGATTTAAGAGAAACTCGGATATAAGATAGATTTTCTCTGTTCCCAAATTACAGCCTGTGGTAATGTATATAAAATAGACCAAACTCGGATATAACAGAAACCCGGATATAAGATAACTTTTATCCGGTCCCGACAACTCTCTTATATCGGTTACACTGTATATACATAAATACATACACACATATCTATATATATATGTTCATTCAGCAATGAATTAAAGCAGTCTCAGCTATTGGGCGTGTATAATGATAATATACACGCTAAAAAGTATGCCTCCTTCTACCGAGCGCCCATAGCTCAGAGGTAGAATCGCCGACTGACGCCAATTCGGTCGGGTTTCAATCCTGGGTAAAAAGCAATCGGAGTCTAACCGTACTGATGAGCTGTGATACAGCGAAACAGATCTGTCTGCGGATGACTATATATATATATATAAACAATTCGTCATCCACATACAAGCTTGTTTCGCTGTATCACAGCTCATCAATGTAGATAGACATCCACTTGTCTCTGGCCGGGATCGAAACTCGACCGATTTGGTGTCAGTCGGAGTCACTAACTCCTAAACCATAGACGTATGAAATGGGAGAAGAGAAATTTTAGCGTGTTATATATAAGCGGGGTATACACACGTATGTCATTATATATATATATATATATATATATATATATATATATATATATAAAAGTCATACAAGCCTGTTTCGCTGTATCACAGCTCATCAATGTGGCTAGACATCCATTTGTTTCTGGCCAGGATCGAAACTCGACCGTCAAAGTCGCTAACCCCTAAGCCATAGGTGCATGGAATCAGAGAAAGGAAATTTGAACGTGTTGTATATAAGTAGTGTATACACTATATATATATATATATATATATATAGATAGATAGATAGATAGATAGATAGATAGATAGATAGATTTGAAGAGTGATATATATTGGGTTTAGAAGTAATTCATGGGTAATCTTTTCAAAATTAAAAATGTACAAAGGATACGCCTTCGTACAATGTTTTATGTTATTTGAAAGAGATGTATTTGCTCTACAAGATAGTATGGTATGATTTCTAACCTTTTTTTTATTTTTGTGTATTTTCAGATCTTTGAAATGCAATATCATGTGGACAAAACTGAGAATTTTCAACACCATTTGCTTTTAATCGAGGTTTTAAGGCCGCCGAAGCTGCTCGTGAGATTTGTGCTGTGTATGGAGAAGAAGCAATTTCCTGAAAATACCACCCACCGTTGATTTTCGAGCTTTAAAGAAATGAGAATTTTGACCCCAAGGACAGATCAATTGTCAATGTCGACTAATTGAGTTTGATAAAGAATGACTGAATCAACTTTTTCACGAAAATACATGTCAATCGATCAGAGAATTGGTCGTTTAGATAAATTGTTATTTGAGAAAAAAACTGTGGCGAACCCACCTTTGCTCAATGGGAAAGGTTAAGAAAATCGGCGCTTGAGTGTCACATTTTGATCAAACACAATTGTCGCCAGTCTGGTCGATATCGTCACAAACGGCAGTTATAAATGATGCCTTCATGCCAATATGAATCAACGAAAAAAATGGTTTTCCCCTGAAAACAAGCGACTCCGCGAGAAAATATGTCATTCATCCTCAAAAGACCATGTGTGTATAATGCGATTAGGAAGGTGTAATTCATTACGAACTGCTTGAGAACAAACAAACACTCAGTGTGGAATTTTACGTTCAACAACTGCACAAACTCAACGGAGCAATACAGAAAAAAAGAACGAATAGGCGTTCTTCTGCAACATGACGACATCCATTTCCACATCGACAATATGACCAAAGCTACAATTCAAGAAATCAAATGGGAAGTTCTACCACCTCCTCCATGCTCTTAAGACTTAGAGTCGTCAGATTTTCATCTCTTTTCGAGCGCTTTGCGCGGTGTATCGTTTTATAGTGACATGGAATTGAGGAGATGGTGGGACAAATTATTTTAGTCAAAGCTAGGAGAATTTTATCGTCGAAACATTGAAGAACTTATTGAAAAAGGGAGGATGTCATGCACAACAACGTTGAGTAATTTTCATTTGTAGTTCTTTTGTTTGAAATAAATAAAAAAAACCGTCATGAATTATTCCTCAAACCTATAGATAGATAAGAATGACTGATCTGGAGAGTAACGTAGATAGATAGATAGATAGATAGATAGATAGATAGATAGATACTGAAAGGCGACTTGATAGATAGATAGATAGATAGATAGATAGATAGATAGATAGATAGATAGATAGATAGATCGTGTGAAGACTGTGATAGATAGATAGATAGATAGATAGATAGATAGATAGATAGATAGATAGATCGATCGATCGATCGTGTGAAAACTGTAATAGATAGATAGATAGATAGATAGATAGATAGATAGATACTGAAAGGCGACTTGATAGATAGATAGATAGATCGTGTGAAGACTGTGATAGATAGATAGATAGATAGATAGATAGATAGATAGATAGATAGATAGATCGTGTGAAAACTGTAATAGATAGATAGATAGATAGATAGATAGATAGATAGATAGATATGAACAGATTTGCAGATAAATAGGTAGATTCTTATCAAAAGTGTGTTTAATTAATAATTGACGTTCAGTGCTCTTTTTTGTTACACTATCATTTGGAATAACCTGCCAGTGTGAATTTTCAAATATATATATATTTTCAAATATATATATATATATATATATATATATATATATATATATATATATATATAGGGAGATTCCAAAATAGATTTTATTCATCACTTTCCATGTTGTATAAAAAATTACATTAAAATAAAGTTGACAGTGCTCGATCTGCAAGGGAGCTGGTATACAATAATTTGAAGAAAGGCCCGTAAGAAATGTACTGTTCCTTAGCGTTTATTTTTAATTTTACATTGCTCAATCTTTTGTATTGATAAAATTAAAAATGAACGTTAAGAAACAGTAAATTCCTTTTGTCCTTTCTTCAAATTATATATATATATATATATAATTTAATTGTTTGAACGTTATTTTAATCGATACTCGTATTTGAATAGATATTCCGTTTTTTTAAAAAAATTAAACTGTATATTTATATATATATATATATTTTTACTGGCTTGATTACTTACGAAAATGTGTCATTCAGCAGGATTCGAATCTGCGACCCTAACAGCATAGGAGAAGCTAATACTTGATCTTGTGCATCTTAGAACACTCGACCACGAATAATTCCACAGTCTAATCGTAGTTAATATATATTACTAATTGTCACCCAATACAAGAGCCAACGGCCATTCACAGTAGAGAGTTACTGATTGAGGTTGATAAACATCAGAGGCAGAGGTAAATGGCGTTTCTTGAGAAGCAGCACACGTTTAATAAATCTCTATATATAAAATATATGTGTATGTGTGTGTATTCGTATGTCTCTATTCTAACTAACCCTACTTCTCCGAAACCCTTGTTCCGATTTCAACCAAAATTGGGTCCCTTGCCGATCATGGACATGAACCTTTGATGTACACATAATTTTTTCGTATCAATTTACAGGGTATGGCAGATATCATCAAAAAGCTTAGAATTTACGAATTCTACTCTTTCGAAACGCCTTATGTGAATTCAACCACAATCGGGTAACGTCTAGATCAATGTCCGAGCCTTTGATGTACACAAAACCTTTTTGAATCAATTCACAGTGTTCGTCTAAAATCAACGACAAACATAATTTCGAGTGGTTTTTTGCACAGTTTTATTCATTTTTTAAGACGCTTCACTCAAACTCAACCAAAATCGAGTTACTGGTAGATCAATGTCTGATGCTATGATATGAAAACAAATTTTCAATTGACACTCAGAGTACGGCAATAATTAATGAAAAATATTCCTTTCTCCGAAACGCTTAGTTGTATTCCGACAAAAATCGGCTCATTTTTGTAACTTCTTTTACCTTATCATATGCCATAATAATTTCATGTTTTCTACAAGGTGTCAACTCCTCCGACGTTGCAGGGACAATGAATCCACTTATTCTGCTTCAAAACGTCATCGCATCACATTACAGGCTCTCGCATCGCCCGCCCCCGTTCTTCCAATTGTGCATACATCATTCCTGTTTATTGGCAAAATTGACCAAGCATGAATCCTATCTTACAAAAACCCAATATTAACTTCATACTTTTTTAACTTACGTGTCACGGAAACCTCATACTGAAATTATTTGAATAAGCACTTGACCTCAGCATTTCAACATAACTAAAAAAAAAAAAATCAACGTCGGACTATGGAGCTAGTATAGAAAAAATAATCTTGCCTCTGAGAAAATTATTTGAAAAATAGGCGTACCGTACCAAATAATCACTGTGCCGTGAGAGGGTCGCGTAATTTGAAAGAAATATCTTTATCGTGTCGATGCTTAAATTTGCCACACAGCAGTACTTCAAATATGGGTATCAAGGTTGTTGACTAAGTGTCGGATTACTCATTTCTGATTTTGAGGTGACACATAAAAGTTATAACATATTATTTTCTTTCTTCCTTTTTTACACTGGTGCTTTGTACCAACTTGCATATTTTATTTGTTTTTTTTTTTAGGGTTACCTGAGAGGGTAAACGAAAGTTCATAGGACCAATTTTTGTTTGTTTCTATACCCGTCCGAATTCTCGTCTTTTTTCTTCTCTTTCTACATTTTTTATCTTAGGTTCTTCCTCTTGTTTATCCTCGTCGCAATCATCCTTCGACCAACCTTGCTTGGTCGGAATTCCGTCGACAATACCACACCACACCACACAACACGGTTAAGCACTGTACTCAGATTCTGGTGCTGTGTGTGAACGTCATAGATTTCTTTCGATGGCTGATATAGACGTGGATCCCCGGCCATCCATCCATCCAGGTGTTTTTTTTATATAAAAGACAGTATCTCAAGGAAGATTGCCAACCAAGACTCAAGACCTCTTCCTAGCCATAAGTTGAATCTCCCGCGGTTGGTTGCCAATTTTTACTGCTGTAAATTAGTTGCTAACTAAAGCTATATGATCCAGTCTGTCCTTTTATTTACCCGTAGCTAAGGGTAGAAGAGATGGATTCATACCTTTCCCAAGGATATTAGCACGTAAGCGAATATAATGAATTCGACCGGAATCCGAGCCGCTATCCATTGCTACACGTGCCTCCTTCATGCTAATTCTTCCTATCCGATCATTAAAGGACATTGCAGCAATAAACACAAATTCACCCTCTTTAAATGTGTCTATTATAGTCACTTTCATTTCATTACGTATGTCCACTTGTGATATCTTCTTTCCTTCTTTCATTTATATAACTAGCAGTATAGCCCGGCGTTGCTCGGGTGTAATGAAAGCTTATATATATATATATATATATATATATATATATATATATATATATATATATATAATCGATTTTCTGCACTATTGTAAGAACTGCAACCTTGAAACTTTTGAATGTCGTTTCTTATGTCTTTGTCTATGAGCGTATCAAATTTGATTAAAATCGGACCACTCCTTCTATAACCCGATTTTTTCGCGTATCGATTTTCGATATTTATCGGCACAAAACCTAGCTAAAAACACTCGCAGACGCTTATAGTACAACTGGGTAAATTTTCAAGAAAATTGTTCAGCCGTTTCGGAGTCTATAGGTAACGGACACACACAAACACACACACATACACACAGACAAAGTTCCATTTATAAATAAGTTTAGATTAGATCTATAATGTTGTATATTCTCTTGTTCTTCAGCCTCATTATCATTTCTTCTATAATATTCTCTAATCGTTGAGAGAGAGAGAGAGAGAGAGAGAGAGAGAGAGAGAGAGAGAGAGAGAGAGATCCTTTTTCTTTATTTATTTTTCTTATTCGTTGAAAAAGAACTGAGCCGGAATTTACTCATTTCGCCAGGCAGGCGAGAATGTAACCCGAGGCCTTTTTTCATCTGGGGTGCGCATACGTGTTCATAAAAGCAAGCCCCCTAAATTGCTGAGTATCCACAATCCCTGCCACGCCGTGCAATGAGGCTGGTACTGTCACAGGGCTGGAATCCCCGGGAAAAGCTACGCCTCTCCTTGGTGCACACTGCTAGCAGAAACGGCTATGTTTTCGCTCTGACAGTATCAAGGAAACTGGTGCGATTAAGCTCAATTTTCAATCCTGCGAGCACAATAGCAACAAATATAAAGACGCGTGAGCAGAAGGAACCGTGGCAAACCTAAAGATATGTTATGGTAAAAGTGCGGATTTTTTTTTACCCTCCTACTTGTTTGGGATGTGCGTTGTGGTGCATTGGATATCGGCTCAGAACGAGAAATCGGGGAGCCGAGTTCGAATTTCCACCTGAATTCATTGCATTCACTTACGTGCAACTACCCTTGAGAAAGGTATTAATCCGTCTCTTCCTTCCAGTTATGGGTTAAATAATAGGACAGATTGGGTTCTATAGCCTTGTTCGGCAACCAGTCTACCGCAGAAAGCAATGGCAAACTACTGCGGGATAATCTTCTGCCCAGTCAGTCATATCTCGAAAGAGACATGATCGCCCAAGCGTGTATCACGTATGACACTTAACTGACTGACATATTTGTACTTTGGATCGAGCACTGGGCTGTATACGAAAACAAATATCTACTAAAATTAATGAAAACGGTTAATAGATATTTATTACTATTTGCCTAGTCTGACATATGGCTAACATAGTGGGAAAAACCCGTGAGGTTCAAACTGAATGGTAATGCCATACGAGATTAATTCAGTAATAATCATCTTATCTCTAATAAATGTTAATAGTGAAGTACAGATGATTATTGATTTTTGTAATGGTTGCTGACTTAGAAATATTTCGTACAAAAGTTTTAAAAAATGGAATAAATAATATGATATCATGTTACATTTAACAAATTGTTTTATCTTGTATAAATTAGAACTGATTACTGCCCTGTGAGTGGGAAATCCAAAGATAATAATTCTATCACGCTATGCACCTCCGACGACGTCGCGTGATAATATATATATATATATATATATATATATATATATATATATATATATAAAAATAAATAAATAAAAGGAAAAAAATTACGCCAAGATCATGTTAAAATGGAGACCAGAGAGCAGAGTTACAGTCGCAAGTTGAGAAATAAATAAAACGTTTATATTCCGCATTGGAACAAAAGAAAAAATTAAACTGGTCGATATGGCTTTCAAAGCTACAAGTATGAAATAGAATATTGGAGACTTAGAATGTTGTACATCAAGTAATGAGATTCGCAATGTAACAACTTTTTAGCAAATTGCAGCAAACTCCAATTGGCTCACAATCAATACATGGAAAGTGAAAATGCAAATCTTAATCGAAAAAGGAAAAAATGTATAAGCTTAAATGTTATCTCTCACTTAATCAATGAAACGCTCGATAGTTGTATAAAGATATAGAAAGCGCTTATCTCACTTTGGTAGAGATATGTCACGTGGGTCAGATGATGGATACTTAATGATGTCACTCCATACAGTGACGAAAGCACCGGTCATTTTCCAGTTCGCTGACTGTAACCAAATGGTAAGGTTGCTTTATTTAGCTCACCTCCTCCAGGTCCGGACAGTGACTAAATCGACTTCCGCAGCAGCTTAGAAGACAATAATACCGTTTCTCTTTTGAAATATATTATTCTAGAGTACAGAATGAAGTCTACGGCTATATCGTGTTGAATACACCGGTTACCGTCCGATCACCGATGTTAAGCAACATCGAGTCTGGTCAGTACTTAAATGGTGACCATTTGAGAATACCGGGTGCTGTAAACGTAAGGAACAAGAATGGTCCACCGGTTCTCCAGGTTTGGGGGTTGGGTGCAGGGCTAACAACCCTGCCCCATAAAAAAACAGTTTGTTACAGCAACAAAAAGTTTCTGCCCTATGCACCATTGGGTGTGATGGATAAATGATGATATAGAATGCAACTCCAGCTCTTAGTCCACAATTTGGAGTTTCTAATTTAATTCTCTAAGAAGTGTTTTAACAGAGGACGGAAAGAGCGACAGTGAGATCTGAAAACACATTGGGATGACAAAAGATGCAGTCCAAAACCAAAGCAGAGTATTAAGAGACAGAAAAACATCGTTCGAAACAAAGGAACGGAGTACTGAACTGTTATGGGATATCTGTCTATCTATATGACAGTGAATGCTGAAAAATCCCCCTCTCCAGATATAGACTAGAAGCAATAGAAATTTAGTTTTACAGAAAGATGCTGAGGACACGATCGACTGAACATGTGAGGTATTAGAAAAAAAGGAAACACCAGGAAGATGCAGATGAAGTTTATAGGGCACGTAATGCGGAATGAAGGCTTGGAGAATCTGATACTCACAGGATAGATTAAAGGAAAGAAGGACAGAGTAATATTTGATGGGTTTGAATAAATGGATGGTAGCACAGGATTTAGAGAAACAGCAAAACGATAATACTTATTAAGAGCTGCAAAGGAGAGGAAAATGTAGAGGGCATAAACCGCCTGCATTTTGAAGGGACATAGCACATAAAAGAAGAAGGTATTATACTAATAGGTCACTGAAAACATGACCCGGAAATCCGAAAACTCGGCGATGTAACGAAACATGGCTTCTAAAAACTCAGAATATTCACTTACAGAAAAAATTCCAAAATATTTTACAAAAAGTTTAAGTTCAATTAAAATTTCCTAATCGTTCTTCTTATTTTTACAAACATTAATTCTATTTAATTATTCTTTTTTTTTTTGTTATTTAAATAATATTTAATAATGACATATTTAACTGATGGATAAAATTTGAAAGGATTTTGTTTATATTTGCTTTTGAAGAGGAAATATATTGATTTTTCTAGATATTACATTTTTAATTTAACAAATTCAGTGGGGTTATTTTTTTATTTCTTCTCAAATAACGCAGGCAGATTTTCGATTTCATACGTTTGATTTTATTAGTCATTCAGTTAATTGTCGTACACGTTTGGGGAATCATGTTTCTTTCGAGACATGACTGAACAGGCAGAATATCTTTGTCATTACTTTCTGGGGTAGACTGGTTGCCAACCAAGGCTATAAAACCTAATCACTCCTGCTATTCAACCAATTCTCAAGAGAATTTGTGCGTAAGTGAATGAAACGAATTCGACTAGAATTCGAACTCGGCTCTCCGGTTTTCTATTTGGAGCCGATATCCATTACACCACAACGCACATTTCGAGCTTTTTTTACCAAACACACACACAAAAAAAGAGGTCATGTGTCTATTTTACATTACACCGAGGTCAGAGTATTAAGGGATCGGAAAATATTTTTAAAATCAAAGACAATAACGTTGAACTGCTTCAAATTATCTGATCTATGAGTAGCAGTGAGTGATGGATAATTTTGTCAAGGTAGAAAAGAATAGAAGCGGCAGATGTGATTCTACTGGCGCTATACTTCGTCTACTATGTGGTTACTGATGCATATCTCATTACGTCTTTTCGGCGTATCGTTTCCCACTGACACGCGTTGAAACCAGTTGTGGGAAAGTTGGTTCACTGTGCCATTCCGAAAAGTTTTTCTTATTATAATCTATCTTGAACTTTTATATGTCCACCATTCGCCTTTCCCTTAAATAATGCTGGTGCTTCTGTTTTATATCTATATATTCTTGACAAAATCCAAAGAAGAACCTGCAATGTTATCGGACCTGACCTGACAACTCGGGTTGAATCACATTCCCGCGGCCCTAACGTGACTTCCCGATGTTTTTTCTCTATATTTTTTTCTATGACAATTGTATTGATGAACTTTCTTTGTTTTCATGAGTTTTTTTTTCAGGAGTTCAATCTCAGTACTAACTTGGTCAGATTTGTGTTACGGAGTAATGAATATCAACTCGGAATGTGAATTTGGAGAGCCGAGTTCAAATTATTGTCGAATTCGTTACATTCACTACGCGTAAATACCCTTGGGAAATGTATGAATTCATCTCTTCTCTTCCACTAGCTATGAGTTAAGTAACAGGACAGACTGGTGCATATAAGCCTAGATTGGCAATCTGTCCCCCGCAAAAAGAAATGGCAATCTACCGCGGTAAAATATTCTGCCTAGTCTGTCAATAATCGAAAGAGACATAATCACCCAACTGTGAATCGTGCATGGCACTTTACTGACTGGCTAACTAGGTCTCACCATTTTACGGATGAAATTGCTAGATGTAGCCGTAATTTATCATGTAATGGTTTCTTCTGCTGCATCTTTTGCCTGTGAAATTCTCTTCCGGCGTCTTGCATTCCTATCTTCAAAAATGTAAATTCAACCTTTTGTGTCCACTAATCCCGCGATATTTGTCTATATTCGCTAGACGAGTCGCTGTAATTTTTAAAACTATTTTCGTTGTTTGGATTGTTGTCCTCATCTTTATTGTCATATTGACGACGTTTCGGTCGTCTTCAGGTGATTGAAATTTCGAACCAAACGTTTGCGATTGTAGGTTGTTCTGCTTCCACGAGTCATGACGCTTCCAGATGTCTCAGTATCAATTATCCCATTTAAATCAACAAGATCTTTGTCCAACTCGTGGACATATGGCTTAGTGGATAAAAGCGTTGTTTGGATCCAAGGACTTGATCCAAAGAGTTCTAAGTTCAGTACCTGGCTACAGTAAAGGTGAACAAAAAACTTAAAAAGAATTGAGTTAAAAGGGAGATAATTGATACTGAGACATCTGAAAGAGGCATGACTCGTGGAACTAGAACAATCTATCCCGGTGGACTAAATATAAAATTCTATCATTATCTCACCTGAAGAAGACAGAGGCATACAATTATTGAATCATCGTGAATATTTTTTTTAATCATATCACCGCGAGCAAGGCGGTAACGCCACTGATATGCAGGGGGCTACGTAAGAGTGAAAAGATTGGAAAAGAGAAAGCCGGAAACCACATCCTAAACAGGGAACAAGAGATGAGCCTCTACACCTGTTCAATAGACATGGGTGGAGTGTGAACCGGGCGATAGGTTAGTCTATCTACTCCAATTTATATGGCAAATAGAAATAACGACAATATGATATGATATGAATTGAAATTATCTGATCGATTTTGTCCTCCATTTGTCATTCCATTCACACAATCCCAGTGGGTTACTCGCTGTTTCCCTCCTTCCTTCGATATGTCTTGTAGGTGTTAAATTTTCCAATCAGTTTCTCATAAGGTTTAAATGGGATTTTAACTCTGCCTTTCTGGTTATAAGTATAAGTGTTTTTCTAGATTAATTTTAGAACTCTTTCGTTGCTCTCATAAACTGTCTACAGCATTCTCAGCATCCTTCTCTAGAACCACATCTTTGTCACTTCTAGTCTGTTCTTCATCAGGATTGGAAATTGTTCAGGAATTCAGTGTTCAGTGCCAGTCAACATTCTTCTTTGTTACAAACGAAATATATACATATATATGTGTGTGTGGAGACAGCAGATAATTTTCTAAACATATATTGTTAGATATAATAGACAATGAATGTCTATTATGTTTAATCAGGAGCTGTTCTAAACATCGTATTTTGGCTTTAATTTCAAGTGAAAATTAAGATAAAAATACTCCAACAATAGGTAGAAATGTTAAACCAATAAATAATGATAATCAAATTAAGCTCATTATATATTATACAAAGTTTAAAACAATTGACCTCATAGTCCCCAATAAACATACAACCACACAACTAAATCCTCTACAGAAAACCAATGTAGTGCATCAATTTACATGCCTGTTCAGAGATTATATCTCTGGTACTAATAATAAACCCACTACATGTATTAATTTTACTACAACCAACGCTCTCTCGTAGACTTACCTGTCACTTTTCTGATCAGAGGACAATTAAACAACATTTCTCAGAAAAACATAGTCATGTAGGTAACATTAGATAGATTTTAGTCAATAATACAATAATAGTCACTCATACACACAGTAAAAAGAACCTTCAGATACTGAAATACTAAAGGGTAAATTTATTCAATAAAATCGCTCCTGACTTTAATCACGGCCTCCAGGCAACTTCGGGATCTCCTGCAACAGTTCTACACGGTCTCCTTGTTTAAGTTGGTGAATGCTGCCATAATCCTTGACTTCGGTTTATCTAAGGTGTTACAAGGAGTTCTCACTGAACTGTGCCGCATATAGGAGTTGCAGTCTGGGGAGTTAGATAGTCAGCTGTAAGAGTGATCTGGTCGTAAAAATTATCTGACAGTAATAACTGGATTCTCCTGCTTGTGTGGCATGGTGTAGAGTCCTGTTGCCAAACATAAGGTATTCCAGAAGCCACCCTCTTCACCCAGAGCACAACTACCTCCTCAAGTTAATTGGTGTAGATCTCTGTGTGGATTCTGAAGCCCTGTGGCAAGATAAATGGCGATATACGTCGCCATCACTAGTGATCACTCCAAAAACAATAATTTTGACTGGATATATCATCCAAATATTTTCGAATCTTCTATACTGACCTCAGATTGAAACCCAAACACTCTAAAATGTTCGTACCTAACTTACAGCGCGAATTCAAAGCAGTGAAACATAGAATTTTTCTAATTTCTGGTGGAGTGATGCTCTTTTTCTAGCAGATGGTGCCCAACTGACCCTACTATACTGTGCAGTCGACAAAATAAAACAAAAATACAATGCACATGCGCGAAATTAAATTTTAAAATATAAAATGACGACAATTTACCCACCGTAGCATATATACAGATCTTCATATGTACGTTGATTTTTTATACATATTTTAATTTTGTATAGACAAATTCAATTGAATGAATACTCTGATCAGGTGTCATTTAATGTTGAACATTAAAAACATGAACAATGCTGAGATTTTTACATAAGCAAGACAACAATATACTTCATCAAATTACTAACGCTGACAACACAAAACAAATGTAAAAAAAAAAAGAATAACTAAAGGTCAGATTTAAGTAAGATTAGATGCAAGTGATTTTTATTCGATTTGACTGAAAAAGAATAACAGGTGATAGTTTTGTTCCGAAGTCGGTAAACTTTGGTTAGAAAAGTGAGACAGACAGGAAATGTTTTCATTCAATTTGCGTGCTAAGTCAAATTCAAAGTATGATACACACACATCCACGCGCTCACGCACACACACACACACACACACACACACACACACACACACACACACACACACACACACACACAAATCATTCATCTTCAAAAAAACTCTGAAGAAGCTTGTTAAAGTGAAACATGTGAGATTAAAGATATTTTCCTACTTGTTCTTTACTTATTCTCTTCATTTTGTCAGATTTCAATCTATATATTCAAATCACACACACACACACACACACACACACACACACACACACATATATATATATATATATATATATATATATTCCATTTTTAATCGAGTTATTTCGCTACCCAGGTTTCTACCATAAGTGGTGTCTTCAGGCGATTTTTAATAATTGATTTTACCTTTTACCGTTTTTCTTTTTAAGAACGCTCTTGTAATGGTGTTTTATTTGAACGTTCACGCGGCAGGAACTATATATATATATATATATATATATATATATATATATATATATATATATATATATATATATACGGATAACTATTTATGCTCTCACACCCTGATTGAGCACTCTGGAAGAATGGTAGAATTTGAAAAACAGTAGCTAACCTGGCATGTACGAATCGTTCATTCAGCAATGAATTAAAACACTCTCAGCTACTGGGGGTGTATAAAGATAATATATACGCTAAAAAGTTCGCCACCTTCTACCGAGCGCCCATTGCTCAGAGGTAGAATCGCCGACTGACGTCAATTCGGTCGGGTTCCAAAGAGTCTGAGCTCCAGGACCATGGATTAGTTTTAAATATAAATTAGTAACTAGTATTGTAATAATTGAACAAGTTTATATCGCAGGAAGAATATAGGCAGACTGACTCAGTAATCTGGGTGCTAATGTAGAACATTATCTGCTCAGGCATTTTATCTTGAATGATACAATCACAACACCTTAGTCCTGGTATTGCCCGATACCATCTTCTAAAGTTTAAAATAAAAATGACAACTACGAATTAATTTGCCATGTTTCTGTATATCTATAGTATTCCGAGAAGCACCTACCAATTCTTATTGCTTCTACAAATGTAATGACTTACTCATGATTGTACTAGCAGTATAGCCCGGCATTGCTCGAGTATAATGAAAGCTTTAAAACTAATCTATGGTTCCTGGAGCTCAGACTCTTTGGACTTTGGCACAAAACACTAAGAAGCAATAGTTGTTTCCAGTTAAAGTGAAACCGTAGACTGAAAGAAAAATGAATGGATGTAAGTCAAATTTTGATTTCCTGGTATCGATGTCAAATCTCTTAACTCCATGGTTAGATTCTGCATGAAATCGGAAAATTATGCTGTTTCATCTTCAGTTTTTTTTTTTTTAGCTAGCAACTTTTTTTGTAATAAGGACAAGCGCAGAGTACGCAAAGTCAAGATACGAAAGAACAAAGATCATTAGAATAATTACCATGAAAACATTTATAGAAAAGTCACAGGGAACCTATATAATGGCGTACAGTGAAAATTAAGTGGTTTAAATACAAATCCACTAACTTAACGATGAACTGCTGATGGCCAAAAGTATCGTTTAATACTACAACGGCTCAAATCATTGTGGATGCGGAATTTTAAAAAACTTATCCAGAAATTTCTTCATTTTTTTTATTCTATTAGTGTAGATAGAAATTGTGACACCGGAATCTGAAATTGTAATGAATTAGCTGATAAAATTCTAAAAACTAAGCAACCTATTAAGGAAACAATTGTTAGAAACAAAGAAAAGAGTACTGAACTGTTTTGCAATACCGTTTGACCGATGTGGCAATGGATCCTGGCCAATCTCCTCACAGATAAAGAAGAGGTTTGTGGTATCAGAAATGTTGTTCTACAGAAGGATGCTGAGAATAAAATGGATGGAGGATGAAAACAAATAAGAAGTCTTCGGGAAAATGGAAACAAACCAGAACCTTATACTCAGAATCAGAAAGAGGCAGATGAAATTTCTTGGACAAATAATGAGGAAAGAGAGCTTGAAAAAAATCAACGCCCATAGGACATATCAAAATCATAAGAGATGGGGAAGACAGAGGATGACGTAACATGGTTAAAAGACTAAACTTACTAAGAGCTCGAAAAGATGAGAAGTTAGGGACAACTATGATCGCCCACATCCTGTAGGGACACAGCAGGTAGAAGGATTATGATACAAGTGGATATGCGTGTTCAAAAAAATATATAGACTAAATCGATTTACTGTTTCTCTTTTTCTTCTGAAAATGTTTCTCGAAAATGGCGCTTCGCAATTTTTAACGCCACCATGAAAAACAGAAAAAATAATAAACACAAGGCAAAACTTAAAAACGTAGATAAAAACTGAAAGAAACAAAAGAATGAATGATTCTAATCTTCATGACTATAGCTATTGCGAATCCCGGAAAGAAGGAACAAGCCAGCTGAACATTAAATTCATTGATCTTGTTCCTTTTCTATCCGACCGGATGGACATAGATAAAAGCAATCGATCTTCTCTTTATTCGAAAATGCATCCATCCGAGATACTTAAATTGCTTTTTGCCATTTGTACACACACACACACACACACACACACACACACACACACACACACACACACACACACACACACACACATATATAACATAATGTATGATGTATATGTGTGTGTGTATGTGTGCGTATGTATGTGTGGTGTGTATATATATATATATATATATATATACATATATGGCATTTTTATTTATACTTTTTTATATTATTATTATTATTATTATTATTATTATTATTATTATTAAACTGTTTATTTTAAATTTGCAAAGACGTTTTATTTTCGAAGAGGACTACGCCTTCTCTAAATGAATGAACGTGCCCATCACTGTTTGTCATACAATGGTAATGTTTCTAAGCAGTTAATAGCTGCATGAAAAGAAAAGAAAAAAAAAGAAATGAGGGAAAATATGGATAGCTTAAAAAAGAATAAAACAAAAACAAGGTAAAATGAAAATAAGGCCAGCTTAAGTGAAACAAAGCGTAAATTATGAAAAGGAATCGAGTGAGAGGATGTGACAATTATTCTTTCCAGGTTGGGACCTACGCCTTACTATTTAGGAAACTTCGACGTCACGTCGTTGTGTTTGGAGAATCGCGTCCGCAATCGTGTGCAGATATCTTAATATACATATACATATCAAGATATACATAAACACATTTCTAGCAGCATATACATGCGCGCGCACACACACACACACATATATATATGTGTGTGTGTGTGTGTGTGTGTGAGTGCGTGCGTGTTTGTGTGTTTGTACAAATTCTGTAATGTGATCTTTTAATCAGATAACAAGCGCTAATATACACACGTACATACGTAAATAAAAATATGTAGTTTCCAGTAAGATTTGAACTTGTGTCTTTTTTGGTAGGAGAAACTCAAATATGATCATTCACTAAGAAATATGGTTTAATAAAATCAGTCGGATTAAGAAATAAAAATTTCGCTTTTTTATATAAGATTAATTCAAACGGGGTTTCATTATTTCTAGAAAGCAAATATTTGTCACTACCAGGCATTAGATGTAGTTCAAGAGAAAATACATTCCTTTTTACAAAGCAAATATTTGGCAACACCATTTATTAATTCGATGTATTTTAAGAAAAATACATTCTCCAAGACAGTGTTAGTCACCACCTCTACATAAATTTTAAAGATATATATATATATATATATATATATATATATATATATATATATTAGTCATTCACATACAAGCCTGTTTCGCTGTATCACAGCTCATCAGTGTGGCGAGATACATCTACTTACTTCCAGCCGGGTCGAAACTCGACCGATTTGGTGTCAGTCGGAGTCCCTATTTCCCTAAGCTATAGGCGCATGGAATGAAAGAGGTGAAATTCTAGCGTGTTATATATATATGTGGTGTATACACACGCCAGTCACCGAGAGAACTCAATTCATTATTGAATATATATATATATATATCTATATCCATCTATATATATATCCATCCAAAGAAAAAAGAAAGAAACTACTGGCCAAATTCCAAAGAGAATCTTTACTCTGATTACTTAAAAGGGACACACACATAAATTCTATATCTTCCTACATACATAAATAGCAAACCGATGGTTTTTTGTATTTAAATGTAAATCACTTTCACAACCAACATCCAACATTGTCTGATGAAGAGAATCTATCTCGAAACATAGAAATTCTCGTGCCTTCATAATTATATATATATATATATATATATATATGAAAATTGATTGATTGATTGATTGATTGATACTTAGTCATAATAGGATTAGACCAGTGCACATTTATATTAAAAAATGTTCAATGCAATTATATTGTAGAACTTTTGAATATTTTCCATTTTTTAACGAGTTATTACGCTACCTAGGTTTCTACCTAGCTAGCGTAATAATACGTTTAAAAATGTGATATATATATATATATATATATATATATATATATATATATGTGTGTGTGTGTGTGTGTGTGTGTATACACAAAATTTAGAGCTGCTAACCTCATTATCAAAAATAACAATTCACCTGCAAGATCTAAACTGCAGAGAACCAATATTTTTTTACGAATTTAGTTGTTTTTTGAAGAACTGGGTTCTTGTTCAATCCAAATTTCTAAATAATTACATCGGAAACACATTACCACCTGTCTGACGAGAAGACTCTCATTGTATCTCTCAGACCATTCTTCAATTCGATCTCATTTAAACACATACGTAGATCTACCAAACTCTATCCGTAACTTGTTGATAATACAAATCTAATAGCATCATCCACTAAAAAAAAAGGGGTTAAAAAAAATGGAAGCATCATGAATAAAAGAAATAAAAATCGAACACTAAATAATATCAATTATGAACACGGCAACAATATGCTTATCGTGATCTGTATCGTGCTCGGATGTGCGTTGTGGCGCAGTGGATATCGGCTCAGAATGAGAAATCGGAGAGTCGAGTTCGAATTCCAGCTGAATTCATTGCATTCACTCACGCGCAAATACCCTTGGGAAAGGTATTAATCCGTTTATTCCTTCCAGTTATGGGTTAAATAACAGGGCAGATTGGGTTCTATAGCCTTGGTCGGCAACCAGTCTACTGCAGAAAGCAATGGTCACCTACTGCGGGATACACGCACATGACATTACACGCATACATAAACACAACACATATTCAATCACACATAAATTAAATTCATCCTCGTTAATTACTAATAGTACAGCCGAAATTGCTCGGAAAAACAAAAACATTTGGGCAAATTTTTATATAATTCTATGTTTTGAAAAGAAAAATATCACATGAAAAATTGCATAAAAACATAACAATAGTACTTGTCTGTCATTTTTAATGAAACCTGCATAAAACTGAGATTGCTATATATCTAAATTTATTTATAATTGGAACTTTGTCTGTGTGCGTATGTGTGTGTGTGTGTCTGTGTGTGTGTGTGTGTCTGTGTGTGTGTGTCCGTTACCAATAGACTCCGAAACGGCTGAACAGATTTTCTTGAAAATTTACACAGTTGTACTATAAGCGTCTGCGAGTGTTCTTAGCTAGGTTTTGTGTCGAGGTACCCCCGATAAATCCCGAAAATCGATAATCGAAAAAATCGGGTTATAGAAGGAGTGGTCCGATTTTAATCAAATTTGATACGCTCATAGACAAAGACATAAGAAACGATATTCAGAATTTTCAAGGTTGCAGTTCTTACAATAGTGCAGAAAATCGATAATATATATATATATATATATTAACTTGCATATATTCTTTCAAACACTCTCACCATCTAACTAACCCTCATTCTCGGTACCCTTACCCGTCTATCATCCTCCTTCTGACATTTCCTATATCTAACCATCCTTTTCCCATCACTTCCCCGACCCTATGTATCCCCCTGCGCAACAGTGGCAGTGGAATGCCTTGCTCGGGGTGAAATGATATATATATATATATATATATATATATATATATATAAGGCAAGATGTTTGTGAGTGTGTCTGTTCATCTGCCTGTATGTCTGTATTTTTTCAGACCTTTTATTTTAGTTTTTGCTTCGGGTTTGGCTCTAAGTAGATATAATTGTAGTTCTTAGTCTCAGCCATGATACCATTTACTCAGAGGACTTATTTAGCCTTCAAAATTCAGTTTACGACGATAAAACTTATTTGATATCGATACCAGAAAATCAAAATTTGACTTACATCCATTCATTTTTCTTTCAATCTACGGTTTCGCTTTAACTGGAAACAACTATTGTTTTTTAGTCTTTCGTGCCAATATCCAAAGAGTCTGAGCTCTAGGTCCATGGATTAATTTTAAAGCTTTCATTACACCCGAGCAAGTCTTTTGACCCAAGTTTGGGGGTTAGCTATTTGCCCATAGCTGGGACCCTAACAGGTGCTACCACTATGGATTAGGGTGGACCCAAGAATATCAGCAATTAAGAGGTGGTTCCATGCTCGTAAAAAAACCCAATCAGAGGCCTTGCTGCCGGATGCAGTTTACCGTCATGCCCAGTACCAAATGTGAGGAAAGCCGTGATATATTTAGTAAGACTAACGATGACAACAAAAAAACAACAACGGTGTGTGATTTGGGGTACTATAAGAACCACCATAAGAAAGAGAGGGTGGACTTGCGCTGGCAGATATGAAGTAAAATAAGTTAAAGAAGAAAACTGCGGGTGGAATGAGGAGCTATTGCGATAAAGAACTAGATTAGCTTCCTTGTAACAATGTAAGTTGCAGTTCCTGTGGAAAACATTAAATAGTATTAAGAGTGTGATTAGTTCAATTTTTAGACTAATTTAGTCGGAATTGCAGGTGTTACGATTAATCCAGGCAAACACCCTTGACACCCTTGAATCCAAGGTCAGTGGCCTGCTTTTGCCCGGATAGCGAGAACACCAGATTCGGACGTACGACGTCACGTGCCAACAATTGGCCCGAAAGTAAGAGCCGCTTTCAGTTCAGTTTAGCGTTCGGGCTTGGCTTGGCCGGATGGTTGTGATAGCTTGCGATTGTCAGTTATGAAAAAAGTCCCCGGTCCAGACTTGGTCTGACCGAATTGGTGTGATAGCTTGCGATAGTCGGCTATGAAAAAAGTGCCTGTCTCAGATTTTGATCTGATCGGAGGTCTGTGATAGCTTGCGATAGTCATCTGTAAGTTCGGCTGCTAAAACCCATAGAAACCGAACGAAGTTTTGAAGCAGAGATTTGTCCGAAGAAAAATAAACTTCAACACACATCTCAACCCTTAGAAAAGGGAAAAGAAAAGGAAAAAGAAAAGAAAAGATGAATTCAACACAACTCAAACCCTAGAAAAGGAAAAAGAACAAGAAGAAAAAGAAAAAGGGAAAATAAAATAAATTGCACATCAAGAAGTAAAGAGAAAGAATGTTCAAGTGACGAAAACAAAGAGGAAGAAATAGAAGAAGAAAAATTTATAAAGAAAGTATAAAAGAAATCCAAAAACTCAGGACTGGGAAGACAAATGAAAAAAAAAAATTCGCCCTACTAAAAAATAAGTCGCTCAATTATGCTTTGATGTATTTTTGGTTTACATATATGTATCTCTTTCATGTAAATGCATGCTAGCATATTTCAAAACGTTTGATAAAGTAGTATTAATTTACTTAATCAGATATACCCAATCCCAAGTCGTATCTTTTGAATTTGTTTTCTTTTAGCTTTTGTTTGTCTCAACCTTTATGATTTATGATTCTCTTCCGTTAAACTATTTTTTATATTGTATATAAATAAAGCCTTTTATTTGTTATAAATGTATTTTTGTGTTTGCCTTCTCTTATCTGTCACCAGTTTAAAGCAATTCCATTTAGCGCGGTGGCGTTTGATTGATTGAGAGAGAAACCCTCGCATAATGGAATTGCAATTTCATTATTCCGTGTATTGTGTTGCAGCCCCACCTTCTGCCACTACCGTAACGGTGGTAGGCTGTATATATATATATATATATATATATATATATATATGAAATGGATAAAATGTTCTCTGAATTACGCCAAAATGAAAAAAAATACTGACATCTCCTTTTGACAGATATATTTACAAAAATTACACAAAAATATCATTAACTTTATTCAATTAAATCGCTATTCACTTATCCCACACCATTCATATTTTGGAATCTCCTACAACTCATCTGGAGGGCGTCCTTGTATAAATTGGTGAATGCTTTCATAATCCTTGCCTTCAGTTAATTTCTGGTATTACAAGTTTTATTGCACATAAAAACATAAAAATCAAAGGGGTTGCAAGAATGAGAATTTAGGTGGCCAGATGTAAGGGGTGATGTGGTCGCAGAAATTGTCTGACAGCCATGACAGGGTTCTCTATCGTTTGTGGAATGGTATAGAGCCTGTTGCCAGACGTAAGATCTTAGCAAGGTCTTCCAGCCACCCTTTTCGTCCAGGGCAGCACTACCTTCTAAAGTCACTTAAGGTAGACCTTCGTTTTGAATCTGAGGCCCTGTGAAGATAAATGGAGGTATAACATCGCCATCATTAGTGATCACTCCGAACACCATGACGTTAACTAGATATTTAATCCAACTCTTTTCGAATTCTCTGCATTGCCGTAGGATTGGCATCCAAACAATCTGAAATGTTTGTATTAGTGCTTTCAGCGAGAATGTGAAGCAATACAGTTTCAGTCGGTCAGTTAAGTGCCATAAGTGATACACGCTTCGGCGATCATGTCTCGAAAGAGACATGACTGACTAGGCAGAAGATTATCCCGCAGTAGGTTACCATTGCTTTCTGCGGTAGATTAGTTGCCAGCAAAAGAACCCAATCTGTCCTGTTATTTGACTCATAGCTAGAGTGGGAAGAGATGTATTATATTATTAGGTAGTAATTAGTGGGGGACCAGTTTATTACTTCATAACAATATCAAACAGATCCTCCATTTTATGCCCAGTATAAGCCTTAATCATGTTTCCAACTATTATATTCAGTCAGTCAGTTAAGTGCCATACGTGATACACGCTTGGGCGATCATGTCTCGAAAGAGACATGACTGACTGAGCAGAAGATTATCCCGCAGTAGGTTACCATTGCTTTCTGCGGTAGACTGGTTGCCAGCCAAAACTATAGAACCCAATCTGTCCTATTATTTAACCCATAACTAGAAGGAAAAGACGGATTAATGCCTTTCCCAAGGGTATTTGTGCGTAAGTAAATGCAAGGAATTCAACTGGAATTCGAACTCGGCTTCACGATTTGTCGTTCCGAGTCGGAATCCAACGCACATTCTTAAATCACTACAAACTGTGAAACGTTAATCCATGCGTTTGTACTACATAAACTTATTAGTCATCCACATACAAACCTATTTCGTAGCTCATCAATGTGGTTAGACACATCCACTTTCTTCCAGACGGGAGCGAAACTCGATCGATTTGGTGAGAGTCAAAGTCCCTACTGCCTAAGCAATAAGCGCATGGAATTTATCAGTCAGTTAAGTCCCATATGTGATACACGCTTTGGGCGATCATGTCTCGAAAGAGCCATGACCGACTGGGCAGAAGATTATCACGCAGTAGGTTACCATTACTTTCTGCGGTAGATTAGTTGTCAGCAAAAGGCTATTGAACCCAATCTGTCCTGTTATTTGACTCATAGCTAGAGGGGGAAGAGATGTATTATATTATTAGGTAGTAATTAGTGGGGGATCAGTTTATTACTTCATAACAATATAAAACTGATCCTCCATTTTATGCCTAGTATAACCCTTAATCGTGTTTCCAACTATTATATTCAGTCAGTCAGTTAAGTGCCATACATGATACACGCTTTGGGCGATCATGTCTCGAAAGAGACATGACTGACTGAGCAGAAGATTATCCCGCAGTAGGTTGCCATTGCTTTCTGCGGTAGATTAGTTGCTAGCCAAGGCTACAGAACCCAATCTGTCCTGTTATTCTACCCATAACTGAAGGGAGGAGACGAATTAATACCTTTTGCGTCATGGCTTGCTTTTTGTTACAGATCCTTCTATATTGTACAGTTTACAAAATTAAAAAACGGAAGAAAATAATGCGCATACGGAATATTAAAAATATAAAAAATGACAACAAAAAAACAACGGTGTGTGCGTGTGTGATTGACTGAGTGAGTGAGTGATTGAGAGAGAGAGAGAGAGAGAGAGAGAGAGAGAGAGAGAGAGAGAAAATAGCGAGGTAGCGACGGCTTAGTTCGTTCTCTTTACTACCAGTTATTAAACTTTACTACCAGTTGTGAAAACTCCTGCCGCGTGTTTGCTCTTTAACAGTTCCATTTTATTCTGTTTTTTGCAATAGTTATGTCGCCGTGTGGTGAAGAATATGTATAACTTCTTTATCATAATAAACACCGTTGTATACAATTCTACTACTGCAGCTTCTTCTCTCGCACTTCCCGCCTGTGGAACTCGCTCCCATATTCTTGTTTCCTGACGGCTACAACCTCCAGAAATTTAAATGCAATGTCAATACTCATCTATTAACCACTGGACTCTAGCTCTCTCCCCACCCCCGTATATCCTTCCCTTTCTCTCCACCTTTGTATCTGTCATCGCACCTGCATTCTCAGCTTCCTATTGCTCTTTTCTAACTAGTTTGTACTTCTCACTCTTTTCTAATTAATCTTTTTACAGTTACGTAGCCCCCCACTCATCAGTGGCATTTCTGCCTTGCTCGGGGTGAATTGATTAATATATATATATATATATATATATATATATATATATATATATATATATATATATATATATCCCTCCTATCACGCTCAGAGGCTTGGATTATCATATTTTTTGTAATGGAAGATACTCAATAGTAGGTACATCAATATATATGTAGCCCTCATTTTTGACGCTACATCGATATAAATATTTTGCCGTCATTTTTTGATTGTAATAATAATAATAATAATGTAATTTGATTTGAAAAAATAAGGAAACCAAATTTGATTTAATCATATATAAACAGTTAGGAAATTTTTACTTATTAATCCGACTTTTTTCATTACTTAAACGTTATTTTTTGAATGACTAAACATGGTTGAGCTTCGGTTACCGAGGAAGACGCATCCTCGAACCCTACCATAAAACGCATACTTTTCTTTTATCAAAAACCTCGAATATTCATGCCAGTAGATGAAAATAAATAAATTTACCGTTTAACAAATAAACCGATCCTCATATATATATATATATATATATATATATATATATATATAATTTTTTATCAAGTTTTAATATTTTTGTTAAAAAGTTTTACACCTTATGACTAAGTTGTTACATAAAATTTGTCAATTTTCCAATGTTCAAGTGATTTTTTTCTCTCTGACAAATTGACAAATCTTGTATTATCGCAATGTAAAATACTTAATAACAAAAATGATAAAAACCAACAAAAGGAAAGATTAAATTAAACCGGCTAGACTATACATGAGACACATATTTAAAAAAATATTGAATTTTTAAATTTCAGCGTCCCTTCTCTTTCCGGCGCAGGTGGAGTTAGATCCACATAAATATTACTTTATTCCATGAAGCCCTAAAGGACGAAACTCGATACAATAAAATATTGCCATTTTGTCATAGATTTTTATAAAAAAATATAGCGGTGTTTGTTTATGTTTGGATAATACTTTAGCCAGAATATTTTGGCTATCATTTTTTCTCTAGAGAAAAACGCTGTGTAACAGACGCCATGTTTTACGAATGCCAAAGTTCGTAATGGAGTCTAGCATTTTAATAGATTGGGATTGTTCATGTTTTCTGCCTTATTTGCTTGAAACGGTGATTAATTTCATTCTTGAAAGCAATGCTCAGTTCTACATAAGTAGAAAGTTGTCTGCATCTTGTAATTGATCGTTCGGTAAATTCGTCTGGTTAGATTCAATTCGTCAATATTGGTGGAAAAAGGAGATTCGCTTGATTCACGCTCCAAAACGATGATCAAGCATCAAGACCGGAAGTTTATCTGTCCAATGCAAGGAAAATAAATACGAATCCTTCCACAGATTTCGATGTGAGGTCAAGAAATACTTGAAATGGTAGTGTCTTCTTTACATATTCCCACAGATGGACGATTACTGACACACCTTAGAGACGCACTATACTGTAGTGATCGGTTTGCGCCTGAAGTAAAACACTGAACAAAAAGGTAGGTTTAAAACAGTATATTAGTATAACAAGAAACAAGATATTCAAAGGAAATGTTGATAATAAGTAACTAGAAATAAGTAAGTCCGAATGTATTATTACGCTGCTTATTGCCCGACTAGTAGTCGTTGTCAACTACCTCTGTTAACCACTTCCGTTGACTGCTCTTGTTAACTGCTTCCGTTAACTGCAGTATTCAGTCGCCTTCCCACTAAGGCAAAATGAGGCACAAGGCCTTTTTAATGAGAGTTCTCCGGGCCATATTGCCCGGTCAGATATTCCTGTCTAATATTCCCCAGTCGTGACTCTACCATTCGGCGGAGCCCCTACTGGGTTAATACTCTCCGCCCGAAAGCAGAGAGCCCTACAGTGCGTAAGTCTGTCAACTGTGCGAGTTGACTGTAGTAATCTGTCACCTTTTCACTGAAGGCAAAATGTGGCACAAGGCCTTTTTAATGTGGGTCCACCGGACCATATTGCCCGGCCAAAAATTCCTGTCTAATTTTTACCCGGATGAGACTCTACCCTTCGGTGGAGTCACGACTGGGTTAATACTCTCCACCCGAAGGCAGAGAGCTCGACAGTGCGTAAGGCATATATAACAAAAGGAAGAGTCCATTCCTCGTAGGAGAGCACCATAACATATAACAGCCATAGCGCATTTAGGCCAACGCCCGCGTAATCCACATAAACTACACGTCCTTCTTAATTGCTATCTCCCTTAATAAGGTAAGCAAATATGGCTCATCAGAGATTCTTTTTCTTTTATTATCTATGAAAAAGGCATATTATGTTTTAAGGAAAGGCAGGATGGTTTTTTGTTTTTGAGTTTGGAGTTGGTCTTCTACTAGATTGGTTGTCAACTAAATTACAAACCAGAGTCTTGTTTGTTGTGGGATACGTATAGAAATATAAAAATACGCTGATAAACAGAGGCACAAAAGCAGATACATATGTTCATATGCACACATTTACATATTAACAAAAATTAAGTTGTAAAAAACATGAACACAGATACAAATGGAGCCTCAGGTACGTTTTTTATAATCCTTTCGCCCCAAGCAAGGCAAGATCGCCACTTGCCGGCGGTTACACACACACACACACACACACACACACACACACACACACACACACACACACACAGAGAGAGAGAGAGATTGACGTTGCATTGAAAGCAAGTAAACAGAAGGGAGTTATACAGACGGAAAGTACTAGAAAATTATCAGTTAGAGTAGAAGAGGCGGTCGCATTTAACTATTTCGACAGTAAGATTTTCCCTGCTCGCCAGAGCATTTGCTATGAAAATATTTATGAAAAAGACAGAGGGAAGCCAGATCCACTCGGTGAGAAAGTAACTGAAATCCAGATGCCAAGACATCATCGATACAAACGAATCGTACGCAGGTTAATATTTCTATCCATGGACATGATCAGTTTATATTAGGTTGTTACCAAAAATGTCAAATTTTAAATTCTATTTCTGAATTAATGTATTTAAACAGTGATTAAATCAGTCAAAATCGAACCCTGAACGTTAACATCGAGTTACAAGGTAATACCTTTATAATAAAACTCTAAAAGTTTGGCCGCCAAGAAATCTTTTAGTGTCTTTTTAGCATCTTCTTTGCAACATAATATCTTTTGGCTTAAAAATAAATGTCAAAATTCTTGAAAGATATGCCTGTGGGGGAGATATCAGAAGAATATGGTAGATGTGGCAAAGTCTCGTATCTCAAGTCGGTGAGCTTTTACAGCGTCATCCTCTCACCATGTGACTGAGTATTGTCATTGTAATACCGTATGCTAGTTAGTAGACGTTGTGGTACAGTGGATAACGGTTCGGAACGAGAAATCAGGGAGCCAAGATCGAATTCCAGTTGAATTCCTTGCATTCACTTACGAGAAAATACTCTTGGGAAAGGTATTAATCCGTCTCTTCCCTCCAGTTATGGGTTGAATAACAGAACAGATTTGATTCTATAGTCTTGGCTGTCAACCAGTCTACCACAGAAAGCAATGGCAACCTACAGTGTTATATTAGATATCCAGGTGGTATAATTTTGGATGTTACATAGGGGGGAACGTGGTGAGAAAGGATGGTTAGATATAGGAAATGTCAGAAGGAGGGGGATAGACGTGTAAGGATGTAGATGGGAAGAGTGTTTGAGAGAATGGATGCGAGTTAGTGTGTTAGGAGGTGTCTATTGACCTTACATTTAAACTCTTGGAGATTGTCGGTTTCGGGGAAGCTAGTTTGTGGAAGGGAATTCCACAGGCGGGAAGTGCGAGAAAAGAAGATGTTGGAGTAGAAATTGCGGTTACATTTTATCGGTTTCACTGTAAAAGGGTGGGACCTAGTTGCTAATCTAGTATCTCGTGCAAATTCGTACCTAGGGGACACCAGTGATCTAAGTTCATCGGAGCAGAAGCCGTGAAAGTATTTATAGAAGAGGCATAGGGAAGCCACGTCACGCCGGTGTGAGAGTGAACTCCACCGAACAATCAACTTGATGAAAGACATAACAAAACTCATTTTCCGGATTCTGATGAACAGAGCGCGCAGCAAAACTGGCCCAGAGATAGCACAAGAACAGTGTGACTTCGTTAAAGATACCGGAACGAGGAATGCAATATTCTTACTCAGGATTATTTCTGAAAGAGCAATACAAATGCAGAAGGACCTTTGTCTGTTGCTTCATTGACTACGCACAGGCATTTGACAAAGTACACCACAAAGACTTGTTCGAGATCCTTGGCAATCTCAACGTTTTCGGAAGACATTATAATAATCAGCTAGCTTATATTGGTAGCAAACCATTTGCGTATGGATACGAAATGGATTCAGCAGGGATACAAAAATAGAAAAGGGCGGAAAACAAGAATGTGTTTTCTCAACGGATCTATTCAACTTATGCAGCGAAACAATTTTGGGAAAAATAAAATCCTTGCCGGGATTCGTCATTGGCGGCCACAATTTCAACAATGTAAGATACGCGTAAGGCAGTGAATTTTTGACAATTTCCTGAGGAGACTTGAGGCTACAAAGATGTTCTACAGATGGATGCTGAGAATAACATGGACTGAGAATGAAAGTAACGACGAAGGAAATGGAAACAATAA
The DNA here is from genome assembly GCA_037127315.1 of Ascarosepion bandense. Classification (NCBI taxonomy): domain Eukaryota; kingdom Metazoa; phylum Mollusca; class Cephalopoda; order Sepiida; family Sepiidae; genus Ascarosepion; species Ascarosepion bandense. The sequence continues at coordinate 462,996 of JBBBDQ010002145.1, forward strand.
CTTTCCTAAGCAGCTTGTGTAAATGGATGTTAGAACACGGACTGGTGGGGATCTTAAAAAGCAGCCCAACTGCAGCCGAGATCCTCCGAATTGAAGGCTCACGTTGGTTCCGTACACGTGGCCGTATATTCAATTGATCTAATGAGCTTCAAAAGACTGGTCATGTTTGTTTAGGCTGATCAGCGAACCTCACGAATGCAACGTGAAACCATCTCGCACCATGGCAGCGTGTAAATTATCTTATTGACAACCGAAGTCCGAATTTGGAACTCTGAATAAACGGAGCCCACCACTCGTTGATAGTTCTCGAAAGTCCATGAGCCCGGATGAGATGCTGTGTCCGGTGTCTCTATGTTATTAGAGACACACTCGTAGGCCTTTTGCTCTCATATCCCGTGGGAGATAAAGAACGCTGAACTGACCTGCTTGATATGCAGCTGGTACCCCCAGCATCGAAGGTGCATGTGATTTGCGCCAATGTCGCATGTCTGCTGTCGCAGTCAATTGTATGCAACTGGTTTTTGAAATGATTGTTAAGTATTGGTGGTTGGCCGCTGTCTTACTGTCGTATCACATTGAAACATTCGTTCACTGAAGTTAACAACGTTGAGTCTGGTTATTATCTAGATAGGAGACCGCTTGGGAATACCAGCTTCTGTAAAACTTAGATGTGTGGGTGGTCTGAAGGATAACGACTCGGAATTATGTAACGGAAAGCCAAATTCAATTTGAATCCATCTATCCTCCCACAGTTATGTGTTAGGTAAAAGGATAGACTGGATACAAAAGCCTTGGTTGGCAATCAGTCTACTACAGAAAATAGCTATACTTTTTCAATGTTTGTTTAAATTAATCAATTAAAAGCTTAAAATTTTCACTTGTTTGTCGATAAACTATATTTTCTAATTAAATGCAAATGCTTCGCAAATATATTTCGATTAAAGTAACATTATTTTGTATTTTTTAACACTTTTGTATCTTGTCTTAAAATTTTGACCAGGAGTGTACATAAAAATCTAAACATTTAATTAGATTTTAAAAAAAGATACTTTTACAAGCTTTGAGAGCGGGTTCCAAACACCAAAACAAGGACAAAAGTTTAAAAAAAAAAAAAAAAAAAAGAATAGGATTTGCGCACATATGTTCATATGAATTTTTGTCTTCGAGATGTACGACATACTTGGGCCACTTGGTGTGTGCTGATACCGAGTGGATCTCGGTCTTCCTCGATCCATAGTTTGAGGTAACAATGCGTCGATAAACAGCAGCAAAGGCTGTCTTCGGTCTGGAAACACAATCTGATACGGCCGTGCAACCACACATCCTTAAATCATATTTGCCTGCAGACGATACAAATATACTGCCATTGTTAAACGGACAACCTCTCAGTTAACTCGCTACATAGGTTAAACGTTAAAGACGGATTATCCAGAAATGTGCACAAATGACAAACCTAACCTAGTCTACGCCATCAACCGTAAACTATCTTTAAACTTAACTAAAAACGAAGGATTTGCGGACGTATGTTATGTGGACTTTTGTCCTTATTTTGGCGTAAGAAATCCGCCTCACCCAAATCTGTAAAAATGTTTTCAATACACTCTTTTTTTTAATCGTTTCACCCCAAGCAAGGCGGTACTGCCACTGATGCGCAGGGGGATGCATAAGAGTAAAAGTTTAGATAGGGGAAGAGTGAAGAAAAAGACGGACCAGTTACAGGGGGTGAGAGAGAAAGGGCAAGAGAAGGATGGGAATACAGGTGTGAAGACATTTGCAAAGGTAGAGAGAAAGGAAAAGAAGATATACAGGGTAATGTAGAAAGAACTGAAGTCAAAAGAGATGGGTATTGACATTGCATTTAAATTCCTGGAGGTTGTAACCATCAGGAAAGCAAGAATATGGAAGGGAGTTACACAGGCGGGAAGTGTGAGAAAAGAAGCTGGTGGAGTAGAATTGTCGTCTGCATTCGGCTGATTTAACTGTAAATGAGTGGGAACTTATTGCCAGACTGGTTGCACGAGTAAATTCTTGTGGCGGGGGCACCAGTGATTTAAGTTCGTCGGAGAATTTAAACAGCCTAGAGACCCTTTTTTTTTTTTTTAATCATATCTCCCCGAGCAAGGCGATAACGCCACTGAAGCGCAGGGGGTTAGATAGGAGTGAAGAGATTGGAAAAGAGAAAGCCAGAAGCCACATCATAAACAAAGAACAAGGGATGAGACACTTCACCTGTTCAATAAACGTGGGTGGAGTGTGAACCGGGCGATAGTTTAGTCTATCTACTCCAATTGAAAAAAGAAAAAAAAGAAAAGAGTGAAAAGATTGTGAAAGAGAAAGCCGGAAACCACATCCTAAACAAGGAACAAGGGATGAGCCTCTTCACCTGTTCAATAGACGTGAGTGGAGTGTGAACCGGGCGATAGTGTAGTCTATCTACTCCAATTGAAAAAAAAGAAAACGGTGAAAAGATTGGAAAAGAGAAAACCAGAAGCCACATCCTAAACAAGGAACAAGGGATGAGCCTCTTCACCTGTTCAATAGAAGTGGGTGGAGTGTGAACCAGGCTATAGTTTAGTCTATTTACTCCAACTGAAAAAAAAAAAGAAAACAGTGAAAAGATTGGAAAAGAGAAAACCAGAAGCCACATCCTAAACAAGGAACAAGGGATGAGCCTCTTCACCTGTTCAATAGACGTGGGTGGAGTGTGAACCGGGCGATAGTGTAGTCTATCTACACCAATTGAAAGAAAAGAAAGAGTGAAAAGATTGGTAAAGAGAAAGCCGGAGACAACATTCTAAACAAGGAACAAGGGATGAGCCACTTCACCTGTTCAATAGACGTGATCAGTATGGCTGACGCTAGACTCCAGGAAAACAACACTATACCCCTTCTTGACCTTACGTTTTTCACTGATTCGAAGAGGAGCGACCTCATCGAATCAATACCCTCAACTTAAGGCAAGAAAAGTAGGCTCAGTGTCGTGCTTGACATTTTTTCTAGTGAGAATCTATTTTGCACATTCACAAATGGACAATTAGTCCGTGAATTGAATATTTTTGCCATATCTGGTCTAGTGTTCATGCTGTACATCTCAAGATTTTGTCATGTAATCGATCCTAACTAGACATCTCGACTTCAGTTACTTTCTCACCGATGTAACGTGGCTTCCCTTTCTTACCGATGTAACGTGGCTTCCCTTTCTCACCAATGTAACGTGGCTTCCCTTTCTTACCGATGTAACGTGGCTTCCCTTTCTCACCGATGTAACGTGGCTTCCCTTTCTCACCGATGTAACGTGGCTTCCCTTTCTTACCGATGTAACGTGGCTTCCCTTTCTTACCGATGTAACGTGGCTTCTCTTTCTCACCGATGTAACGTGGCTTCCCTTTCTTACCGATGTAACGTGGCTTCCCTTTCTCACCAATGTAACGTGGCTTCCCTTTCTTACCGATGTAACGTGGCTTCCCTTTCTCACCGATGTAACGTAGCTTCCCTTTCTCACCGATGTAACGTGGCTTCCCTTTCTTACCGATGTAACGTGGCTTCCCTTTCTTACCGATGTAATGTGGCTTCCCTTTCTCACCGATGTAACGTGGCTTCCCTTTCTCACCGATGTAACGTGGCTTCCCTCTGGCTTTTTAAAAAAAATATTTTTATGGAAACTGCTGTAAAGAGCTTTCCCCTGGTGCCCCGACTACATGAATTTAAGAATCTAGGTCTAACCTTTTTATTGTGAAAACAGTTAAATGCAACCGCCATTTCTTCTCCAACAGCTTCTTTTCTCACACTTCTCACCTGTGGAACGCCCATTTTACTTGCTTCCCTGGTAATTACAAACTTAAAAAAAATAAACAAAATATCAATTACCGTCTTCAGTTTTCACGAATTCCGTTCATCTCTTCTTCTTTCCTCAATTCTCCCAATTCCCAGTCTTCTCTTTCACTTTCACTCCTTGTCCCACCCATGCACACTAGTAGCATTACCGCTCTACGATCTACGTTGTATTGAGCACTTTTTAAAAAAGATTCATGCCGAAGAACTCTTGATTCTTTTGTGTCTCTTATATATATATATATATATATATATATATATATATCGGCGCATTTGATCAGAGAAGGGACATTTTAACGTCTTGTATGTAAGCAGTGTATACAGACGCCAGTCACCGAGAGAACTGAAGAGTCACGCATTATAGCCGAAATAGAAACTGTTTTTAAAATTTTCTTCTCCAGAGAGCTCAATCATAATGAATATATATATATATATATATATATATATATATATATATATATATATAATAACTTCGGTACTATGTAGATTTCCACGTCGCATAGCCGCCATTATTCAAGCGAATGAAGGAGTTACATGTTATTAGGTAGTTTTTTTTCTACCTTTTGGCATCTCAGTTTATATATAAATGCTTAATTTGTTAGGATTTCTTTTCTTTATTTTTATTCATTATCATGTTTTATTGGTTTGAAGGACATTCTTTTGTTGTTTTTTTCTTTTGCTTTATCATTATAAGTTTTCGTCTTTCTCAACCAACAATTACAGTAAATAATTTTCTTTTGTGTAATTCGTCTATTTCACATTGACCTTTCTACTTAAAGTTATAAAACCCCTGAAAGGGAGAAATATGAGAGAGAGAGAGAGAGAGAGAGAGAGAGAACGTATGGTTTTTTTACCCAAAGTTTTCATTATCTCGTCCGTTCATTTTTTAAAAATTTCATTCTCTTCCTTATCCCTGTCTAATCTTCCGTCAAAGCCTCGTTTTCATACTTCTTCGCCTTTTGTATATTGTCTTTACCGATCGGCTGCAAACAAGCAATTGTTCTGACTCGCTGACCCAACTCATAATAAAAAGAAACTGGCTATTGCTACTGCCGCTAGCATTTTTCATTATTTATACCCATTCTTATTTTCGCTATTCTGCCATTCTGTTATTCAGATAGATCCTGCGCGGTAATTATCTGCGTGTCTTTATTGCCTCGTTATTTTTCATTGTTCGTTCACCTTATTTTTTATTTTTTTCAGTGTTTTCGGTTTCTTTCATTTCGTGTAGAAGTAGGACATGAGAGAGAGAGAGAGAGAGAGAGAGAGAGAGAGAGAAAGAAAGAGGAGAGAGAGAGAGAATGAGAGAATAAAAAAAATCGTCGAGAAAACTGGTTGTTATTGAAAAGCGAATGAACTTTACGCTTCGCCTTAGTGCTAGTGAATCATTAGTTGTGCCCAACAGAGTGTATAGAGATATCAGTATCTTGTTAAATGGAAACATTTGAGCTGTCGCAAAAATTGATTCAGACATTTATTTGTCCTAATGATAATCAGCTCGGTGAAGTGGCCCTCACAAGGACCATGGCAAACGAACCTGACAAAAACGATCACTGACCTTAATAAATTACTTTTTTAGACAAAGATAACAAGACAAAGAACACTGTTCTCTATAAGAGAGTGGTCAGTACCAGAGAGCAACAGAATGACTTACAGAGAACCAAGAGACCTCCTCTCCGCAACGCTACAGGGCTGGACTGATCATTTCCTTTTGCCTATGCTTCATCTCGCTTGTTTATGGCAGTGTGTTATAGAATAAAAACGTGCTTACTACTACAATCGGCTCATGGTTTGATTTCTTGGGTGATAATCTAATCAAAGAGTTATTATTTTAAGCCACAGGCGTTTGAGTGGATTAAGCTGCAACCTGAGAGCGAATCTGGTGTCTGGCATGAGCTGCAACGGTACCAATGTAACTGTTGCTACTTTGTTTCGACTTCCAAGTTTATTTTTCATCTACTTAGATGTTTCTTCTTCTTCTTCTTCTTCTTCTTCTTCTTCTTCTATGTGCCTTGTTCTTTCAGGACGTAGGCGATCATGGCCTTCCCCGTCTCCCTATTCCCGGTGGCTCTGAGCACATCTCTCCTGTAACACCACGCAACCCTCGTTCTGTCATCCACCTGCTCAGATCCATCAAATATGTTAGCTGTTTTCCTCTGTCTCCTTTTCCCTCTATCTGGCCTGTTAGTATCAGGTTCTCCAAGCCCTCCTTCCCTACTGCATATCCAAGGAACTATAGTTGTCTCTTTCTGATGCTCACTATTAATTTCCTTTTATTTCCATCGTTTCCCAAACCTCATCGATGCTATACGATATCCGCAGCTTTCTTCAGTAGAATCACATTTCTGCTGCTTCAAGTTTTTCCTTCGTCTTCGATGATATTGTCCAACATTCACTGCCATATTGAAGAACTGACATCACATAGCAATCCAGTACTCTCTTCTTTGTTTTTAGCGAAGTTTCCCTGTCTCTTAATACTTTACTCATCTTTTGGAATGCGTCCTTCGCCATGCCAATTCGCCTTCGGATCTCTTTGTCGCACTTTCCGTCTTTTGTTAGAACACTTCCCAGGTATTTAAATTTTTGTATCTGCTTGATTTTAGTATCCCCCACCTGTATTTAGCATTTTGGGCTGCCCTTTTTTCTAATGACCATACAATCGGTTTTTTTGCAGTTTATTTGTATTCCTTTTTTGTCACACTCTTCAGCTACCTTCTGTAGGAGGCCTTGTAGTTTCCTTTCTGCGTCTTTTATCAGTACTGTAACATCTACATACCTTATGTTATTCAAATTGTGACCTCCGATTCAAAATCCTGGTATAACATCTAGGGTCGTCAAAATAGTCTTTCTGTACAAGTTGAACAGATCCGGTGAAAAGACGCATCTTGTCTTACGCCCCTTTCTATCTTTGTATATCTGCTGATTTCGTTACCCGTCCGTATGCCGGCAGTTTGCTGCCAGTAGTGATTCTTAATTACTTTTCTGTCTTTAGTGTGCGTAAATAGCATTAAAAAATGCCAACTCTTCTGACCGTAGGTATATCTGTTCACAAATATTTCAGCTGAAAGTGTGTCTTCTTCAACTACTGCAGCTTGTTTCTAAAATATCAAAATGGTTTCAATTCCAGAAGAAGAAGCATGAGATTTACTTCGTATTAAAAGTAGCTGGATGTGCATTGTGGTGCAGTGGATATCGACTCAAAACGACAAATCGGGGTGCCGAGTTCGAATTCCAGTTGAATTCCTTGCATTCACTAACGCACAAATACCCTTGGGAAAGGTATTAATCTGTTTCTTCCCTCCATGGGTTAAATAACAGGACAGATTGGGTTCTATAGCTTTGGTTTGGTAACCAGTCTACCGCAGAAAGCAATGGCAATATATTGCGGGATAATCTTTTGCCCAGTCAGTCATGTCACTTTCGAAACATGATCGCTCAAAGCGTGTATCACGTATGGCACTTAACTGACTAACTGAAAAAGTAGCGAACGAGGTATTTTTTTAGAGATACCTAATATGACACAAAGTTAAGTTTTAAAGTGCGTTTAGCGGCAATACCGTGGAAAAAAATTTAAAAAGCACCTCTCGGCACTTCCTCTTTTGACGACACCTTAGGCACATAGAAATAAAATCGGCTTTTTCTTAAATGAGAGGTACTGACTAGGGTGAATCCCTCGACGCTTAGACTTAATATTTAGCGCACATATCCGTCATTTACATTCGAATTCCAGTGAAATTCAATTCATTCTCTTACGAGCAAATACCCTTGGGAAAGGTATTTATCCCTCTCTTCTTTCTCCAGTTATGGGTTAAATAGCAGGACAGATCAGTTCTCTAGATTTGGTTGGCAACCAGTCTACTGCAGAAAAGTAATGGCAATCTACTGCGGGAAAATATTCTGTCCAGTCAGTCATGCCTCTTTTGAGAAATGATCGCTCAAGCCTGTATCACTTATGGCGCCTAACTGGCTGATCTATCATGTGTCAAGTCGAATGAGCTCGGCGTTAAATACCTCGAAGCTGTCAGGTTAAATCGGTTTCTGAAGATTGATTGGGTTGCATGCACAACATGACTAAATTTCAGACACTGCGATTTTCGGAAATCTAGCTTTCTTTTAAGCTTCAGATTCAGAGTGTCAACATGTTCTTTTCTTGCCCCCTTCAAAACACGTGGCATGTAACTATTTCAGAAATGTCAACTGAAGATAGCGCCGAAGCATCAATAACTTCAGCCATAAAGTCCATTTTTTTTCGTTACTATCCTATAAGTACGTTTTGTTCACCCATTTATTAATTGCTGTTTGTTTCAATTCCACGTCGAGAGTCTTTTTTTTCTCGGCAAAAAGTTAAAATGATTATTCTTTTGTTTCCGCGAGATTTCGATCACATAATGATCACCAACAGTTGTTAATTGGTTTAGAGTCGTCGTTTAAGTGCCTACAAACAAATGTGTTGAATTAACTGAGAAAATAAATAAATAAATAAATAAATAAATAAATAAGAGAGTGAAGCAAAACAATATATATTTTTTTATTCTATTGTGTAGGAAAGTTCAAGTATTGACTGGGCGAATGCACAGAATTAAGAGTCTCCGTAAAAAAATGAAAAAAGCTTAATTTTCTTTGTTGGTGAGTTAAAGTGAGTGAGGTGTATTGTCTAAGCCATGAGCATCTACTACAGGGAGCGCTAATTTTAGCATCCTACATAGAACCTTGTGATTCTTATAACACATGCTCCCATACTGAGGATGAAGCCAAAACATAATGGGCTGGCTTCGAAACATGAGAAATTTTTTGTGTAGTGATACTATGAATTTAAAAACATTGTAACAACCATTACAGTATATATATATATATATATATATATATATATATATATATATATATATATATATATATCAAACAAGCAACAACATCTAAATTAGTAAAGGAACTATGTTTCCTTTGTCTTCAAGAAAAAATTGAAATCATTAAATACATGAATAGCAACAGGATTGTAAACCAGAGGCATGAAACCAAGGCAAACACATTAAAGAACTAACCTTACAATCATGCTAAAAAATTCTAAAAAAGCCAAAGAATCACCTGAGGATGAAGCCAAAACATAATGGGCTGGCTTCGAAACATGAGAATTTTTTGTGTAGTGATAGTATGAATTTAAAAACATTGTAATAACCATTACAGTATATATATATATATATATATATATATATATATATATATATATATATATATATATCAAACTATGTTTCCTTTGTCTTCAAGAAAAAATTGAAATCATTAAATACATGAATAACAACAGGATTGTAACCCAGAGGTAAACAGCAAACACATTAAAGAACTAACCTTACAATCATGCTAAAAAATTCTAAAAAAGCCAAAGTTAGGACCCCTTAGAGACGATAAACTTTTATAATATCAACAAGACTCTTACATGAAATCTTGCCCATTCCAAAACACCAACTGTGGTCTATTTTAAAGTTTTAAAGAGAAAAGTGATTTACTAAATTTTAAGTTTAAGTAAAAAAAAAAAAATTGTGGATAGTTGTACAATTAAATAAGAAAGAGAGGTCCAATAAATGATGACTACTATTCACACCTCATCGCCCCACTCTTACACTTCCTTAATCTCCTCTTCACTAAACTCGAAGAAAACACCCAGCCACTACGCCATACTTAATGTTGAATTGACGCCATGCGTGTCTAGAAGAAAGGTATAAGGTCTTTTACAATAATAATATGGTCCATGACAACAGCTCCAACGAACGTAGAAATGAGGGTGCATTAGAATAACAACTTTCAGAAAGCCACCACAGTCTGCCTACCTTATATGAAGGGGTTATCGGATAAAATACAAAGAATCAGTGGTCCATATAACATCAGAACGTTCTTCAAAAAGTTGTTCTGCACTTCGCAGATACCTCTCTTAAGTAAGTCCTCCAATAGAGGAGAACATGATTAAGAACTGCGGGTACGCTATTCCATGCAGCTGATGAAAGAAATACAAAGGAGAAACGGGCAACCGCCTTAAGGCAAGGTTGCAATAACATAGCAAGATTGCAAGGCCCTAACACGAGGTGAGATAGAAAAATTGGGGGTAGCTGACCATATATGGAGGGAGAAAGGGGATAACCGTCCTCTATGGGATGAAGTTGAAATAATTGATAGAGAACACCAATAGAAACTACATAAACATAAGGAATCAGCGCATATGCTAGGTCACAAAAATCCTCTAAATCACCCAAGTATAAAAGTGAATACAATATGGGAACCATTAATACGACGTGCTGGAAAAATCATTAGCTTAAAAGATTGCAATATGAGTTCTGGCAAAAATGGCTACTGAGACATTAGGTTTATAAAGCCCCAATATTTGTATACTGATGTCCTCAAAGACATCTGGTCCAGTGGATATAGGCGTTGGTTCGTTCCAGTGACTTGACCTAAAGAGTTGTGAGTTCAATACCAGGTTAAATAATTTAGAGAGTTGGGTTAAAGGGAGGTAACGACATGATATCTGGAATTGGCCTCGTACATGAAATAAGAGTAACCGAAATAAGACGTTCGGCTCAAAATATATAGAAAAAGGCCGGAAACACACAACGGCCGAAACATCGTAAACATGGCAATAAAGATGAGGTCAACAGTCCGAAAAGTATAAATAATATAAGCAGAAATATGCTATATAAATTTCTAGAAAAACTTTATCCTTTTTTTATTGATCTTAATTTCATTATTGTTTCAGTTTCTTCGTTTTGGCTACAATAATACAATTTTATACAACCAGAAAAATATTTAATAAAAAGTTTTGACAAAAGTAAAAAAAAACTCAAAAAATAATTTCACAGATCAAACATAAAATCATAGTATTTTTCCATCATTACGCAGAAATATGCAGTATTTATTTCTTGATCGACATATTTGGCAAGTAAGCTTCATACTTTATTTCTAGTAGAAAGCTCACTTTAAAAAAATTTTCGCTCAGAAACATTACATATTTTTAAGTTTCTCAATTTTTCAGTATTCATTTACAAAACTGAGTATGAAGGAGTACTGAAAGAAGGCCGAAGTTTACGCAACTGAAGTTTGAAAATAGAAAGTAAAAAAAAAATTGATCTACAACTTTGTTTGCATTTTTTTAAAAAATTTTCTGGCTTATTTTCTTATTTGCAAGTTCTCAAGTTATTAAACGTGTCTCATTATCCGTAAAATCAACCTGAAGGAGCATTTTAAAGATTCAAAATCGCAACGTACTTACTAACCCCAAAATTAAAATTTCAGGATATTTCATACAAACAGCTGACGTTTGTTTACATTGGCGCAGAACGATTAGGCTTTAATCTAAATTGCGCACGAAAATGCTGATATTATTCAGCAAATAAACTATCACATTAAAATAAATATTCATTTTATATAAAAAAAAAATAAAGTGGCTAATGATGTGATACAGTGTATAATATAATGTAAAGAAAGAATAATGTTTATATTTTCTCAGTTTTTACTGCAATTTTGTACCGCCGGTAAATATCTAATAAAATTATTGGCTAAAGTAAAAAAAAACGTGCTCTTTAGAGAGTTAAACATAGTCAGTTAAGTACCATACGTGAAACACGCCTGGGCGATCATGTCTCGAAAGAGACATGACTAACTGGACAGAAGATTATCCCGCAGTAGGTTGCCATTGCTTTCTGCGGTAGACTGGTTGCCAGCCGAGGCTATAGAACCCAGTCTGTCCTGTTATTTAACCCATAACTGGAAGGAAGAGACAGATTAATACCTTTCCCAAGAGTATTTGCGCGTAAGTGAATGCAATGAATTCAACTGAAATTTGAACTCGGCTCCCCGATTTCTCGTTCCGAGCCGATATCCACTGCACCACAATGAAATCAATAAGCTTGTTCTGTCATTGAGCAGGAATATGTCATATTAATTTAAGATCTTTTTTATACTAAATGTCTTTCCTTTTTTATAGGAAACACGCTTGGGCGATCATGTCTCGAAAGCAACATGACTGACTGGGCAGAAGATTATCCCGCGGTAGGTAGCCATTTCTTTCTGCGGTAGACTGGTTGCCGACCAAATCTATAGAACCCAGTCTGTCCTGTTATTTAACCCATAACTGGAAGGAAGAGACGGATTAATACCTTTCCTAAGGGTATTTGCGTGTAAGTGAATGCAATTAATTCAACTGGTATTCGAACTCAGCTCCCCGATTTCTCGTTCCGAGCCGATATCCACTGCGCCACAACGCACATCCCTAGGACCCACTATACCACGTAAAATGTCAACTTATTCCCACTCCCTTCTTAATTCAGTGGTATTTATTTATATCTACCGGTCTGAATAATCGAGAAAACTTGTTAGGAAAATATGCATCTTCTGGCACGGTTCGAACCTGCGTTCCATTGGGGTAATCTGACGCCACTAGGAAACGCAGGTTCGAATCTGGCTAGAAGACGCATATTTTCTTTACGTTAGAAAGGAACACACACACACACACACACACACACACACATATATATATTTATATATATATATATATGTGTGTGTGTGTGTGTGTGTTGACATTGTCTGTTTTAGAACTACCGATTGCGTTTAAGCATGAAATATTGAAAAAACTGTTCCCTCTGGGTGTTGACTTCAATGTTCACACTCCTATTTGCATACGTTCTATTTCTGATATTGGGTCCTTTAATTCAAAAATATAGCATACCTTAAAACTCTATTTTTTCAAATATATAAATATTTTTTTCTTCATTTGTAAACGAGTTATTACGCGACCTAGGTTTCTACTATGTGGTGTCGTCAAGAGATTTGCAATAACTGATTTTAACGTTTACCTTTTATTTTTAAGACCGCTTACGTAACGGTAGTTTTATATGAACGCTCACGTGACGAGGAATTTTTGAACGCGCAGTTTTAAAAATTACATAATATAATATATAATTGAATTGAACACTTTTTAATACAAATTTGCCCATTCTAATTTTATTATGACCAAAAACTAAGTAATTAAAAAATCAATCAGTCAGTCAATCAATCAATCAATCAATCAATCAATATATATTTTTACGAGGATGCATTTATATAAAAATAACATTATTAATGTCTATAAAGTTATAGTAAGGGATTCTGTTGAGTCCTACTTGTTATTACAAAAAAGTTTTAATTCATGAAGTAGTTGTTAAATCAAGAAATTAGGAATAGAACGTTTTGGAAAATTGTAGAATATTCCAGTAAAATCGAGAGAATTTTAAATGATTCTAGAAACATGAAAATTAGGTGTTAGCCCCTATAAAAATAGGTTTTGGGAAGAGAGTAGTCAGTTGTTAAAAGGATTTGCTGACATTATCAACTCCGGCCCGATTCAGGATTTGTATATACAGTCGAAAGAATCTCTACTAAAAGTTGCCGACCAATTAAAATCTGAAGGAGAACCTTATGGAGCTAAAAGGGGAAATATATTTTTTGACTCTTTCATTGACTATACTGGAAATTATATTTTATATACACATTTGAGGATTTCCAAAAAGCATAGCACGTAAACTACTTCGCTAGCTTAACTGGGTAACGATACTTGGCACATTCTTTCCTCTTCTTAACACTTACCCGACACTCGTCAATAGTAAACTCTATGTTTCTGATTTAAATGCAAAAACTGTATATTTGTCATTATTTTTATTTTGTGGTGCTTTTATAAATTAAATATTTGTCTGCGATTTAGCTCTGTGTTTGTGGTCAACCATCATTTTATTTTGTCTTTTGTTACAACTTAACGCGTAACAATATATATATATATATATATATATATATATATATATATGTTGTAACTAAGTTCTTGAACTCGTAGGTTTATTTAACTTTTTGTTCATGCATTTACTTTTATAAAGAGTGCTCGATACAATCGATACAAGTGTAGAGGGTTAAACTGTAATGGTTGTTACAATGTTTTTAAATTCATAGTATCACTACACAAAAAATTCTCATGTTTCGAAGCCAGCCCATTATGTTTTGGCTTCATACTCAGGCGATTTTTTAGAAAAAAAATTTTTTTTCTAAAATAATCACCTGAGGATGAAGCAAAAACATAATTGGCTGGCTTCGAAACATGAGAATTTTTTGTGTAGTGATACTATGAATTTAAAAACATTGTAACAACCATTACAGTATATATATATATATATATATATATATATATATATATATATATATATATATCAAACAAGCAACAACATCTAAATTAGTAAAGGAACTATGTTTCCTTTGTCTTCAAGAAAAAATTGAAATCATTAAATACATGAATAGCAACAGGATTGTAAACCAGAGGCATTAAACCACGGTAAACTGCAAACACATTAAAGAACTAACCTTACAATCATGCTAAAAAATTCTAAAAAAGCCAAAGTTAGGACCCCTTAGAGACGATAAACTTTTATAATATCAACTACACTCTTACATGAAATCTTGCCCATTCCAAAACACCAACTGTGGTCTATTTTAAAGTTTTATAGAAAAAAGTGATTTACTAAATTTTAAGTTTAAGTAAAAACAAAAAAATTGTATATAGTTGTACAATTAAATAAGAAAGATAGGTCCAATAAATGATGACTACTATTCACACCTCATCGCCCCACCCTTACACTTCCTTAATCTCCTCTTCATTAAACTCGAAGAAAACATCCAGCCACTACGCCATACTTAATGTTGAATCTGTCTACAAAATTCCCGACACGTTCATTAATCAACTCTATCAACCACAAACTCCTTCATTCCAAAATTCCAACGGACAATTTACAAGACTTATCTCCTTATCACTAACCCCCATCTACATCCCACACACACAATTCGCCAAATATAAGAAAGAGACTTTCCATTCCTTTCCACACCATCTGAGGAGACATTGTCATTTCCATGTCGAAACAAAATGTACACTTTGTAGTAGCTAAAAATTTGTACATGTTCTAAACTATAATTTATAATATATATATGGCTATTCAATGAAGTAAGGTAAAATCGGATAAACATTACGCAAGCTGCAAGCACAATTTAACATGAAAGTCGAGCCGATGGCAACCGGCGTGTTTATCAGTCATTTTAAAGATAGCACAATACTTGAAGAACTGAATATTCAGAGAAAAGACTGAGGCTGTCCGGAATACCCCAGTGTTCAGGTCAATAAGATTACCGGGAATGTGTTGGAGATTTAAGGAAACTTGTCAATCGATCCCCAACGTCAATTACCCGGTATGTGCATGCAAAAATGCATAACGAATGAAAGAAAAACCCCAAAAGATTTTTCATAAATCAAAAGTGTAAAACAAACGATTGAGAAAGTTAGTTTGGCGATAAGGGACGATGTCACTATCTTCCCGCTTGTCAGTGAAGGGATTTGAACGCTAACTATCAATCTAGAAAGAGATGAAGATTTCAGTCCTGGCCGACCGCGCTGATATTAAAAAGCTTTATCAGAGAGCTGCTAAACTGGATTTATACTAGGATGAATAAACAAGAAAAAGAATGCAAAGCGGCAACTTCAAGCTCACTGATAAGATCAAAGACGTTAGAGAAATGCAGGCACATGCATTCGCAGAACGCAAAAACCAGAAATCGAATCAATCAATTCTGGTCTTAAACGAAAAGGGAAGAGAGATATTCGATGGAATGATATTAACTGCGAAGGTTGTGACAGGTTATAAACCATATCGCTTTCTCTGGGTGCAATTCTCTTTATTGGTCTAGCATTAAAATTAATTCAGTTGGCAAAGTTTCAGACAACAACAAAAAGTTTTTCCTTTCAACTAATCTTTTCTTGAGATTTTTTTTTCTCGAGGACAAGGACAAGAAATTACAGTGTAAAACGATAAAATTATTCTTCTTACTTGAGCGGCTTTTATAATCGTAATATCAACGGTTTGCGAAATGTCTGCCAACTTTAGTCAAAAATCGTTTCTCTACCTTGCTTGTTAAGTACTTGTAAAATCTGTAGAAAAATGTTAATAGTCAATAGATTATTAAGAGTTCAAATGACTAAATTTTTGACCGACTCCAAAGTTTCGCTGACACGCCGCGAAGAGGGTTAAATAACGGTATTTATTTATTGAATAACAGGTATCATATTTATATTCAGTATACAGAACACTGCCTACGGCTATATAGTGTTGAATACACCGATCACCGAGGTTAAGTAACATCCAGCCTGGTCAGTACTTAAATGGGTGACCATTTGGGAATACCAGGTGCTGTAAGCGTAAGGACTAAGAATGGTCCAGCGGTCCTCCAGGTTTGGGGGTTAGGGTGCAGGGATAACAACTCTACCCCGTAAAAAGCAGTTTGTTACAGAAACAGCAACAAAAAGTTGCTGCCTTATGCACCATCTGGGTGTGATGGATGATGATGATGATATAGAACACTAATCGTAGGCTCTAAAGAAGTTTGAAATTTGTCCTATACCAGGGTTCTTTAAAATGTGCTAATATTTTCATATTCAGAAATAGTGTAATACGACTACGTCAATATTAATATTCGATATTTTAAAATATATTATTTCGGCGTTATAAAATGTATTTTTGCAAAGCAAAATTCAGCAAATTCATGCTCATATAATTAGTTTATGAAATCGCAATATTCAAAACTAGTTATCATTGACTTAAATTATGTAATTATATTTTATTTTGATCTTATATATATATATATATATATATATATATATATATATATATATATAATCTTAGCTACTGGCATGTAGTGACATGGTATATCACACGCTAAATATACATGGTATATCAAGCGCCAATTCGGTCGGGTTTCAATCTTTGTTAAAAGCAACCGGATGTATAACCGTACTGATGAGCTGTGATGCATCGAAACAGATCTGTCTGCGGATGACCACACACACACACACACACACACACACACACACACATATATATATATATATGAATGCATGAAAATAATATATAAGTACTTCTAAAGAAAAGTGACAACTTTGGTTTGAAACTAATTTGAAAATATGAGAATTATTTCTTCAATTTTTTTTTAGTTCAGTTTTAATTTCAAACGAACAGATTTAATTTAAATATTTCAACGAGCAAAATACTTTACTGTATTTTAAAGCGAATTTAAATTGGTTGGAATGAGATCTTTTCAAATCGACAAAAATGTCTGATTTTCCAATATTTGCAATTCACAGTGCAAATCTTTTTATTAAAAATGTTTCATGACTAAAATATATTTTTCAGAAACTTAATTTGAGGAGGATTACCTGATTTTACACTCATGCACACATCATTCAGTAACCCTTGAGTGGCTGTTGGTTGTTGTATTAATGGAAATATTATACAACTTGCTAAAATATACAACTTGCTAAAATCAGAGCAGGATTTCATTATCCTATATTTTTTGTTCATAATTTTATAAAATAAATTGTTACGGAAAATCCCGAAGATTAACGAAATAGTTAAACAACCGACATATTTAAATTATTTGTTTGAACATTATTTTTAATCGATGCTCTTATACGTCCAGATTTTCCATAACATTGTCTGTTTACATTTGTTGACATTACGGTACATTTCAGAGCAGAGATGATTATTTGCGTAGAATCAAAAATTCTGTTATATAGGCTTGATTTGACTCTGTTTAGACTGATATCATTCGTGGTCGAATGGTATAAGACGCTCCAGATCAATGTTGATAGAAGTAGCAGGTTTGAATCCTGCCGAATGACACACATTTTTGTAACAAAAATTTATCGTAAATAATCAGGCCGGTAGAAATAAATATGTAAACATATTGTTTGATTAAAAACAGATTATCTACTCAAATACGAGTATCGATTAAAAATAATATTCAAACAAATAATTTCAAAAGGGCTTGTATAAAAACGCTTATAAATATTAAAAAATATTTAGAATCCTCGTTATAAAAATGACCGTTGTGGTGCACTGGATAACGTCTCGTAATGAAAAATCAGTGAGCCGTGTTTGAATTCCGGTTGAATTTGTTTCATTCACTTACGTACAGACACCCTCGGAAAAGGTATTAATTCATCTCTTCTCCCTCCAGGTATGGGTCGAACGGTAGGATACATTGGGTTCTATTGCTTTAGTGGCAACCGGTCTACCGCATAAAAAATGGCAAAATAATGCGGGAAAATCTCTTTCGTTACTTATGTTTTGAAATAGACATGATCGCCCAATTGTGTATCACGGATGACAATTGACTGACTAATATAAAGTTAATGATTACAGATTTGGTAATTTACACTGTTTTACTTTAATTTACTTTAAATTATTTAATGATTTTATATATATTATTTTTTATATCATATTATATTTATTTTGATATTATTTTACTTTATTATTTGATACTAATGAAATATTAGGCTGTCCAGAAAGTAATTACATATTTCATCTGTAGGAAATAAGAGTCGACATGTCGAAACTGTCATAGTTTAGCAAATAAAAAAGTTGTTATTACCCAGCACGACAATATGAAATCAAATTTTTCATTAAAACCTGAGGAAAAAAAAATCGTCAGAATGGGAAAATTTTCTATACCCTTGAAACCAGATTTAGGTACAAACAAATTTTCCTAACAAGTTTTACTAACAAATTTACATTTGTTTCGAACACAAGAACATTCACAGGTAGCAAAACATTCTGAAACGAAAAAAAAAAAAAATTGAAAAGAGCATTTCAAATTATTTTCCAAGGGTGGTGGTTTAAATCCCGACTATTTCAAATGTAGAAATAAAAGTGATTATATTTTTTGTAAATAATATTTGGGTAAATAATTTGTGATCGGTAATTTATAAGGATGTACGTTGTGGTGTAGTGGGTAACGACTCAGAACGAGAAATCGGGGAGCCGAGTTCGAATTCCAGTTGAATTCCTTGCATTCACTTACGCGAAAATACCCGTGGGAAAGGTATTAATTCCGTCACTTCCCTCCAGTTATGGGTTAAATAATAGGAATGATTGGGTTCTATAGCCTTGGCTGGCAACCAATCTACCGCAGAAAGCAATGGCAACCTACTGCGGGATAATCTTCTGCCCAGTCAGTCATGTCTCGTTCGTGACATGATCGCCCAAGCGTGTATCACGTATGCCACTTAACTGACTGAATTTATAGCTATCTTATTTTGTTCGCCTTGTTTGTTTTTGATTTTGTCGACTACAGAGTATAGTAGGGTCAGTCGGGAGCCGTCTGAGAGAAAAAGAGAATCATGACTTTAATTCACCTGGAAATGGCATGCTGTGCTGCTTAGCATTATCACCGGAAGCTCAAATACAAACTATTCAGAGTGTTTAGGTGTCGATCTGAGGACACTGCAGAGGATTCGGTCTAATAGTGATTACGAATGTGTAAAGTGAGCATTTATGATGGCGATGTAATGCCTCTATTCAGCTTCCTACGGCGCATCAGATTCAACACGGCGGCCTACATCAAGTGCTTTGAGAAGGTAGTGCTGCCCTGGGTCAAGGGGTTGCTGTTAGAGTTCTGTTGCCTGACATAGGTTCTGTTGCCCGACATAGGGCAACAGAACTCTACACCATGCCACACAAGCAGAAGAACCTAGTCATGGCTCTCAGACAATTTCTGCAATCCACATCACTCCTTAACAGTTAACTCCTCAGACTGCAAACCCATTTATTATGTGTGAGGCGAGCTTGAGCGAAAGACTAACATAACTCATTGTGACATCAAAGATGATTTGAAAGCAAGGATGCTGCCGGCATTCACCAACTTAAATAGGGAGATCATCCAGTAGAGATGCAGTAGATTCTGGAGGTTGTGCTTAAAACCAATGGCGACTTTATTTAATAAATTTAATCTTTAACATTTCAAGATATTTTTGTTTCATTTTGGTAAATATATTTATTAAAAGGAGATGTCAGTATTATTTTCCCTTTTGCGCAATTTAAACAATAATTCATCCATCACACCCTGTATATATAAATGTTTATATACCAAGAACAATTTTAGGGAAATCTATGACGAAGTTCGGAAAATTTTTTTGTGTAGATCATTTCGTCTATTAGAACTTCATCAGAATCAGTAATGTGAATCCACATAAGTGAGAGACTATGTACCCAAAGAATAAGTTAAGTTTTATATTTCAAATTTCAGCGTGAATTCACATTCAAGCGCATGTATAATCTATCAACATAAGTTGTCAGTCCTCTTTCCTATCCACACCAGGGTTGAGAAGACAGAGAAGACAGACAACTGACATCTTCGTCTGCTGAAATGAACTATTCCCCAGATGAGGTGATTCGAAATTACTTTTTTTAATATATATATATATATATATATATATATATATATATCAAACAATATGTTTACATATTTATTTCTACCGGCCTGATTATTTACGATAAATTTTTGTGACAAAAATGTGTGTCATTCGGCATGATTTGAACCTGCGACTCCTATAAACATTGGTCTGGCGTCTCTTAGACCATTCGACCACGAATGATACCCTAAGCTAAACGAAGTCAAATCAAGCCTATATAACAGAATTTTTGATTCTACGCAAATAATCATCTCTGTTCTGAAATGTATCGTAATGTCAACAAATGTAAACAGACAATGCTTATGGAAAATCCGGAAGTATAAGAGTATCGATTAAAAATAATTATATATATATATATATATATATATATATATTTTATTCCCTATAAATTATGTTGATATATATATATATATATATATATATATATATATATATATATAATGTATGTAAATCCCAAAAATAAATTTTTGAAACCCGACCGAATTGACATAATGTAAAAAAATAAGTATTTATCTATTCATCTATTTATTCTTTAGCAAACTTCACCCACTTTTCTTTTTACTTTACATCTTTTTTTTTTACTTATTTGTTTATTTTTTTTATTCATCAATTTATTACTTTGCGCTTTTCGCTATCTATTTTTTTTACCATATATATATATATATATATATATATATATATTGTAGATGACGTTTTAATCGCCAGCAGAAATCTCGACGAGCACAGACAGCACTTAGAGCAAACCTTTGAAAGTCTATCACATTACGGTCTGAAAACAAATACAGAGAAATGCATTTTCAGCCAACCAAAGGTTAATTTCCTCGGATACTTAATCGACAAGGACGGAATATCTCCACTACCCGAGAAAGTAAGTGCAATTTCAAATTTCCCACAACCAACGTCAGTCAGACAAGTACGCAGATTCATAGGCGTAATTAACTACTACAGACGATTTTTACCTAACTGTTCTACATTACTTGCACCGTTAACAGATTTGTTAAAAAACAAACAAACAAAGAACCAACAGTTAAAGTTAGAAGGACCTACCTTAGAAGCCTTCAAACAAGCTAAACTAACTTTACAACTTTGGCTAACTTTACAAAACTAAATTACGTAAGGGACAGTGAGGACACAAAACTTACGCTTACAACAGATGCACCTGAAATAGCTGTAGGAGCAGTCATACACCAACATGCTAACAACACAATGACTCCTATATCATTTTTCTCTGCCAAGATAAGCAAGACGCAGACGAAATACAGCACCTTTTCAAGGGAGCCTCTAGCAATTTATCTGGCAATTAAACATTTTAAACACTTGCTGGAAGGAAGGAATTTTTGCATTTATACAGATCACCAACCATTAACATATGCACTACAATATTCAGTCTTGTGAATGAAACTGGGTAGACGGCTCCCGTCGATGTATGTGCTAGCTCGAATCACAAGTCATCGTGACCGATATCATGGTGCAGTGGATATCGACACGGAACGTGAAATTGGAGATCTGAATTCGAATTCCAGTTGAATTCGTTACATTCACTGACGCGACAATACCCTTGGGCAAAGATTTTAATCCGTTCGCTTCATTCAGCTATGTGTTGAGTAGCAGACCAGCTTGGGTTCTATAGCCTTAGTTTGGCAACCAGTCTACCGCAGAAAGTAATGGCAACCTAATGCGGAACAATCTTCTGCCCAGTCAGTCAGTCAGTCAGTCAGTCAGTCAGTCAGTCATGTCTTTTTCGAGAAATGATCGGCCAAACGTGTATCACGCATGGCACTTTACTGACTAAATAAAAATAAATTGGAAGAATTTAAAAATTCATTGGTGATAATTTATTTCGAGACAATATTAAAGAGATAATGATCTGGCGCGTCTTAGATCACTCGTCCACGAATGATACGATAATCGAAACGAAGTCAAATCAAGCCTATATAACACAATTTTCGATCCTACGCAAATAACCATCTCTGCTCTGAAATTTATCGTAATATCAACAAATGTAAACATGTTACGGAAATTAACTAAGATTAGGGGAGTCCACAAATTGATTGATGTGGATCAAGGTCGCAAGTTCGAATCTTGCCGAATGACACACATTTTCGTAACAAAAAAATTAACGTAAATAATCAGACCGGTAGAAATAAATATATCATATTGTTTGATTATAAAACAGAATATATACCTAAATACGAGTATCGATCAAAAATAATGTTCAAACAAATAATTTCAAATTGTCGTTTTGTTTATAACCACTTCGTTAATCTTTGTTAATTTCCGTAATATATATATATATATATATATATATATATATATATATATATATACAAAATAATGAACAAAATAGTGGACTAAATAATGGAAACACCTTGAAATTTCAAGAAAATTTATTTCAATATGAGGTAGGACCAGCTTTAGCAGTAATTACAGCTTGAATTTTGCGTAGGATCAACTCATACAAAGTTTGAATTGTTTTCAGGGGAAATTTTATCCAATTTCTCAGTTAATTTCTCCAATTCTTTCAATGATGATGGTGAAAAATGTGGCTCCTAACTTGCTTTTCTAAAATGAACCATCGATGTTCAATGATGTTGAGATCTCGGGACTGTAGTAGCCAGATAAGATGTTCCACCTAACAAGAATGTTTCTCGCGCCATTCAGCAACAATATGAAGGGCTGTATTATCATCCCGAGTGATGGCATCGATTTCCAGAAACAGTTCCTGAATAGTGGGATGAAATTATTCACTTACAATTCTTAAATAGTCTTGACTGTTGATTTTAAAAACTTATTTAAAAAATATCTGTAAAAAAGCAACATTTTTAGCAAAAACCGAAATAATACTAATATTAAATCAACTAATGTAAAAAAGGCCATGTTTTGACAGTTTAATTATGGTCTTCAGTGTTAACTTTATTTTGTCCACTATCTATCTATCTATCTATCTATCTATCTATCTATCTATCTATCTATCTGCATATGTATACTATCTATCTATCTATCTATCTATCTATCTATCTATCTATCTATCTGCATATGTATACTATCTATCTATCTATCTATCTATCTATCTATCTATCTATCTATCTATCTATCTGCATATGTATACTATCTATCTATCTATCTATCTATCTATCTATCTATCTGCATATGTATACTATCTATCTATCTATCTATCTATCTATCTATCTATCTATCTATCTATCTATGTATATACATGACCCGGCACTCAGAGGCGAGTGGATGCGTCTAGCCACACTGATGAGCTGTGATACAGCGAAACAGGCTTGTATGTGGATGACTTATATATATATATATATATATATATATATATATATATATATATCCGCGTATATGTGCGGACGTATTGCGAATGTCGCATATGTTTAAAAAATTATTATGGCGTCAATCTGTATATAAATATGTATAATGCTCTATCGCCTGTTTTTGTAAACCCATTTTCTTAATTGAAGAAAAAAGAAAACTATTACATTCGATTAAGAAAGAGCTTTCCACTTGAGATGTACTCTTTTAATGAATGTCATCAGCCATGCATTTCGTATCAAATAACACCACACCAGTAGGCAGACATTGGCCGGCCTAAAAGCAAGACGATAACACTAACTTGCAACACTTGATGATATGTCTATCGATTAGCACTTAGTTTCACTCTCAGTAAGGAAATTAATCGGGAAATGGACCAGCTACACGAGCATATAGACACGGATTTACAATATCTACAACCAAACTGGCTCCAAGCTTTCTTATGGAATTTAGTGCTTGTTTATCTTTCAAACACTTCAGTTCTCTTGGAGCAGAGAAGGGGATTGTCTGTTGGAACATTAGAACAGGGCACTCAGGAAAAGAGTATTTAAGACTTCCTCTTCATAGATCGGGTCGGCAAGTTGCGTTATCGGATAACATTTTAAAGGAGGAAATTTAGAACTTGTCTACATTTCTAACACTTTATTCTCCTGGGTCAAAGAGGCGATTGCCAGTTAGGCTTCAGCAGTAGAACAGGGCACCCAGGAAAAGGGTATTTAAGGCTTCCTCTTCATGGATGTGCATTGTGGTGCAGTGGATATCGGCTCGGAACGAGAAATCGGGAAGCCGAGTTCAAATTCCAGTTGAATTCATTGCATTCACTTACGCAGAAATACCCTTGGGAAAGGTATTAATCCGTCTCTTTCTTCCAGTTATGGGTTAAATGACGGGACAGATTTGGTTCTATAGCCTTGGCTGGCAACCAATCTACTGTAGAAAGCAATGGCAACCTACTGCGGGATAATCTTCTGCCCAGTTAGTCATGTCTCTTTCGAGACATGATCACACATGCGTGTTTCACGCATGGCACTTAACTGACTTCATGGATCCTGGTCGGCAAGTTGCGTTATCAGATAACATTTTAAGGGAGGAAATTTAGAGCTTGTCTACCTTTCTAACATTTTTATTCTCCTAGGTTTGTAAAACATGATATTCACAGACATATTAACTACAGGAAGGAACGGGAAAAAAAAACGCATAACTTATCTGGGGAGCCTCAAGAAAATGGACTGATAACAAGAAGACAAAGATTATTAAGAACTACAAAGGGCATGAAATCGTGGAGAGCCATAATCGCACATGTCCTGAAGGGAGACGGCAAGAAGAAGAAGAAATATCTCTAAATTTAAATTACAACTTCTTGACAGCAAATCTCGTATGAAATACCATTGGACCATGTCAAGAATAAAAACAATAGTTACAGCTTTTGATTGGCTAATGATTTTTCTGAGTACTCAGTCAACCCCTGTTTCGTCGATGATCATGACATATAAGTGATGAGAAGTGTCATGGCGGCATCACCAACAACGAAATGAACTCTTCCAACCGTTACGTATACCTCCTCTCCCAAGAGGTGATAGGAGATAGCCAGGCAGATAGCCTAAGTAGCCTAGGAGTAGCCTGAGAGAGTAGCCTCAGGAGAGCGCCCTGGAACATAGCCGAGAGTCTTCTACGAACACTGCTACTGTAACGACCATTACGAGTCCCAGTTCGAGGGTCGAATTATAGTATTACACACTAACTGGTATTATCGTTCTACTAGCAAAGTTCAAAGTGTTGTATTTTGCCGTGTTTAATATATATTCGTTATTTCTTATTTTTATTGTTTTTGTATTATTCTTACTGGACTTTAACCGGGTCCACGACAAGAAGTCTGGCGTTGAGCTTCACTGCAGTTAGATTCCTTTGCATTCAATGTTACGTAATTTTCAGTTAGACTATAAATTCTCTTCAAAATTAGGGTCACTAATCTTTGTCATTGTTCTAGTTCGCTACAACTGTATCAAAATACTAAAGGGTATTTTATAATAAATAAATTTTCATACCGAATGTACTGCCTCCAAAGATATGCATACTAATCATTTTTATTTTAATGTTCACCCAGTAGAAAACACAAGAGCAACTCAAAGTAGAGGGTTTCTGAGTTATGTTGTTTGAGCGTAAAGATGGTAAGAAGTGCAGTTTATAAGTTTATATAGAAAAGATAATGCTTAACTCTTGCCTTGAAGAGGTCAAGATTATTGTGATCTGGAAAATATCCTCCTGTGAGCCTGTTCCATAAAGCAACAGTTCTTGGAAAGAATCTTTCCTAGTGGAACTTACTTCTTACTAATGGAATCCTAATATGGGGTGGGGATGATTCATCTTTGCGTATATGGAAGGGTGGGTTCAAGCTTCAGTGGTAAGGGTTGGTGAAAGCAAAGACTGTAGATTGTTACAATACTCACTATAAAATTCTTCTTTTTTTCTATGTGCCGTGTCCCTTTATGACGTAGGTAATCTAGGCCTCCACATCTTCCCAATCCTAGTGACTCTTGGTACACTTTCTTCTCTTACCCACCCACTTACTAAAGCCCATCAAGTATGTGCCATAAAATTAACGATAGAGTAATGAAAGCTTACGAATTTTGTAGGATAGTTTGAGTTTGAATTTTGTTTAACAGCATATCAACCTCTGTGGGTTATTTAATGCCAAAAGTTAGGGTTTTAAGGTATTTTTTTAATGTTCGATTATAGTGAGAAGATTGATTTAATCAGAGTTTGGTGAAAAGTTTTGTTTTTTAAAACTTTTTTAATTTAAAAAAACTTCTAGTTTCTCTATTCAAAAATGTATTGCTGGTAATAATGTTTTCCTTCAAAAATGTATTGTTGTTAATAGTTTTCTTTCAAAAATGTATATTTTTCTATAAAAGTCTATTTTTATACTTATTTATTGTTTTGACCTCAGTTTGAGAGTTAACTATTTGCTCATAGCTGGGACCCTAACAGGTGCTACCACTCTGAGTCAGGGTGAATCTGGGAACAACAGCAATTAAGAGGTGGTTCCATGCTTCTCATAACCTCCCAATCAGAGGCTTTGCTGTCGGATGCTGTTTACCGTCATACCCAGGACCTTGTAGGATAGAAAGGGTTTGCAGAATAGAAAATAACTAAACCCCACCAATGTTGCGTAAACGCTTTTGGACATTTTTCAAACGGACATGTGTGGATTGTAAAACTTGAGTCCGGATATAGTAGCAACACTCCGTTTGTTTTGTATGAACTGGCACTTGTGAAAATAGGGTATAACAGGAAGGTTCAGATACTTACTGGATTGGTATAATGAACCGACCATTTTTCAAGCATCTTTAGCGATGGATCGTTTCAACTGAGGTCTAGTGTGAGCTCGAGGACCATTTTGGGAAAGAGGTTGTAGAGAGGATAATCACACATAAGTCCGCGCATGGTTGGAAAAGCGAAGATTAGTAACTTCAACCAAGATATGTCAGTAATACTCAATTTTTGCCCCCATCTGACTCTTGTGTTACTACATTATAGCCAATAAAACCCGGTTAAAAGCGGTATAAGGAGCCGACAATTTCTTTTAGCAACGGATCGTATATATGAATCGCGTTTGAGGTCTAGAGTGAACTTGAGTCTCAACAGACGTTCAAAGAATGAAACCTCATTGACAGCCCAACCGTTCATCTTGACTGTATACAAACCATAAGATGAATAATTGTCATACGTGATGAAGCCATAGTGTAATCTGATATTGTCGATAGCATTTGTTTATAATTTAATAAGTTTACCTTTGTACAGTCCACTGACCCTTTAGAATATATATAATTATCGAATGTCGATTAGCTGTCAAGAATAAATATGAAAGAAAGTAGAAGGTCCTGCGATTGGGATTTATCCAGAGATCAAAACGTCCAAATAAAACGCTGTCGAAAATGATATGTCTCTATGCGAATCTTAAAATAGACTTTTCTTTTTAAGACGCCATGTAAATAGGAACTGGTCCTCTTCCAATATTAGATAGCCGAACCCGCTTAGATAGAAATCGATTTGACTTATTCATTTTGGAATTATCTGAAAGGACAATAATAGGGTGTCACCGCGAATTCCTTAGCAAATGACCTTTGCAAAGAGTTTTAAAGAAAATGATTAGACAATGATATCGAAGTTTCTATAAAGCGAAGGGATCAAGACTTCCATTTCTGTCGACGGAAGAAAGAAAGCTGATTGCTTTTGGGGTTTGGTATTAATTTAATAATTCTTCTCATGAACTTCGAAGATGAAATATTTTTATTACTTCACACATGTGTCGGGATTTTTTCTACATCTCTGCTTTATCATGCGGTTCTGACCGTTGTTTTTCGGTTATACTTGCTTGAGTTTGAGCTTTGTGGGTGGGGATACTTTTCAGCTTCGGTGTGTCATGAAAACTACGACCGTGATATAACGAATTTCAGGTTCGAATACTGTCTCAATGCACATTTTCTTTAGCATGTTTTCTCATGTGTACAGGTAGGTAGACGAAATAAATACCGTTTAATTAAAAAAAGCGATAAAAAAACGTCTACTTAAATACGGGCAACCACTATAAATAACATTCGAATTGATAAAAAGATTCTGGATTAAAACAAAATCCACTGATTCGTTAGGAAATATAGATACATAGTGGTTCAATAGTAGGCGGAATAGGTTTGTGTATCAGTTATATTATAATGGTGTTCATTATAAACCGTCCACATTATTAACGAGTAGTCCGTGCGTATTTCAATGAAACATTTGAGAAATCTATTATCGTTTTGCGTTGTGGCGCAGTGGATATCGACTAGGAACGAGAAATCGGAGAGCCGAGTTCGAACTCCAGTTGAATTCACTGCATTCACTTACGCGCAAATAATCTTGGGAAAAGTATTAATCCGTCTATTCCTTCCAGTTATGGGTTAAATAACAGGACAGATATGGGTTCCATAGCCTTGGTCGGCAACCAGTCTTCTGCCCTGTCAGTCATGTGTCATTCGAGACATGATCGCTCAAGCGTGTATCACGTATGGAACTTAACTGACTGACTGATCATCGTTTTAAGCATCAAACCACGAAACACCGTAGAAGTCCAACTGATTGGCTGGCACGTTCATCTGACTTGAAAACAATGGATTTCTTCCTTTGTTGAGGACAAGGGTTAGAGTCGAAAACCAAGAAGTTTTAGTGATCTGAAAAATTGCATAAGAGAAGCATTTCAAGAAATTAATACACAAAGTGACTTGTGCAAAAATGTTTATCGAAGCGTGAAAGGTAGACTTTAAAGCAAGGTAAATTGTGATGGACAACAGTTTGTGCACCTGTGTTGATAAAATCTAAGTGCTTTTGTATTATTGTACAATAACATTAAATTATCAGTATAATAATTGTATTAGTAAATATAATTAGATATGTAATTGCAAAATAAATATTATCATTTACTGTTCACCTACTTTTGAATTAACACACACACACACACACACACACACACACACACACACACACACACACACACACATGTAAAAGGACACAAAACTCTCCGTACTTTTGTCAGACCATATGATTACAGCAAATGTTTAACTTTCCTTCGTGTGTGTGTAATATATATATATATATATATATAGTTTATCGAGGCAGCAGATAATTTTCTAAACATATACTGTAAAATATAACAGACAATGAATGTCTATTATGGTTAAACATGAGCCGTTCTAAACATGAGTCATCTTCAGAGAGGTTACAGGGACGTTAATATAATGACATACACCATCAAAGCAGAGAGCGCCCTCTACCCGATGTCAGAGGGCTGACAGTGTCGTAGAGTCGTCAGTCTAGTGACTCTCTACGACTCATTATTTAGTCGTCCCTCCCAGTAAGGGCAACATATGACACATGGTCAGTTTATATCTGGGATTTCCGGGCTATATGGCCCGGCCAAAAAAATGTCTGTCTATTTTTGCCCAGTCGTGCTTCTACCCTTCGGCGGAAACACGACTAGGTTATTGCTCTCTGCTCGGAAGCAGAGAGCGCCCTCTACCCGAAGGCAGAGAGCTGACAGTGTCGTAGAGTCGTCAGTCTAGTGACTCCGTACGACTCCCCTCTAGAGAATCCACCATTGCTATATATATAGCAATGGGAACAGTCCATTTGTAGTCAAATCGGAGCGGCGCCCTAAATTAATACGGAACATCAGGAAAAGAGAGCTAAAGTTTCGGTAAGATGTAATGAGGAAGGAGGGCTTAAAGAATCCGATACTCACAGGTTAGATAGAGGTAGAGAGAGAAAGGGGAAAGCAGATTGTAATATAACTGACTGGCCTGAGCAATCGGTTTGGGTTGAGTAGCAAGAAAAAGCGTGCTAAGAGACACCAGAGATAGGGAGACGTGGAAGGCCATGATCGCCTACGTCCAGGATCAGAAGCGTCCAGGATCTTACCGAAACTTTAGCTCTCTTTTCCTGATGTTCCGTATTAATTTCCTTTTCGTTTCCATCATTTACAAAGCCTCATCATTGCTCACATACTCGGTCTTTGATATCTGCAGCATCCTTACCACTAAGATTACGAAATCAAAACACTTGTAATACATTTTCTGATTCACAAATTACTATTTTTTTAAAAATGAAAAGCACATTCTTTTAGTCGAAATTATGTTTAAACTTCTGACGAACAATTTAATTTAATCTTTTAAAATTATTTTTAAAAATTTTATTAAAATTCAGTTTGAATTAATTCCTAGATTGAAAAAAACAAAAACAAAACTATTTGAAGTGTTCCTACTAACGATAAAGTTCATTTGTAATGTTTGGTAGACTTAAACACTGGCCGCTACATTTTTTTTCTACGCAGCAACAACTAGTTGCCTGAATCTGACGCCCGAAGAAACTGATTTGCGCTGTTTATGTTTGGGCGTAAATAATAGGTTTTCTTAAATGGTTTCTGTATTCCTATAAACAATATGCCTCTGCTTGATTTACAGATCCTCAGACCGATAATTAACAGTTTCGAAACTTCGTTCCTTTATTTTAGAAAATATCTCTGAGCAATAAAATAAATAAATAACATAAATGAAGCAATAAAAGGAAAAATAAATCAAATTATAAATTGAACAAATAAACTCGCAAGACAAAATATATTTCACAAGACTGTAGGCTCTGCAATAACCGTACCCCAACCCGCTTATTAATTTTTGAAATGAGGAATCGCTCTTATTCCAACGCCCGCACATCTGTTTTTTATTGAAATAAACAAATTTCTAGATTAAACCTACACCCTCCTTAGATTCTCCCACGCCCTGATTATTCCACTTATTAGATTTTGAATAAAAATCCAAACCTCCTACCAATTATCTGATTCCCCACTGATACAAAACAATACTACTACTACTACTACTCAAAAAAATCATCCTCCTCCTCCTCCTCATCATCATCATAAGAATATATCAAGGTGATTCTTAGTCTCCCATATTACTTTGTATATCTAAACTTATTTATAAATGGAACTTTGTGTGTGTGTGTGTGTGTGTCGGTGTGTGTGTGTCGGTGTGTGTGTGTGTGTATCCGTTACCTATAGACACCGAAACGGTTGAACCGATTTTCTTGAAAATTTACACAGTTGTACTATAAGCGTCTGCGAGTGTTCTTAGCTAGGTTTTGTGTCGAGGTAGCCCCGATAAATATCTAAAATCGATAATCGAAAAAATCGGGTTATAGAAGGAGTGGTCCGATTTTAATCAAATTTGATACACTCATAGACAAAGACATAAGAAACGATATTCAGAAGTTTCAAGGTTGCAGTTCTTACAATCATGCAGAAAATCGATAAGGCAAAAGATGTTTGTGTGTGTTTGTTTATCTGTCTGTATGTCCTTTATACAAATCCACAATTCTCACCAAACTTCACACAAATATTCTTTAGGCTGAGTCTAAGCTCCAGGACCATGGATTAGTTTTAACGCTTTCATTACACCTGAGCAACGCCGGGCTATACTGCTAATAATAATAATAATAACAATAATAATTCCACAAGACCACGATTTCCATAAAAGACACACTATTTAACAAAATGTCTTTACACTTGTATGCATGCTATTTTTTAACGTTCTATCGGAAGAAGACGGACGTATCATCGAAATATTGTTAAGCATTTTGTTTTTTCTAGAAATCGCTCTCTTCTAGGAGTATTGCAAAACTTTGGAAGAGTTACGTCACTCATTAATAATAATAAAAAAAAAAGAAAAATTAGTTCTACATTCAAGTTCCATATCCTCGTAAGCTAACTATCCATATCCTAATATTTTCCTATGTATACAGTTTTCTTGCAGTACACACTTGAATCATATTATATTATTATTAATATTAATATTAAAAAGTACATTGAAAACGGCAAGAATAAAGTTTTAGTTCGTAGCTGCGAAAATGTATGTCTGAAAGAAAAAATGTTTCCCACTCATGATTTTCTATTGACTTAGTGTTTACACTCAAAATGCAAAATTATTATTTTTAGAATACTTTAAACAAGTTTGCTTTAAATAGGTTGCATAGACGTTTTAACTTTAACATAATAAATAAACAATTTAATATATCAATGAGTAAAAGCAAAACCGATAACTACTTCAAAAGGCGTAATGTTGTTTGCAGCAGAATATGTAAAAACGAATATCATAATAACTGCAACCGAAGCAGAATCAAACCATATAATAATTATTAACACGTATTTATTTAATGGAGTAGATAGACTAAACTATCGCCCGGTTCACATGCCACCCACGTCTATTGAACAGGTGAAGAGGCTCATCCCTTGTTTCCTGTTTAGGATGCGGTTTCCGGTTTTCTCTTTTCAAATCTTCTCACTTTTTTTTTCAATTGGAGTAGATAGACTAAACTATCGCCCGGTTCACACTCCACCCACGTCTCTTGAACATGTGAAGAGGCTCATCTCTTTTTTCCTGTTTAGGATGCGGTTTCCGTTTTTCTCTTTTCAAATCTTCTCACTTTTTTTTTTCAATTGGAGTAGATAGATCTATCTATCGCCCAGTTCACACTCCACCCACGTCTATTGAACAGGTTAAGAGGCTTGTCCTTTGTTCCCTGTTTAGGATGTGGTTTCCGGCTTTCTCTTTTCCGATCTTTTCACTATTACGTAGCCCCCTGCACATCAGTGGCATTACTATCTTCCTCGGGGTGATACGATTAAAAAAATATATATTTCTTGTCTTCAGTGGGAATAGATGTAAATAAAATTAAGGTATTAACAGTAAATATATGAGTTCTTACTTCTCTTAGTTTTTCTTAATACGCTATATAAATAAAATAAAATTTATCATAATTTATACAAAATTAGTTCCCAGGCAAAATTAACCGTTTCATTAATCAGTAACTTTACTGCTACCTTTCTTAGATTGCAGTCTTATTTGTTCAAACTCTTCATGTGAGACACTCAGACATTTTTTACTATTAAGTGATAGTCTTGAAATAAGCTTTGTCATCAGTGTTTTTCTTGTTGTTTGATAATCTTCTTCCCAAGAGATATTTTCATTTCGCTTTTATAATAACACGTCACTTTTAACCTTGAAGAGATATCGAACAAAATCGATTCATACAATACCAGAACTATTCAGTGAATCATACAATTAAACGTCTAAAAGATGTAAAGGGAACAGATTAATTAAACGGCTCATTGGCTTCTTTTTTTTTAGCTGTGAATGATTTTATCGCCACTTTATTGAATCTCAATTCATTGTTTCAAGACGTTTGTTTCTTTGTATCTCACCATTAAAACATTCTAACGATTGTAGTCATTTTTTGACAACACGATTACACATCTAATAAAATAATCAAGAAAATGTATTCCACTAAATACTTAGAAAATATTTTCACTCTTACTATTTTGACCAAAAAATTCATCAGTTTAGTACTTCAATATTTCTATTTGTTCTCAGCATTTTTTTTCGTCGGTAAAACTAAACTCCATTGTCGTTCCTTAAGTTTCTCTCTATTAGTCTTTACTTTTTTGTTTTTAATGATTTTAAATAATTGTTTTCCTTTCCAATACAAGGCTTAAGACCCACTCAAGATAAAGGGACACTGAGTGCGTTTGTCATAAGGATAAGGGTTTCTTTTTCTCTATGTGCCATGTCCCTTCAGGACGTAGGCGATCATGGCCTTCCACGTCTCTCTATTTCTGGTAGCTCCTAACACGCTTTCTCGTGTTACTCCGTCCAAAACCCACTCTGTCATACACCTTCTCAGGCCCGTCAAATATCTTATCCGCTGCTTTCCCCTGTATCGCTTTCCCTCTATCTGATCTGTGAGCATCAGATTCTCCAAGCTTTCCTTCCTCATTACATATCCCAGAAACTGCTTTTCCTGATGCTCTGTATTACTTCATTTTTTGTTTCCATCCTTTCTAAAATCTCATCATTGCTGATGATGACATGCCATCCTTCTGTAGAACCACATTTCAATTGCTTCAGGTTTTTCCCTCATCTTCGATGATATTGTCCAGCATTCACTGCCATATTGAAGAACTGACATCCCATAGCAATCCAGTATTTTTTTGTTTCTAGCGAAATTTTCATGTCTTTTAATACACTGCTCAGCTTCTGAAATACGTCATTGGCTATGCCAGTTTGCCTTCGAATCTCAGTGTCGCACTTTCCGTCTTCTGTTAGAACTCTTCCCAAATACTTAACTTTTTGTACCTGCTTGATTTTAGTATCCCCCAACCTTTAATTGGTATATTGGGCTTCTATGTTTGCTGATGACCATACATTCGGTTTTTTTTAGTAGTTTATGTGTAGTCTTTTCTTCCGACCTTCTTCATCTTCCTTTTTTAGTAAGTCTTAAGTCCCCCTCTCAGAAAAAAGCATAAAAAATGATTGAGGATGCAACCGCTTCAGTCAGTTGAGTGCCATACGTGATACACGCTTGGGTGATCATGTCTCGAAAGAGACATGACTGACTGGGCAGAAGATGATCCCGCAGTAGGTTGCCATTGCTTTCTGCAGTAGACTAGTTGCCGACCAAAGGCTATAGAACCCAATCTGTCCTGTTATTTAAACCATAACTGGAAGGAATAGGCGGATTAATACCTTTCCCAAGGGTATTTGCGCGTAAGTGAATGCTATGAATTCAGCTGGAATTCGAACTCGGCTCCCCGATTTCTCGTTCCGATATCCAATGCACCACAACGCACATCCATTGCAACCGCTTAACTTTACTGTATACAAATCATAAGATGAATTATTCTCATACGTGATGACATCCTAGAGTAATTTGCCTTCGTACAGTTTAACAATCATTAAGAATATCTACAAAGTTATCGATTAGCTATTAAGAATAGTGAAAGGCTCGCAGTTTTCGTCTCTAGAAAAGGCCTTTTAGGATTGAAATTGATTCATTATCTTCAGGGTCGCGTAATGGCTTCTGAATTCAGAATGTGAGGATTGGACAGCTTCAGGTTTGGGTAAATATCTGAACTTACGACAGATACTAGTAAGGCGATTCACATATACTATATAAAACCATAATTGTAGCACTGGACGTCTAGAAAGCCTTTGACAATGTCTGGTATACTGGTCTTCTCCACAAGCTAAAAAGTTACGATGTTTTTGGGAAACCTTTTTATGCTGATCCTATCAGAACGTGAAATGGAAGTCATCTTAAACGGCCACTCGTCTGAATCCTTACGTACTAACTCAAGTGTCTTTACCCCAGGGTTCCATCGACACAACTCATGCATCGAAAGTAAGGCTGAACAGTCCAACAAGATCAAAATGGCAGCTGATATCCCAAACGACCTCAGAACCGTTGTTAACTGGGGCAAAAGATGGCTTCACACTTTTAATGCTTCCCGAAGTAAACATCTTTCCATTAAACATCTGAGAGATTACTCTCTCCTTTCCCTCAGAATGGCTGATGCTAATATGCAGGAGAATAAATCGTTGCGCCTTCTTAAGTTAATGTTCCATGAAAGGGAAAGACTTTATTAAATCCATTACTAGGGGAGCTGCTAAGAAAATTGGTTCACTGTGTCATGCAAGACTATTTTTTCTCCAGAATCTATCATAGATATTTATAAGTCTATCATTCGTCCATGCTTAGAATAATGCTGCCAGATATTGTCCAGTGCCTCTGCTATTTACCTTGACCTCCTTGATAAAATCCAAAGAATAATCAGCAATATTATTGGCCCGGATCTGGTGGCTCGGCTTCAGTCACTTACTCACTACCGTAAGGTTGTCTCTCATTGCCCTTTTTTAGAAATATTTTCACGGTAATTTTTCAGATGAGCTCATGAAACTAAGCGCGATATAAGGCTGACGTCGAGATCTCTTCAATTTTGAGCTAGCTAGATGTAGCCGTAATTTCTATGCTAATAGTTTCTTCTCCCGCACTTATCGCACGTGGAACCCGCTTCCAGCTCTCTGCTTTCCAGACTACTTTAATCTGCCAAAATTTAGAAGCAATATTAATCGCTATCTACTGTTCTTCTCATTACTCTTTTCTGTTTCTGCTCACTATTAGTGTTTTCTTCAACAGTTTCTTCTCCCGCACCTATCGCACGTGGAACCCGCTTCCAGCTCTCTTCAAGAGCCTGTAGCCCCTTAACTTTTATAGTCTTTACTGCCTTATTTGGGAATGATACCGTTAAAAAAACGTCCAAGCTGAAATCAGAACTCGTTTTGCCGATTCTGTTTTACATATCCGTTGTGCCAACTTGCGCATTTATTCAATAAACACTAAAAACGAAACACGGATTCGCTTCATTTTTATCTAACTCCAGTTACGTGCCAATTGTTAATTCCTTGTTACTGGTAATTATTCTGTGACCAACATACACCCACTTATGTCTTCCTGTTGTTGGGACTTATCGGTCACTACCTCAGCAATTATTTATCGAATCTGTGGCCAGAAAGACGCGAATGGTGTGGTGTTGCTTGAATCCAGCTTTCTATTAAGCTTTGATGTTTATTCTCACAGGGGCCTAATGGCTGTGAGCATGTTCATCAGGTTTTCACGTATCTACTGCGAGATTATCAAGATAGCAATGCTCTTCCTGGGCCATAAAGTTGCTGTGTTGAGCATTGAACTTTGGGGACTTGGTTTGCGGCTTTGTAGCGTCAGTTGGGCGGCCAAGCAATGAAGACGACTTATGGGTTTTAATTGCTCGTCATAAAAACGGACAATGGTTCCAGCGAATAACTCATACATACATTCATTTAGCTGTGGATTGCGATTGGATTATTACGAGCCAAAGTTATAAAAGTCTTTTAAAATGAGTGCGAACGCACTGACACAAATATACGCACATACACACGCGCACACTAATGTACAGTGCAAGAGATGTATATATCTAAATATACATGTAAATATTTTTTAATTGTTTTTTTTTATCCAACATCATTTTTTAATTACTAAATGTTATTTTTAGTTTTGTTTTTTTAATCTATTTATTCTGAATTTATTAGTTTTCCTTTTTTAATCTATTCATTTCAAGAAAGGCGGTAAAGTCACTAGGATTCTAGTGACTACTACGAGTGAAATATAATGAAAAGAAGTTATAGGTACCTCCACGCAGTTGCCGAAAAAAACAGCATAATTAAAAGGGCTCAAAGTTAATAAAAACAAAGTTTTATCATCAACATATTTATGTAATTATTCAAAGA
Organism: Ascarosepion bandense; assembly: GCA_037127315.1. Classification (NCBI taxonomy): domain Eukaryota; kingdom Metazoa; phylum Mollusca; class Cephalopoda; order Sepiida; family Sepiidae; genus Ascarosepion; species Ascarosepion bandense. Next base: position 500,127 of record JBBBDQ010002145.1, read on the forward strand.
AAAAATCAATTTTAGTTGTCGTTATTTAAAAAAAAAATTAATCTTTTTTAATACGTTGGAAATTTCCGTTAAAAGTTCTATTTTTGTTTCCCGTCGACGATTCACGCCAATGTTAAAATAATATAAACATAATATTAAACGTAGATATTACGCAACGTAAGGATGTGCGTTGTGGTGCAGTGGATATCTGCTCGGAACGAGAAATCAGGGAGCCGAGTTCAAATTCCAGTTGAATTCATTGCATTCACTTACGCTCAAATACCCTTGGGAAAGGTATTAATCCGTTTCTTCATTCCAGTTATAAGTTAAATAACAGGACAAATTGGGTTCTATAGCCTTGGATGGCAACCAATCTACCGCAGAAAGCAATGGCAACCTACTGCGGGATAATCTTCTACCCAGTCAGTCATGTCTCTTTCGAGACATGATCGTCCAAGCGTGTATCACGTATGGCACTTAACTGACTGAATATTACGCAAGTCGACTTTTGACGTGGAAAGACACATTAATTTAAAAATTCTTGCAAAAATCAACAAATTGTCTGATTTTAATGAAACTTTCAGGATTTATTCATAAAAGAAATGAAATTATTTATGCAATTATCATTTAAAAAAATCTTAGTAAAAATATTTTTTCTACGTCTGTTAACCGCCACTCCAATTAATTTCATAAAACTTTTAGAAATACATTATCTATATTAATTTCTTTAATTAGTTAAATGCAGGACTCATTGGGGAATGTAAACCATGCAATTTCTTTTTTCATTAAGAGACCATTTTTCGGAAAACTATTCTCCGAATGGTAAAATAAAAAATGCATTAAAATTACGCCATTTTTAATGTAGATAAGCTTTTAATTGATTTTATAAATAGTATAGTTTTAGGATAACATATTCTAAAGAAAAAAATTCAATGAATAATCAATTTTTATACGAATTATTTTCATTTTTTCTTTGCTAATTAAAGCTTAAAACATTACTTATCGTTACTCAGTGTTTTCAGTTATTAAATAACGACTTCATTTATAAATCGAAAATTGAAAAGCTTAATACAAATAAATTAAGATTTTTAAAATAATTTTTAATTTTTTAAATTTATGTTAAACTGCATATTTACTTTTACTATGAAAACTTATAAGAGACTTATCATAAAAAGGTCACATGTTTCAAGGGTTGTTCCTCTTACGAAATGTTAAATTGGGTAATGTCAATTTTTGGTTAACATACTTCCAAATGTGTGAACTGATTTATGACAGAGGCTTATCATCGCCTACTTGAAAGGTCAACAAGTCGGAGCTTTCTGATGAAGAAATACTTTTATTTTAAATTTCATGCCATAAACGAGTAATATTTGTTTCAAATCAGATTAATTTAACTTTAAATTTGCTATTTTAAAAAAATAATGCGTGATAGATGTATATTTTATTTTTTCAAGATTTTTAAAACTGAGAATTAGCTTTTGTATATAAATAGGTCGATCGCTCAAAAAATGGCCGAAAAATTGAAAATTAAAAAAAATCCCCTTCAAATTTAGATTCCAATGAATATAGTTTCTGTTTGAAATACGCCCGATTATTTCGCTTATTAGAAATAGTAAATTTAATCACTTAGCTTTCAATTAAGCTGAAATAAATGTTTCAAGAAAACATTTTTATTTTAAAAAATTCAATTTAAAACTGATGTATCGAAAATGGAGTGGAAGTATCTAAGTTAGAAGAAACCAGAACCCCAATCCAAAATAAGAAACAAGGGATAAGCATATACTCCTTGTCAAAAGTGGAGGAGTGTAAGCCAGATGACAGGCGAACATACCTGTTCCCATTTCGCATATGTCTTGGTATTGCTATTCCCTTTTTAAATTTCTTAAGTATGCTGTGGATATCGTGGACTGAGCATGCAAGCAACGATGAGGTGTTGGAAAGAATGGCAACAAAAATGAAATTAATAATGAGCATCAGGAAGAGACAACTGAAGTTCCTGGGACATGCCACAAGGAAGGAGAGCTTGGAGAACCTGATACTGACAGGCCAGATAGAAGGAAAAAGAAACAGAGGAAGGCAGCGGATAACATATTTGTAGGGCCTGATCAGGTGGATGACGGAACGGAGATTGCGAGGTGTAACAGGAGAAAACATACTAAGAGCCACCAGAGATAGGGAGATGTGGAGAACCATGATCGCCTACGTCCTGAAGGGACAGGGCACATAGAAGAAGAAGAATCAATGATATTTATTTTAGCCGACCCAGAATGAGAAGTTCTAGTTTTGGAAGTACTATCTTTCTTAAGCAGGACTTCTTAATTTAGGCCGGTTGTTAGTAATTTAACTGTTTAAAAAAAACAAAAACAAAAAAACAAACAAACAAAGAAACAAAAGAACAAACAAACAAAAAAGAAAAAAGTAACTTTTGTAGTAATAATAATTATATATATATATATATATATATATATATATATAATTTATTTAAAATTTATAACATAAATATTTATTACCTCACTACAAAGTAATTCAACACTTCTTGTGTCTTATTAAGTGATGGTACTGAGAGCGAGATGAATATATGAATACACATATATAAACACATACAATGTAAAATAATTATTATCCAAGTCAATATTAAAAACATTGGCTAAAACAAGTTGATTTTAGCAAAATGTTCGGTATAGGCTCATATTTATATGTAGAAATATTGCGAAAAACCCAATAATGGTATCTTATAAAGAATTTTGAAGTGTCAGGTTACGCAAAAGGAGCAAGTTCAGCATAATTTATATATATATATATATATATATATATATATATATATATATATAGCCAAATAGTGGTTGGCTCGATTAGAAGACAGAAGTTCGAAGAAAAGTGCTCACCCAATACAAATGAACTGAATATGCAGAGCTAATAACTGAACACACACCACTTAATTGGTACACAATTTTTAGCACTTTTTTATACTACTGTCTGCTGGTCCAGCCAGCCACTATTCGCTGTGAATCCAATTCTGCCCCGTAGTAGAGAACTTTATCACGATGTATCTTCATACGCTTATTTTAGAGCTTGCCCGAAGAGACCTGCATGGTCGAAACCTGGGTAGCAAGTAAGTGGTGTGTGCTGTTCTTTCACGTAATATATACCGAGCGCCCATAGCTCAGAAGTAGAATCGCCGACTGACGCCAATTCGGTCGGATTTCAATCATGGGTAAAAAGCAATCGGCTGTCTAACCGTACTAATGAGCTGTGATGCAGCGAAACAAATCTGTCTGCGGATGACTATTTATGCTCTCACACTCTGATTGAGCACTCTGGAAGAATGGTAGACTTTGAAAAACAGTAGTTACTCTGGCATCTACGCATCGTTCATTCAGCAATGAATTAGAACACTCTCAGCTATTGGGCGTGTATAATGATAATATACACGCTAAAATGTCTGCTTCCTTCTACCGAGCGCCCGTAGCTCAGAGGTAGAATCGCAGTCTGACGCCAATTCGATCGGGTTTCAATCCTGGGTAAAAAGCAATCGGCTGTCTAACCGTACTAATGAACTGCGAAACAGATCTGTCTGCGGATGACTATATATATATATATATATATATATGGGAATGATATTAATCGATCTTGTGACTTAGCTGATTGATTTATATTCTGCACCTCTATTCTATTATTTTGTAATCGAAATTCTTCGTAATATTTCAGTCCACTCGTCAGAGGTTTCCGTAAATGACGAGCGTTTTTTATCATTTTTTTTATCTTTATATTTTATATATGTGTGATGAAAATAGAGTTATTAGGTAAGATATATTTATAGATAAAAGTGCTCAACATAAGGATTAGAGCGTGTGTAAATATTTTATTTTTGAAAAATTTAAATGAAGAAAGAAATTAAGTAAATAGATATTAAAATTTAACAAACTATATGAATACATTCATTAACAACAATTAAGTAAATAATAATCAACAGCGAATAAATAAGTAAATACAAAATAGTCTAAGTAATCAAATAAAAAACATAACGGGATAAAATTCAAGAAGCAATACTATACAATATGAAATAACCGAATTCTGTTCGTTAATTATTTCTACATAACAGCGTTAAGAATAATTTAAATTTTATATTCTCTTACCACCTATCAAATCAACCGGAAGCAAATGACCATGCTACCCATTATGCTCCATTGACCAGCATATATAAATAGTCGAACAACCATCGAACACGCATGGATGGAAAGTTACGCACACACACACACACACACACACACACACACACACACACACACACACACACACACACACTACCGGCCATAATTATTAGGCCACCCCAGTGTTTTAACAAAATGATGTATTTCATACTATTTTTTAGTATTTATTGCCAAGTGAATAATTGTAAATGAAAATAGAATTGTTCTTTTTAAATGTTGCACAATAACATGTGTATCAAATGAAATTATAAATATTTAATAATTACCTATATTGCAGTTTCATCAATGAAAGAATGAAGAAAATTTAGGGTGATTCGGACGAGTTTACCATTGCTTCCTAGTCTTGTAAAATTTCGCAAAGTAATAATAACAAAAGAACCATTCTATTTTCATTTAGAATTATCCACTTGGCAATAAATACTTAAAAATAGTATGAAATACACCATTTCTTTTAAAACTTGCGCTGACCTAATAATTATGGCCGGTAGTTTACGCACACGTGCACACACACATATACCCACACAAACATACACACACGAACGAACGCATGTACACAGATAAACACACACATAGTTTCATTTTAAGCAAGATGAAACACCTCCACACTACCATCGCGATGTTTGATCCTTTCTTGATGAGATTTTGCCAAACCGGTGGAACTGACGAAAAGTTTTCATTGACTACCCTCCGCGTTCACCAGATTTTTTAGGAGGATATGTATTTTAATAAACACTGATTTTAAAATTATTTAAAATGTGTATACATTTTGCGGGGAACATCCTATATATATATATATATATATATATATATATGGCTCGATGTGTACATTTTTAACAATTTATGTTTTTAATACGTTGTTGCTTGCTTTCAATTTTGTCGACTGCACAGTATAGTAGGGTCAGTTGGGTACCATGTATGAGAAAAAAGCACGATGACGCATTTCATGCCGTCAGAAATTTGGAAATGCCATGCTATTCGTTTCGAAAACTCTAATACTAACAACACTTGTTTGGCTGTTAATCTGTGTATAGTGCAGAGGATTTGGAAAAAGTTGCATGAGTCTAATGGTGATTGCGAAGGTACTGCAGCTCGGAAAATTCACCTTGATCGTTCTGATAGGTAAAGAACTCTAGAATTTGTTGGTACGATCGACGCCATTATTGAAAACGATTTAAACCAATCAGGTCCACAGCCGTGAGTCACGGTGTTGATTCCTGGAAGACTCTATGTTTGGTCACAAGATTCTGTACCATGTCACACAAGCAGGAGAAACGTCCTTCAATGTTGTAAGAAAATGTCTGCGACCATACCACCCTTAAATCTAATTCCCCAGACTGCAATGCTCTTGATTATTGAGTGTGGGGCGCAGTTGAGTGAGAGGCTAACAAAACTCATTGTAACACAAAAGAAGAAGGACTGAAGTCAAGGATTATGGCAGTATTTACTAAATTAAACAAGGATAACCGTTAAGATGAGATGCAAGAGATTCCGAAGTCGCCAAGAGGCCGTATTTAAAGCCAGTGTAATTCAAATTCCAGTTAAATTCATTGCAGTCATTTACGCGCAAATACTCTTCATTCCAGTTATAGGTTAAATAGTAAGATAGATTGGGTTCTATAGCCTTGGCTGGCAACCAGTCTACCGCAGAAAGCAATGGTAACCTACTGCTGGATAATCTTCTGCCCAGTCAGTCATGTCTCTTTCGAGACATGATCGCCCAAGCGTGTTTCACGTATGGTACTTAACTGACTGACTGACACTTTAATATAAAAAATATTCTTTAGTATTTTAATATACTTTTGTGTAATTTTAGTAAATATATTTGTTGAAATTATATGTCAGTGTTATTTTCATTTTTGCATAATTTAGATGATAATTCATCCATCTTATCCTGTATACACACACATACGTACACAAACAGGTACACACACACGTACACACACATGTACACAAACACGTACACTCCCACACGCACGCACAAACATACACACACGTACACGTACACATATACACACACAAGCATGTATACACACACACGTACACATAAGCGTACACACACATACGTACACAAAAACAGGTACAGGCGCACGTACACGTACGCACACACGCACACACACACACACACACACACACACACACACACACATCTAAATTTATATTTTATCGTGACCTTCTGGCCTTATTTGCTCAAAAATAATTTTATTACGAATCCAAAATACAATCAAAGAAAACATTTGGAAATAAAAAGTGAAATAATTTTTCAAAAATGAAAATACTGTCATCTTGTTTGCTTTTAAGATAAAAGTCACCCCCCCACACACATACAAATACGCACACACACATACAGACTTTTTTTTTTAAAGCTAAAAACGGTTACACCAAAAACAATCCCTGAAATCGAATGTAACATATTTCGAAAGTACTCGTATTTTTAAAATTTGCCAAAGTTCATATTTATTTTATTTTTTAATTAAATAAAATAATAATATGAACTTCGGCAAATTTAGCGATACATAAAAAAACTACATCAGAAATTTGAAAAAGTTAATAAAAATATTGGATAGACAGAATTCGTAAATATTGTTCAACAAAACATGTTTACACACACACACACACACACACACACACACACACACACACACACACACACAATCATTTCCTACTTCCACTGATACACACCTTCGCTGTGTCCATATCAACATTAGCGTCGTTACATTTATTTATTTTACACTAGTACGCCTCCATGCCAAAGTATTTATGTGAAACACCATCATAAACACATTGATGTCAATTCACACCTCAGTCAAATCAGTTAATTCGATATACGCAACAGTAAGCAGACGATAAGCGATAGTACCTCACATAAACCCAATCAGCGTGGAAAGGCGCCCTCTACTGGGAGCCATAAAACACACACAGTCACACAAATCAATAAATACTGAGTCAGTCTCTAATATTGGAACGAGAATGATTTCAATGTGATTCTTGTTGAGATGAATGAGTTATCTGCCTTTGGTTCCAGTCATTTGCTCCTTCAAACCGGCCCTTCCCCCATCTTCCTGTCCGTCTCTCTTGATTGTCCGCGAGTTACGTGAGCGATAATGACGCATTACGTTTGTCGGTAGAGCGTCACCTGATCGTGCCGCTGGAGTTGTGAATAGTTATTTATTTAAATGGGTACTTTCGATTCTAAAATTATGCACACATAGAAAGAATGTGCAGCGTCAAAATGTTTAGGAGTATCTTCTGCTTCATAATTTTTCCATAAATAAAACTTTAGCAATGTAAATTAAATTAATTAAAAAAACAAATTAATTATATTAAAAATCAGCTTATTATAAAAAAAAAAAGAAATTAATTACATTACATTACGGTTTACGACATTTTGGTTCTCTTCATCTGGACACACACACACACACACACACACACACACACACACATATATATATATATATATATATATATATATATATATATATCCTTACAATCATGCTAAAATTACAAAGCTAAAGTTAGGAATTCTAGAAACGATAAACCTTTATAGTACTAACATTAGTACCACGATATTCACTTTTAGCTGTATAATCTCCCTCACTTTTTTTTTTATATATACACTATCATTAATTTTACCATTATTTCATACTACAAATTGTGATGTAATTAAATTTTCTTGTTATAAAAAAGAGATTTCCTAAATTTTTAATTAAGGTTAAATATAAAAAAATAGATTAAATATAAAAACTACATTTAAATACAAAAATATTTGTAGCCATATACTTCACTAATACAGATATTTTTAGCAAATAGCAATTCCTATACCCTATTTAGCCCATCCTCTTCTACTCCCCCACCCCATATACATTTCCTTATTTTTTTCTCTTTGTTAAACCCAACGGACTGGCCATAAAGGCTGTAAAGGACCAGACCTTATCTTCTCCTGTTAAATCTGTCTCTAAAATTTTTAACATGTCCATTAATCACCTCCCTCCTCTACCTCTTCCATCTTTTTGTTCAAATTCTAACTTTCAACTTCCAATTGGAGTAGATAGACTTAACTAATTGAATTAGATAGACTTAACTTAATTGGAGTAGATAGACTTAACTATCGCCCGGTTCACACTCCACCCACGTCTATTGAACAGGTGAAGAGGCTCATCCCTTGTTTCCTGTTTAGGATGTGGTTCCCGGCTTTCTTTTTTTCCTATCATTCTACTCTTAAGTAGCCCCATGCGCATCAGTGGCGTCACCGCCTTGCTTGGGGTATATATGATTAAAAAAAAACAAAAAACAAAAAAAAAACAAACTCTGATTTCCTATTTTCCACCCCAATTTTCCATTCTATTTTCCACCTCTCACACATAATTCGCCAATATAAGGTAAATAATTTTCCATCTTCTTTTCAAACTACCTAATGAGACGTTGTCCTTTCAATGTCGAAACAAAATTAACACTTTGTACTAAGATTATAATTTGTACATGGTCTAATCTATAATTTTTAGAGAGAGAGAGAGAGAGAGAGAGAGAGAGAGAGAGAAAATGACGTGAGTTATTAAATATGCATATGAGGGTGCACATATGTATAGTATTATGATTCAGGTGTAAATAAAATAGTGCTCAATGTATGAAGAGAGCTATTTCATATATATATATTATTAAATATATATATTTTCCTACGTCGATGGTACGACGTGGAGTGTCATGCGTTACGCAATCATCAGGTGCATATTTCAAACGCCAAACTTCAAAAAGTTTGAAATACGCACCGTTGATTGCATAACGCATGAATCTCCGAGCCGTGCCATTGACGTAGAACAATATGTATATTTATTAATATATATATTACCGCTATAAATAGACAAAAATATTTTGATTACTATCCATGATATTGTATTTATATGGTATTTTTAAAAAATTAAAATTGAAAAACGGACTGGCCAACCGGTTTCGCACCTCGCTCAAAAGAGCCAAATCGAGGTGAATAAATAATTATTGTTGTTAGAAAATGAAGAAGATGTATAACGTAAAAAAAAAACTAAATGGAAATGAGTTGGAGGCCAAATATATGCTCTCTCTGTTTACACAGAGAAGGCTTTCAAGACTGAATATAGATGGCCTCCAACACTTTGAGGTGGTAACTAGAGTGGGACGCACTTAAGATTGAAAATGAGTCCACACCGAATTTAGCTATGGTCATTAATAGAAAATTAAATTTAGGCATTAAATGACCCATAAGGATTTGATATGCCGTTAAACAAACAAACCTCTCGTTTTTTAGTATGACCGTTGCAAAATATCATTATCTGACTCAGTTGTGTTTGGAACGGACATAGCTTTTAAAACCTTTAAAAATCAACGGGATAAAGTTGTTAGATAAGACACGCATTCAAATTTGCTGTCATTGGGTGTATATTTGTGAATGGTTATTTGTGAACGGTTATTTGTGAACGGTTATTTGTGAATGGTTATTTGTGAACGGTTATTTGTGAATGGTTATTTGTTGAACAGGTTATTTGTGAACGGTTATTTGTGAACGGTTATTTGTGAATGGTTATTTGTGAACGGTTATTTGTGAACGGTTATTTGTGAACGGTTATTTGTGAATGGTTATTTGTGAACGGTTATTTGTGAACGGTTATTTTTGAATGGTTATTTGTGAACGGTTATTTGTGAACGGTCATTTGTGAATGGTTATTTGTGAACGGTTATTTGTGAACGGTTATTTGTGAATGGTTATTTGTGAACGGTTATTTGTGAACGGTTATTTTTGAATGGTTATTTGTGAACGGTTATTTGTGAACGGTCATCTGTGAATGGTTATTTGTGAACGGTTATTTGTGAATGGTTATTTGTGAACGGCTATTTGTAAATGGTTATTTGTGAACGGTTATTTGTGAACGGTTATTTGTGAATGGTTATTTGTGAACGGCTATTTGTGAATGGTTATTTGTGAACGGTTATTTATGAATGGTTATTTGTGAATGGTTATTTGTGAACGGCTATTTGTGAATGGTTATTTGTGAACGGTTATTTGTGAACGGTTATTTTTGAATGGTTATTTGTGAACGGTTATTTGTGAATGGTTATTTGTGAACGGTTATTTGTGAACGGTCATCTGTGAATGGTTATTTGTGAACGGTTATTTGTGAATGGTTATTTGTGAACGGCTATTTGTGAATGGTTATTTGTGAACGGTTATTTGTGAACGGTTATTTGTGAATGGTTATTTGTGAACGGCTATTTGTGAATGGTTATTTGTGAACGGTTATTTGTGAACAGTTATTTGTGAATGGTTATTTGTGAACGGCTATTTGTGAATGGTTATTTGTGAACGGTTATTTGTGAACGGTTATTTGTGAATGGTTATTTTTGAATGGTTATTTGTGAATGGTTATTTGTGAATGGTTATTTGTGAATGGTTATTTTTGAATGGTTATTTGTGAATGGTTATTTGTCATTTCAACGCAGCAGCTGGCTTGTACATTACAGCACAAACGTGACATGAATTGCTAGTACTTAATGCCGTTGACATCGCCATTTCACCATTAGTCGGTACTTGGAGCGATGACTTCGCATATCACACAGTTATCTTGCTTTACAAAGCCTACCCAACAAATCCCAAAATCCCAACATTACTAGTCTAGTTATTATCTATCTATCTATCTATCTATCTATCTATCTATCTATCTATCTATCTATCTATCTCTCTCTCTCTCTATATATATATATAGGGAGAGAGAGAGAGAGAGAATTTATAACATGAATATGTTATAATATCACTCAAAGTAGTTATTTTGTTTCGACACTATCTGTGTCTTATCACGTAATCACTTAATAAGACACGGGTAGTGTCGAAACAAAATGGCTTCGAAATAAAACTCAATAAGTAGTGGAAAGCTTTGCACTTACCTAGAAGGAAAAGGACAAAAACGCAATTGTTGTCTTCGGAAGACGAAAGCCATACAAATTAAAGAAATATGGTGTATGTTTAGAAAACCACAGCCAAGTGTCATAAAGATAATCTTATGAGAAGACTAAATTTTGATGTGTCTGTAATTAGTGTCTTTCATTAGCGGTAACAGATTAAAGATATAAGACAGCGCAAAAGTTTAAACTATGGCATTTCAAACCTTTTCACACACAACCTTTTTTTATTAGAGAATTCACCTGGCGATTTCTTACTAATTATTATAAAGTAATTGTACTAATATAGTCACTATATTAATATTTAGTCGAAATTTTTCTATAATAACGTTTTAAATTATTTAACTAATATAAGCATTTTTTAAAATTTCAGTGTTACTCTTGACGATCACAGATAGTCAGCTGACCTTTAATCCGATCAAATACTAACTTCCCAGTGGAAGAAAAATGGCTATAACTCGAAAGCCAAACCGGTTGCATTCCATCACCGCTGATCAGACCCCGATGGACGGATGTCCCCTTGAGGAGGTTCCGTGCCTTGAGAGAATTCAAATTCACATCCGACCTCAAGTGAAACTCATATACGATTCATCGTTAAAGATGCAGGTAAAATTATTACCGGATCAGACCCCAAAATAGAGTAATGTTATTATATTTTTGTGAGAGCTTCCCAGTTCCTCACTTCCCAGTCTTGATAGACCTTAAAAGCGTAACCGTGTCCTTGTTAGAGAAAAAATTATTTTCCACCCTCCAACGTCTCTCTCTCTCTCTCTCACACAGGCTATTTTTTATGGTGAAACTCTTACTGCTCTATCGCTACTACCATGGAAACTGCTCGAATGAACTACATTCCTTGGTTCTGCCAGGCCTAACCTTCACGGCTAGGACTCGCCATGCCACTTACTTAGTTGCAAACCACCCACATTCCCTTCGTATTTTATCGGCGAGAAGTAAGTTTCAAACCAACAGATTCTTCTGCAAACTGCCCTGTAGAAGAGGTTACCAGGAGGATGTTTCGGGAGTACTACTATATCGGAACGAGAAATCGGGGAGCCGAGTTCGAATTCCAGCTGAATTCATTGCATTCACTTACGCTCAAATACCCTTGGGAAAGGTATTAATCCGTCTATTCCTTCCAGTTATGGGTTAAATAACAGGACAGATTATGTTCTATAGACTTGGTCGGCAACCAGTCTACCGCAGAAAGCAATGGCAACCTACTGCGGAATAATCTTCTGCCCAGTCAGTCATGTCTCTTTCGAGACATGATCGCCCAAGCGTGTATCACGTATGGCACTTAACTGACTGACTATATTAACCTTTTCAAATCTAGACTCAACCATTATCTTCCGTTCCTTTCCATATATACTACCCTTAACGTAACCCTCAGGTGGCCACCGGGTTATACGCAGAGTGAGTCTTACGGTTAAAAAAAAAATGAATAAAGAACAAAGGTTTTGGTGTTGGTGTCTGTATCATCTGAACCAGTGATTCTCAAAATGGATCCTTTGGCTCACAAGAAATTTAAAAATAAATAGACCTGGTGTTGGTCTAAAAAAAATTATGTAAAATTATGAGAACAAAAACTACTTTAGTTTATTTTCAAATGGCAAATCATTCAGAAATTATCTAAATAAAATTTTCGATGCTTTTTTCTTTTAAATTATATTTTCAAAGTGATTTTAAACATTTTTTTTACGTGCTGTTAGAGAAACTTTTTAAAAATTTGATCTTTCATTTATTTGGAGCCAGTATTTGTTTTCGTTTAATGTGAGGTTTTAAGCTATAATATGACAGAATTAATTAACAAAAATCTTATTTTAGTTTTTGAAAGCATTACTTTAACTGTATTATACCAGTACTGTTAAGCCACATTTCCACCGTTAGTTATTTATAACTTATCAAATTTTGTTTTAATTTACAGGCAATCTAAAACAATTGAAGGAGGCACATTTACGTTAAATTTCAACCATACCAGAGGGTAAAATCTAAAGTAAACATTGCCTGTAAATAAAAAATATAAATTATAAATAGATAACAGTAGAAATGTAGATTAACGGTGCTGATATAATACAGACTTGTATTTCCTGTATTTGTCTATGTTCCTGAGATGATGTATTGTCATTATTTAAATTATTAAAATTTTTCGGTCTGTTGCCCTCATCTTTGTTGCTGTATTCACGGCACATGGCGAAGTGTATTAAAGCGTTGGTTGAATCAAGGAACTTGACCAAAGAGTTGTGAGTTTTATTTGAGTTGAGTTAGAGGAAGATAACTGAGATATCTGGAAACAGTATGACTCATGGAATGAGAACAATCTACCCCAGTGAAGAAAATAAAGGATTCAATTCAAAATACGAATTACCTGAAAAAGGTCGGTGCGTACAACTGCTGAAACGTCGTGAATATGGCAATAAAGATGAAGACAATAGTCCGAATAATGTAACTTATATTTTCTACTACAGTTTGCTTTTCTAAATAAAATATATTTCCTGTTTAATGTAATTTCTAATTTTACTTATGTGAACGTGCGTTGTGGTGCAGTGGATATTCGATCGGAACTAGAAATAGGAGAGCCGAGTTCGAATTCCAGTTGAATTCGTTGCATTCACTTACGCACAAATACTCTCAAGAAAGGTTATTAATCTGTCTCTTCTCCCTCCAGTTGTGGGTTAAATAGCAGTACAGATTGGTTTTAATAGAAAATAATAGCAAAAAATCTTCTGCCCATTCAGTCATGACTTGAAAGAGACATGATCACCCAAGCGTGTATTACGTCTGACAATTAACTGACTGATGTTGGCCTAAAATTCTTTTGACACCAAAAATTGGCTACAAGGAAGGAAAACTAAAAAAACATTGATCTAGACTAAATAACTATTATTACGACTAGTTTATCTTGCTAAATAATAAATAGTAGAACTAGTTAGTTTAAGTTTTTTAAAACTTTATTGAAAAGATTTTTAGACATTTATTTAATAAGCAAATATAAGTAATATTTAATTCATAGTATAGTAGCTGCATAGCCTGGCGTTGCCCGGGTTTTTTAATGGTTATGTTGAAGTGGTAAGGTCAAGTCAGCCAGTTAAGTGCCATACGTGATACACGCTTGGGCGATCATGTCTCGAAAGAGACATGACTGACTGGGCAGAAGATTATCCCGCAGTAGGTTGCCATTGTTTTCTGCGGTAGACTGGTTGCCGACCAAGGCTATAGAACCCAATCTGTCCTGCTATTTAACCCATAACTGGAAGGAATAGACGGATTAATACCTTTCCCAAGGGTATTTGCGCGTAAGTGAATACAATGGATTCAGCTGGAATTTGAACTTGGCTCCCCGGCTTCTCGTTCGGCTTCTCGTTCCGAGCCGATATCCACTGTACCACAACGCATATCCTAAAAAATATGGAACGCTTCACGAATTTGCGTGTCATCCTTGCGCAGGGGCCATGCCTCTCTCTATCGCTCCAATTTTAGTATATGTACTGCCGAAGCAAGGTCAAGTGCTTATTTAAAAAGTTACAGTATGAGGTTGCCATGACGCGTAAGTTAAAAAATGCGAAGTAAGTTTTGGTTTTTGTTGTATTTGTAAAACGGGATTCATGATTGTTCAATTTTGTCAATAAACGTGTATGATGTCTGTACAATTGGAAGAACTGGGGTGGGAGTTACCGAAGTCTGTAATGTGATGGGGTGACGTTGTGACGCAGAAGATGTGGATGCATTATCCCAGCAACATCGAAGGGTTTGGCACCTTCTGGGAAATGTTAAATTGTTATAGGTTGGTAATATCTGTTAGGGTCCCAATTAGGATCAAATAGTGACCCCCAAAACAAAAATTGAACATATGAATGTATAAAAATACATTTTTATAATAAAAATATATTAAAAATACTAGCAATACATTTATATGAGCCTATTTACATTATTCGGACTATTTTCCTCATCTTTGTTGCCATTTGTACGCTTCGGCCTCCTTCAGGTGCTGAAGAAGGCCAAAGCGTATAACGGCCGAAACGTCGTACAAATGGCAACAAATATGAAGACAATAGTCTGAATAATGTAAATACTGTTAATACTACCTCATCTCAGAAATACAGACAATACATTTATTTATATTTTACATATAAATATAATATATAAAAGTAATATAATAATCTATATAATATATATAAAATAACTAACAATTGTCATTTCTAGTAAAATAACCCACATTACATATTTAATGCAAAAAGATCAACAATATATTTTAAATCAAAATGAATAAAACTACATTTTTTCTGTAGTTGAAGGCATATAAAATTACGTAAAATGCATATAGATTTCGGCATTAAATAATCAAGAGAGATGTTGATATGCCGCTGAACAAAATCAATCAACACACCAAAACCGGTTAAAAATGAATTATGAATTATAACCTTGGTAAAAACCACTCCATCTCGTTGGTGACATCCGACTGTTCGACGAGAATATAACCCTATACCTATCATTATAGATGCTGCTTCTGTGGTTTCAGTAGTAAGAAGCCTTTGACGGGTCGGAATCTCCGGTTCCACACCCAACTGGTTTCTAATTCAATGTTGTTCATCTCCTAGTCTGCCTTGTTCTTTAGCACATAACTAGAATAATTGAGTTCATGCCTGTTCCAAGTGTATTTGTCCGAAATTGAATGAAATTTGAACTCAAACACGCCAATCTCAATTTCCGTGAAAACAGCCATGCGACGCACGCATTGTTTTATTGCAGGGAAGTATATCTTAAAAAATATTTGAGAAACGTATAACCACGAGAGAAAATTATTACAGACACCAGAATTAGATAATTAAACATGAAAACTAGGACCATATGGCGTTGAAACACCAATTCACGTATGAACACCGAAGTTACGCAATGTTGAGCCTAGTCAGTAGTTAGATAAGTAACTGCTTGTGAATAGCAGGTGGTGTAATCTTGGATGTACACCGAGTGTAATGACTAATTTTTGTTAATCAGAAATCCAAGTTCGTAATTTGATTGTCTTCGTAATATTCTACGCCAAAACTCTCTTCTCACCCCAACTATGGGTTAATTAGTAAGATTTATATCACTGAATCATTTTTTTTTTATCTAAATTATCCTCTCAATTTAAAAATACTTTCAGGTTTTAAATAACCTTCAAAGGATTGGTAATTTGTAAAAACAAATTCACTCTCTCAATCAATCAAACACAAAGTAATCAAGGTCGGTTTGCTCACTCCTTGGAACGTAGCAATTATTAGAGTGTAATAAATGCTTCTATTCAAACGTCTTCCTTGAATTTTTTTGGGGGGATATGCACATGGGGCAAGGAATAGCGGCTCGGAATGTGAAATTGGAGAGACGAGTTCGAGCTCTAGTTACATTCACTCCTACCCCAGCTTTGGTTTAAATTGAGGGACTTGTATCTAGAAAAAATATTCTTCTTCTTTTTCTTTTATGTGCCATGTCCTTTCAAAACGTAGTCGATCATGGCTTTCCACATCTTTCTGTCTCTGGTGGCTATTAGCATGCTTTCTCATGTAACCCTCGTTCCGTCATCCACCCAATCAGGTCCTTCAAATATGTTATCCACTGCTTTCCTCTATCTCTTTTTCCCTCTATCTGGCCTGTTAGTAACAGGTTCTTCGAGCCCTCCTTCCTCATTGCATGTCCCAGGAACTTTAGTTTCCCCTTCCTGATGCTCAATATTAATTTTCTTTTCGTCTCAATTCTTTGCAAAACCTCATCATTGCTCGCATGCTCGGTTCATGATATCCGCAGTATCCTTCTGTAGAACCACATTTCCGCTGCTTCAAGTTTTTCCTTCCTCTTCGATGATATTGTCCAGCATTCACTGTCATATTGAAGAACCGACATCACATAGCAATTCAGTACTCTCCTCTTTGTTTCTAGTGAAATTGTCCTGTTATTCTCAAATAAAAATTAACAAAGCAATATTCAGTTTTAAAATAATTATTCTTGCAATCCAAAATATATTTCGACTTTAAAGATTGATAAGCCTTAAACAAAAAAAAAACAAAAACAAAAAACAAAACAATTAATCAGTCAATCTCTTTGATATTCACCTAATAACACATTTGAGACGTGCTTGGTTAAAAAACATGAAAAATAACAAAAAAGAAAACAAAAAAGAAACTAAAAAAGAAAAAAAAACAACAAACAAAAACCCAGAGAGAAACGAAACAAAAAGATGCAGAAACAAGAAAAAAAAAAAAAAATCGGCTGATGAGTCTAAATAAATCCCCAATCCATTAATTTCTGAACTGAAGACAAATGTTTAGTATGCTAATAGTTTTTTGTAGCAATAATGGATGAATCTCAGCTGGTAATGGAAGCCACATTTGCGTTTGTTGTCAAATGCAAAATGTGTTTACTTTAGCATCAGGCATCGCATCTGTACAAACTACTACGCCCTCTACTGGCAGGTTTTTATCTGTTTAGGTAAATAAAAGTCACAGTTTATTTTATTTTCTAAAGGCCCGGGAGGAATTTGTTGCCATTGTTTCAATGGGGCTTAAATCATTATCAGGCATTTTTATAATTAATTTGTTAAATTATTTTAGAAAAAAAACATCATATTTTCACCAGAAACTTAAAAAATTAAGCGACCATTTGTTTTATACAATTAAGTAATATTTATTTTAATAACAGATGCGAAAAATATTCGAATATTCATAATTGTATTCATAATTGCGTTAAAGTCATTAAATTAAGCATGGAAACTGAAAACGCTCATGTCTGCAAAAATAATTATTATTCATATGAACTTTTCTTGTTTATCCAAAACAAAGATTTCTTAGGATATTTAAAAAAAAACACAAGAAAAAAACAAAATAAAAAAAAAGAAACAGTGGAATTTATAACTACTAATACTAGTAGTTCTTCTTCTTCTTTTTCTTCTTCTTCTTTGTACCGTACTCATTCAAGATCTTTGCTCTCCTCAATTTCCTGTCCCATGTAGCTCTTCATAAATTTGATGTTTTTGTGACTTTTCATAAAGCCACTCGCTAGCCATTTATTCAAGCTCGATGGGTGGGCTCTGTGTTGCTTTTCTCTGTCCCTCTTCCGTTCTGCCTGTCCTGTGAGTATAACTTTTTCCAAGCCTTATTTTCTCATTATGTGCTTATACTGATATAAAGTATGTGGCCTTTTTATCCTTTTATTATATGTGGCCTTTTTATCCGTTATTATAACGTTATTATAACGTTATTATAACGTTATTATTATATGTGGCCTTTTTATCCGTTTATCTAAGTTTTGTCGTTGCTTGCATATTCGTTCCATATAATCCTCGGCATTTTTCTTTAGAACCACATTTCTGTTCAGTAATAATTTCTTTGTTCTTAATGATTTTTTCAACGGAGAGTTTGAGTTTATTTTTAATGGATTTGTAGCCATCTTCTAAATTGTATTAATCGTATTCACAGGCTTCTGATTAATTCTACTAAACGAACATTATTTACGTTTCTTTAGATTCTCTCACATTTGAATATGCAAATCAGGCAATATAGACAACAGGTTTCTCAATTAAAGAAAAACATTCTTGAAAATATTAGAATTCTCATTTGGCACTTTTTAGTGCTGCCGTAGTTAGCAAGCTTGTCTCACTAGATTGAATTATGCATGAGTAGTGAGCGAACTTCAACATTTTTGTTATATGCAAAACGAGGTGGCCGAACAGCAGAGACTTTGTCAGCGACGCCCACATAACTGCACATGCAGGTTGTAAATTAACGAAAAAGAAGTCGGCTTGATACAGGATCAAGGCATGAAGAAATGCGTTCTGGCATACTGTCAGTTATCTGAAAGAATTCTGGTAGTTAAACTGAAAGGGAAGCCATCTCAACATACCTATTATAATGGTATATGCACCGACAACACAAAGTACAGAAGAAGAAATCAAATTTTTTTACTCTATGCAGGACAACGCCAAGGCTCAGCGCAAGTTATAATTAATTAGAATTATCATGGGAGACCTGAATACCAATTTGGCAATGACAGGGAAGGTGAAACAGTTGGCAACTTCGGATTAGGAAACCACAATAAGCGCGAAGAGAAATGGGTCCAATGGTGCACATTGAATGACCAGGTAATAACCAATACCTGGTTTCAAGAGCACCCAAGACGATTATAGACATTGAGAAACCTAGGCAGAGAAAACCCAATCGACTATATGGCCATCTACAAAAGATCCAGGAACGCAATTTTCCACTGCAAAATCTATACAAGTACCGACTGCGAAAGCGATCAACTCCCAGTTATATGCAAACTAAGGATGAAATTCCGGAGATTGAAGAAGCCTAACACATTACCTAGACCAGTGCTAGAAATACCGATGGATCAGAAATATTAAAAGCAGAAGTGGAAGTTGCACTGACCAAATTGAACAGAAAAAAAGCAGCAAAACCAGACAATATTGTAATAAAGACGCTGACAGCCTTAGACAAATTTGGCTTAGACAGGATTACAGAAATAATAAATAAAATCTACAACAGAAGTGATATACCGGAAGACTGAAGTAGTTCAGTTTTTATTGCACTACCTAAGAAGCCAGGCTCAAATGAATATGAACTCCACCGAAAAATCAGCTTGAGCCATAAAACTCATCATCCGGATTTTTTTTTGACATTCCACTGCCACTATTGCGCAGGGGGTTACATAGGGGAAAGTGATGAGAAAGAGTGGTTAGGGGTTTAAATAGGGGGAAAGTGATGAGAAAGAGTGATTAGATATAGGAAATGTCAGAAGGAGGGTGATAGACGGGTAAGGATACCGAGGATGAGGGTTGGGCAGATGGGAAGAGTGTTTGAGAGAATAGGTGCGAGTTAGTGTTATAGGAGGTGTCTATTGACCTTCTATTTAAACTTCTGGAGATTGTAGCTGTCGGGGAAACAAGTGTATTCTAATGAACAGAGCCCGCAGCAGAATCGGCCCAGAAATAAGACAAGAAGAGTGTGGTTTCGTCAAAGACACAGCAACAAGGAACGCAATATTCATTCTCTGAATGCTATTAGAATGCAGAAGAACGTGTACCTTTTTTAATCATATCACCCCAAGCAAGGCGGTAACATCACTGATGCGCAGGGGGCTACTTAAGAGTAAAAAGATTGGAAAAGAGAAAACCGGAAACCACATTCTAAACAGAGAACAAGGGATGAGCCTCTTCACCTGTACAATAGACGTGGGTGGAGTGGGAACCGAGTGATAGTTTATCATGAACCTAAACTGACAGAAAACTGTCTGAATACGGAAAAGAAATTAATTCAACATATATACAAAAATAGAATACAGTCACTTTCTCACCTGCGAAATGTGGCTTCCCTGTGTCTCTTCTACAAATACTTTCACGGCTTCTGCTCCGATGAACGTAGCTCACTGGTGCCCCTATAAATGAATTTACTCGAGAAACAACATTAGTAACCATGTCCCACTCTTTTACTGTGAAACCAATAAAATGTAAACGCAAATTCTACTCCAGCAGCTTCTTTTCTCGCACTTCCCACCTGTGGAATTCCCTTCCGTTTATTTGCTTCCCCGACAGCTACAATCTCCAAGAATTTAAATGTAAAGTCAATTGTCATTTCCTATCTCACTAATCTGCATCCTCTCTCTAGTGCTCCTTTCTCTGTCTACTCCAGTTTCATCAGTATTCTCATCCTTCTCTTACCCGCTTCCTGACACTCCCTATAACCTGTCACTCTTTCTCATATCCTATGTAACCCCCCTGCAAAACAGTGGCAGTAAATTGCCTTGCTTGGGGCGATATGATTATAAAGAAAAATAGAAAGGGTCTATTCAACCTGTATAGCGACTCAATTCTGAAAGAACTAGAAGTCTGCTGTCGACGGATATACAGTGACACGCATAAGTATTGGACACATGTCATTTTCTGTTATAACGCTAGTTTATGTTCGCCATTTTGCCTGATATTTGGTAAGTAATATCTCGTAAAGTTGTTTTGGTTGTATGTGGAAGGAAAATTAAAAACTCATGGTTGAATCCATTTTTTTTTATCAAAGTTCAAAATTACCCTATGCAAAAATATTGGATTCATGACACTTTTTTCAAATTTCCAATCGAAATCTATTTTAAAAGATTTTAAATATTCAAATTTTTGATAGTATTGGAATGTTATCTCTGACCAATCAGAGAAGCACACAATTGCTTACAAGATAGTGCTACTAGTCATTTGATTCTTTGATGTGCATTCTGCAATTCAAGGATTAAAAATGGCAAAAACTAAAGTTCTTTGTATATGTACTTATACATCTTTTCAAAACTGACATTGCCTCGTGTCGACGAATGTATACGATTACATACGTATTTATACGTCTTTTTAAGACTTCCATTGTCTGCTGTCGACGTATATATACGTTTATACATGTATTTACACGTCTTTTCAAAAGTTATATTGCCTGCTGTCGACGTATATATACTTTTTTTTATATGTACTTATACATCTTTTCAAAACTGACATTGCCTGGTGTCGACGTATGTATACGATTACATACGTATTTATACGTCTTTTTAAGACTTCCATTGTCTGCTGTCGACGTATATATACGTTTATACATGTATTTACACGTCTTTTCAAAAGTTATATTGCCTGCTGTCGACGTATATATACTTTTTTTTATATGTACTTATACATATTTTCAAAACTGACATTGCCTGGTGTCGACGTATGTATACGATTACATACGTATTTATACGTCTTTCCAAGATTTCCATTGTCTGCTGTCGACGTATATATACGTTTCCAAGGCAATTAGACGTCTTTAAAAACATTGCAGTGTATTTATACCTCTTTACGAAACGTACATTGCCTATTGTAAGCACCCTGCATTGTCGGTCCTTTATTTCTGTGTTATAAACTAGTGTTTAGTGCTATTTTAAAACCAGCATAAATATTTAATATTACGACGTGTTTTTATTGCTTCTGACCGGCATTTCAACTTCAGTCACTTTTCCACCGGCGTAATATAGCTTCCCTCTGCCTTTTCTATAAATATTTTCATGGTAAATGTTCTGATGAACTCTCCTCTATGATATCTAAACTCTGAATTTAAGCGCATTACTTGACAGGCAGAAAGCTGTCATCATTTCACAGTCGAAATCGAACATATAACCGTAAGGTTTATGCTATCAATAAATAATAATGATAGAAATAAATTTTCTGTTATCAAGGTATGAATAAAAAATAACTAAACTCAGACACCGATAAGTATTGAACCTTATTATATTTTATTAATGCGAGAAAACGAAACATTATTTGGTTCAACCAACCATTTAATATGGGAGTAAAGTTCAAAACAGAGAAGGTATTTTTCAAATAAAAACTTAAAATTACTCAAGATATTTTGTAGAAATACGTTTAATATAAGTTAGAGCCGCATCTGCAGTTTAGAAAACTTTTTTTATATAATCGTATCGCCCCAAGCAAGGCATTATACTGCCACT
Source organism: Ascarosepion bandense (assembly GCA_037127315.1). Classification (NCBI taxonomy): domain Eukaryota; kingdom Metazoa; phylum Mollusca; class Cephalopoda; order Sepiida; family Sepiidae; genus Ascarosepion; species Ascarosepion bandense. Next base: position 522,716 of record JBBBDQ010002145.1, read on the forward strand.
GTTGTGCAGGGGGTTACATAGGGGAAAAGTTATGAGAAGGAGTGACAGAATACAGGGGGTGTCAGGAAGCGGATAGGAGAGGGATGAGAATACTACAGAATTGAGATGAGAGTATGAGAAAGAGGATACAAGTTAGTGAGATAGGAGATGACTGTTGAATTTACATTTAAATTCTTGGAGATTGTAGCTGTCGGGGAATTAAGTAAATGGAAGGGAATTCCACAGGTGGGAAGTGCGAGAAAAGAAGCTGATGGAGTAAAATTTACGTTTATATCTTATTGGTTTCACAGCAAAATGGTGGGACTTACTTGCTAATCTTGTGGCTCGAGTAAATTCATATATAGCGGGGCACCAGTGAGCTAAGTTCATCAGAGCAGAAGCCGTGAAAGTACTTATAGACGAGACACAGGGAAGCCAAGTCTGTGACTGTATCCTAGCTGCTAAGTCGAGATAGATCACATTGCAGATTCTCTTTTGAATTTTGTCAAGGACCCCTAGGTGGATAGCAGGAGCACCCGGCAAGATATGGCAGTAGTATTCAATGCACGGGCGGATGGTAGATTTTTATATGTGCAGGATTGTTTCAGCCGGGAAAAACTTCTTGGCCCTGCACAAATTACAGAGAGAGACAAGACGCCAATTAATGCGCAGCAAAATAACGTTAATGAGAAATGTAATGCAGTCATAAAAGCAAATGTCCACTTGACAGACTTTGTAAAACAGAAGATATTGTTTACAAATCAGAAGTACAAGATACAAATGGACAGTGAAAAATATATGTAGGATGAACTGAAGGGAATTTATAAAAAACGATAGTATAATCCCAAATCGACATCAAACTAGAAAGCCTTACAAATTATACCAAGCTAGCCAAACAAGTGTGGATATTTTAAAAATAAGTTCCAAGTATGTAGTTAAATTAAACTTAAAGTTTCATGGCGTTAATGTTGAGGGCAAGGAAACTGTTGCTGGAGATAAGATCTGGCAGGAAAAGAATGGTTTGGGAACGCTGCAACAATTTTGAGCAGAAGAGAATCGAGCATTTCAACAAAAAGCGCGCTATTAACTAGGGAGAAAAAGAATCTGTCCCAGTGCTATTAGTACACTAATCAGTCAGTCATATGCCACACGTGATACACGCTTTGGGCGATCATGTCTCGAAAGAGATATGACTGACTGGGCAGAAGATTATCCCGCAGTAGGTTGCCATTGCTTTCTGCGGTAGACTGGTTGCCAATCTGTCCTATTATTTAACCCATAACTAGAGGGAAGAGACGGATTAATACCTTTCCCAAGGGTATTTGTGCGTAAGTGAATGCAAGAAATTCAACTAGAATTCGAACTCGGCACCCCGATTTCTCGTTTTGAGCCGATATCCAGTGCACCTCAACTCACAGCCATTCACTAATACACTTGCAAAATTTGTGGATATGTCACCCTTTCGGCAGTTGGTTGAAACATTCACGGGAGATTAACAGCAGAGAGGTCAGGTACAAACTCCTGTGAATGCGACTTAGCCATAAAGACCGGCCGGTTACTTGTGCGAGTTTTTGTAGAAGGTTTGTAAGTCTGTTGCGGGATTCCAACATCACATGATTGTACACAAGGACACGCAAGTTTCCAACATAGGTAACACAGATCAACTTTATGTTTGCTACGTGCGTAAGAGAAACTGTGAAACTGAAGCTGACATAAGGTAAAGAACTAAAATTTGATATTTTCAAACTATTGTTCGCATTTTGATTGTTATACATGCGATAACGAACGAGAAAATGCAGCATCGGGAGAGAAATAACATAATAATCAGCTCATACATGATATTCCCTGCCAGATAAAATAATGAACACTTGAAGATGTCCGGAGGATACTAGACTGAAACGTGTCTATACTGCTATCTGTAACAATAAAATATGAGAACAATAGTCTGAATAAATCGAATAAGTCAAAGTTTATTGACAATATCTCATCGAAAATAAATAAATAAACAAACTTACAGAAAAGTTTTTATAAAACCTCGAATTATACACATCCATTAGATTCTAGAGTAAAAGTAGAAAAAGCATTTGGGAAAATAGTAGAATTATAAACATCTTGTCCGGAGAGCTGAACACTCCACACGGTCTGTGAATCACAATTGTTGGGATCGTCCCTCATCGAAAAGAAAAAAAATAGTCGCAATTAGGTGCAAATGTCTATTTTTGCCCCCAGTGGAGTAAGGTCCATTTTTTTTACATTTCTCTATCACTGATATTGAGCACTTTAACCAATAAATATAACATATCGTAAAACTATATTCTTATATATATATATATATATAAATGGTCCTGGGCATGACAGTAAACTGCATCCGGCCTCTGGTTGGAAGGTTGTGAGGAGCTTGAAACCACCTCTTAATTGCTGTTGTTTCCAGGTTCACTCTGACCCGGAGTGATAGCACCTGTTAGGGTCCCAGCTATAGACAAATTGTTAAACCAAAAACTAGGGTCGAAACACTATGAAATTATAAATTATATTATTGTCATTTCGCGCTATCACGCGGTGTGACGTCATAGAACTGCATTGCAAATTTGCGAACTGCGTTTGTTATTTTTTGGTAACTATTTTTTGCTGAGTTTTTTATGTCAACACAAAATAAAATCGTCGCTGATGGTGGATGTAATTGTGTTACCGTCTTAATAACCTCTCTGAAGATGGCTCATGTAAGCCGAAAGCTTAGAACCAAATTAATAAAAAATTATCCAAATGTTGGAGAATTTTTGTCTTTATTTTCACCTGAAATTAAAGCCAAAATACGATGTTTAGAACGGCTCATGATTAAACATAATAGTCATTCATTGTCTCTTATATTTAACAGTATATGTTTAGAAAATTATTTGCTGTCTCGATACAAAAAATTGAAATTATAAAAATAGACTTTTATGGAAATATATACATAAAAATAGACTTTTATTGAAAAATATACGTTTTTGAAGGAAAAATATTACCAACAATACATTTTTGAAGAAAAAATTATTTCCATAACATATTTCTTAAGAAAAAAATTATTCTCAGTAAAACATTTTTGAATACAAAACCAGAAGACATTTTATTCTAAAATAAATAAGAATAAAAACAAAAAAATCGTTAAAATCTGACTAAATCAACTTTTTCACTATAATTGAGCATTAAAAAGAAAAATACCTTAAGACCCCACCTTTTTGGCATTAAACAGATTGATATGCCGTTAAACAAAACTCAAACAAATATATATAAAGTGCAATGAATAAATTGTCGTCTAAATTACGCAAATATAAAAATAACACTTAGCTCTCATTTAAATAGATGTATTTGCTAAAACTACACAAAAATATCTTGAAATACTAAAAGAGTAAAAGTTTTCAATGAAACCGTCATTGGCTTTGATCACGCTCTTTAAACGACTTTAGAATCTTCTGCATCTTTTCTGGATGGGCTTTTTAAGTTGGAGAATGCAGCCATAATTCTTGCCTTCATTTCATAGAAAGTGTTACAAGGAGTTTTGTTGGTCTCCCATTCAATTGCACCCCACACATAATTAACAAGGGGTTTGCAGTCTGAGGAGTTATGTGGCCAGTTGTAAAGGGTAATGTGGCCGCAAAAATTGTCTGACAGCCTTGACCCAAGGCAGCGCTATCTCTTCAAGAGACTTAATGTAGGCCTGCGTATTAAGTCTGAGACCCCGTTGGAGGATGAATGGAGGCCTAACATCGCCATTGCTAGTTATCCTGCCAAACAGCATGATGTTACCTGACTGGATATATCATCAAACTCTTTCCGAGTCATCCGCATTGTCCTCAGTTTGACACATAAACACGCTGAAATGTTCACATTGCAGCTTCTGGCGCAAATGCCAAGCAGTACAGCATGTCATTCCCAAATTTCTGGCGGAGTGAATTGTGTGATGATACTCATTTTCTCACAGTGTTTAACTGGCCCTACTATACATTTCTTTTCATAATCATCTCACCTCAAGCACTGCCACTGGTGCGCAGGGGCTATGTTGTATCGTGTAATGAAGAGATACACAGTGAAATGTAGATAAACTACTTTATTACCAGAGTGGCACAACCAAGAGGTATGTAAAATATTTACAATCTTTCGCAGTAGTAGGTATTACTTCCCGAAGTCTGTGATAATGACACCCCCCGGCTAAACGCACATTGTCTTTTATACATTCAGGTGACAAGATGTCACATGGTACGTGACACGACACAGCAGGTTACATAATAGAAAATTGAAGAGATAGGAGAACAGATCGTAGTAGGTGTCGGAGAGTGTGTAAGAGAATGACAGGAGATGGTAGATTTGTATATGTGTATAATGGAATCAGAAGAGAAAAAAATTACTGGCCTGACAAAAGGACCCGACCTTCCCAGCAGTAGATTTAACTGTTAATTCATTGTAGTCGTTCCACTTAAGGTCAGCTGAAAGAGTGAGGCCGAGGAGGCACAACCTATTGCTTTCAGGGAGACTAGCGTGATCCATGCTGATGGTAGGTAGGAAAGATTGTCTATGGTGGTTAAAGGATAGCAGGTTCGTTTTGGAAGCATTAAAATTAACGAGCCATTTCTTACCCCAGTCCACTACTGACTGAAGGTCTTTTTTGAGAGCAGCAGCAAAGTTTGTTTTGTTAGCCTCAGCAGATTTCTTAGCAAAGCGGGTGTAAACCTATTGCTTTCAGGGAGACTAGCGTGATCCATGCTGATGGTAGGTAGGAAAGATTGTCTATGGTGGTTAAAGGATAGCAGGTTCGTTTTGGAAGCATTAAAATTAACGAGCCATTTCTTACCCCAGTCCACTACTGACTGGAGGTCTTTTTTGAGAGCAGCAGCAAAGTTTGTTTTGTTAGCCTCAGCAGATTTCTTAGCAAAGCGGGAGTAAATGGTGGTGTTGTCAGCGTAGATGCCTACTTGGGACTTGATTACATCAGGGAGATCGTTGATGAAAATCAGAAAAAGCGTAGGAGATAGGATAGAGGCACACCTGCGTTCGTATGATAAGATCTATAAGCAAGCCCGTTCAATAACGCGATTCGATAGGAACAATTTAATGAAGTCAAACAAGCGTCCAGATATACCATAGCGCCGTAGCTTTCGCAGAAGGCCAGCGTGCAACACTCTGTTAATTGCTTTGGAAATATCCAGGGCAACAGTTGGGAGATTTGCCGTTTTTAAGGGCCTGGTATGTGTACTCAGTGATGGTCGTTACCATGTTAGCGGTAGACCTAGCAAATTGGAAGCCATACTGTCTGTCGGAGAATAGGCAGTGGCCTGTGAGATGTTGAACCACTTCAGCATTGATGATAAAACACGGCGCTTTTATTCTTTGTAAAATACAGAAGAAATCAGAGTCTGCAATGTTATCGGTCCTGACGTGTCATCTCGGCTTCCGTGTATCTTTTCTGTAAGTATTGTTATGGCAATTGTTCTGGTGATTTTTTGCCCGACTTCAAGTGCGGTACTAGATTGGCAGCTAGGTTGAACGTGTAGCCATAAGTTCTATTTTAATAATAATTTTCTTGCTCACTTCTAGCCTGTAGAACACTTTTGTTTCCTTGGTAACTGAATGTTTAAACGCAACGTTAATCGTCATCTGTTTCCTTGAATCATAAATTATTGTCCTTTCTTTCAAGGCTTACGGCCATATCACGTTGAATACACCGGTTCTCGCTCGATCACCGAAGTTAAGCAACGTTGAGCCTGGTCAGTACTTCTGGAACCGTTTAGTGACGGATGTGCATTGTGGTGCAGTGGATATTGGCTCAGAAAGAGAAATCGGTGAGCCGAGTTCGAATTCCAGTTGCATACCCTGCATTCACTTAAGCACTGGTACCATTAGGAAAGGTATTAATCCGCCCCTTCCCTCCAGTTATATATAGAAGTGGCATTTAAGTATCTTTAGAGATCCTAGTTTCAATGTTTGATAAGTTATCAAATGGGTTAATAACAAGGGTAGGACTTGGGGACCCTGTTCTTAAAAAGAAATCCCAATGAAATTTGATACTCGAAAAGAAAAAATATTACTAAACACAAAACGTATATAAACACAACAATAAATTGTTGAAAGAAAAAGCTATTACCAGCAATAAATAAATAAAAAAAATTAGTTGGTAATAAATGACCCGCCGATGTTGATATGCCATAAAAACAAAACAACCAACATTTTTTTCAATAACGTTTTCTTAGTTTTTTCCCTCTTACGTCTTAGTGAATTTATCGTTTTATTTGAGGGTGAAATGATTAAAAAATAAATAAGAAATAAAAATATACAATGAAATTTCAGATCAAAATCCAATTAATAAAGACGCGTCCTAAGTTGGAATATTACGACGATCTTTTTCATGGAAAACAGAATTAGAATTAAAGATACGAACCATGTGAAAGAGGTATATATAAAAGCCAGCTCGAAAAGCCGAATACAAATAGATTGGTTCAACAACCTAAAAAGCAAGATAGACATCTGGTTAGCTATTTGCGCATGCGTGTAAAATAGTCTGCCTGTGTCACTGTTTAGCAAATGGCACTGATCTTGCCATTAAAAAGTGGTCGGTAAGACGAAATAACATTTCTTGTCTCTGCTAGAACTGAACTAACATTCAACGTGCGAATGGTCATCAACAATATAATTAAAGGCGGGAATAACATCACAGATGCTTGTGTCTAGTTTTGTCTTGGCACAAATCTCTTTTCCTCTGTCTGTTTGACTATGTCTTTCACGGTCTGTGGGTGTGCGTACAAAGCATTTACGTACGCACGTATTCTCTTTAAAACAAGAGAAAAAAAACCAGACAACAATAATTGGTTTGATGTAAAAGAAAAACACAATGATTATGTCGTCTGTTTGCGAAAGTAAAGTAACTTTGAGACAGTGTCGTCTTTAATTTCTTTTGTATTTTTAATGCCATATATATATATATATATATATATATATATGTGTGTGTGTGTGTGTGTGTGTGTGTGTGTGTGTGTGTGAATTGAGAAGCATTGGCATATATATTAAGGTTTACGACCAAAATTTATACAAATATGATTGTAAAAATGTGAATATATATACACATTTGTTATTCAGATGTGTTGAGCAGTTCTACATTCTTATGCATTTCATACATACATACATGCATACATACACACACACACACACACACACACACACATTAAAATATTTATTATTACTACTGATGATAATATTTAAAAAAGAGAAAATTGAAAAACGGACTAGCTAACGAGTTTCGAACCTCACTCAATCCAGGTTTATAAAGAAATAATTATCATTTTAAGAAAATGGACAAGATATAGTAAGAAAAAATTCTTAAATGGAAATGAGTTGGAGGCCAAATATATGCTCCTTCTGTTTACACAGTTAGGGTTTAAATGATTGTTGAGGTGCTAACTTGAGTGGGACTTACTTAAGAGTCAAAATGCGCCCACACTAGAATTCGCCGCACATTTATGGTTATTTATAAGGTGCGCTTTGCAATAGAAGATCCGTATGTGTTAGTCAGCTTGTTTGACGAGGAATAGATCTAATTATAGATTTTTGGAGGTACGTGTTGTTTAATTCTGGCATCTATTCTTTGAGTAGGTCTCCTTATGTAGTGCGATCCACAACTACATTTAAACAAATAAATCAAGGAACTATTATGGTGTGTGTGTAGGGGGTGGAGGGAGAACAGACTTCCGTATAGAAGAAAAGACAGGTTTAGTAAAAAAAAAATAAAAAAAAAAAATCACGAGTGTTGACAACAAAGAACCCAAAAGAATGTATACACCGAGGAATGTATAAACATTTTATCTTAGAAATAAAATTTTAAGATAATTTCAAAACTTTTAGTGACAGTTCTTGAGTTGTATTAGGAGAATCAAACAAACAATAATTTTTGAAAGTATATTTAACAAAATAAGTCCGTGCTCTCTATTAATATTGAACTGATACGTATCAAGAACTAACATAAAGATTTTTGTCAACACATTTCTGCACGATTTCAATCAAGCAACACCAAGCATTATAAAAAAACAAAAAAACAAAAAACAAAACAAAAAAAAACACACACACACACACACTGAACTGTGATATCCCGCTGAATTTTTAAATTACCACGATCTATTTCTTGCAGAAAATTTCTATATTCGTGAAAATAAAAGCAAGTATTATTAAATACTTCCACTTCTGTAGAGTAGTTATTTCTTGTAACAGCCTACTACTACTACTACTACTATATATATATATATATATATATATATATATATATATATATAATTTTCTTGCTCACTTCTAGCCTGTGGAACTCTTTTGTTTCCTTGGTAACTAAATCTTTAAACGCAACGTTAATCGTCATCTGTTTATTGTCCTTTTTTTTCAAGGCTTACGGCCATATCACGTTGAATACAGCGGTTCTTGCTCGATCACCGAAGTTAAGGAACGTTGAGCCTAGTCAGTACTTGGATGGGTGACCGCTTGGGAATACCAGCTTTTGTAAGCGTTTAGTGACGGATGTGCGTTGTGGTGCAGTGGGTATTGGCTCAGAAAGAGAAATCGGTGAGCTGATTTGGAATTCCAGTTGAATACCCTGCATTCACTTAAGCACTGGTACCATTAGGAAAGGGATTAATGCAGTTATATATAGAAGTGGCATTTAAGTATCTTTAGAGATCCTCGTTTCAATGTTTGATAAGTTATCAAATGGTTGACATCTCATTTCATCTGGCAAATGTCCTCATTTTCAGCAATTAATATCTGGATCAAAGTTTTATTCTTAGACATAAAGATTTAATTTTAAGATATAGTTTAATTTTTTCAAAAGAAAATTTTCAATAACATTTTGAACTGTTATAAAATATTCACCTCCAGAACTTTGTCTTAACTTTCCAAATTCATTTTCTAAATAGTGTGTAGAAAATTCATTAAGTATAGCGAAATTACACCCAGTGTTTAGCAAATATCTGCAAACATCAATTAAGCCATTGCAACTCTGTTCAGTGGTTAAACTCGTATCTCTTAATGATTTCATTTTTTATCGTTGCTTTTCTTTAATTCTTTTCGTCATTTTCCAAAAATTAAAAAGAAATAACAGGTGTTCAAGTATCTAAATCCGATATCATTTTTCATTGGAACATTTTTTTATGTGTCAGCATATATTTCTTTGCAACGGACAATTTCCCAAATTTTTAAACATTTTTCAATTTAATTAACTGTTTCTGTAATATCCTCCCAAATTAATAATGGATGTGTCATAATGGCAGCTACAGTTTGTTCACAAAAATATTTTAAACAATGGGAAACATTTTGTTGCTCAAAAGATTTCAGGGTAAACGGCTACATTAGTTTCGACATCTTAACAAATTGAGTTTATTCATACTTCAAAAAACCTTTTACAATTTCCCATTTTGTTCTCATATTTTGCCTTCACCATAAAACAGTAATTCACAAATAAGTTCAGTAATCTATTTGTTCTAATTATTTTAAAAAATCTGAGCCTGATCAAAAAGTAAAAATAAACTTTTTTTAGTTATCCAAGGCTTATGAAAAACAGTGTCAAATCTTTTAAAAAAAATATTAATCGACCTTGTTGTCACGTACAATTGCACTTACTTGACAATTTAATTATTTGATTACATCAGCAATATATGAAACTTTGTTATATAAAAAGTTACCTGTAATTTTGCAACTGAGACGAGTTTAATTAAAGATTTTGGTCCACCATTTAAAAAATTTGCTATGATTTCCAATGTTATTTTTGGTAATCCCTCAGAATTCTCACTCCCAAACCAAATAAATTTTCTCTATGATATTGTAGAGTAACTTTAACATACACTTTATCAAATAAAGAATGCACTTTTTCTGATTTTCAGATATTTTGTTAAATATATCACCAAGAGCATTAAAATAAAATAATCTAATTTTGAGGCTTTTGGTGTCAAAGCTGATAATGTTCTCTCACTGAGAAACTTAAAAATAATATCCTAAAGTCTGTTATATAATCACCGAGATGTACCAAAATATTCAAATGCCCTGACAAGAGTATCACAATCATAAAATTTGTCTTAATCTTTTGTCGTGACATAATATTAATATGTTAGTTTAAAACTTTTTCTTATCAATTTTTTTCACTAAGATAACGAATTGCTTCATTGATTTGTGACCATTGTTAAAACATTGATATTTCACTTCTTCAGAGAGAAAAAAATGTGATCTTACTTACCAGCATGTTAACACTAATGTGTCAAGTTTTTTCGAAAGTTTTAATTAAAAACATTAGAATACCCCCAGTGAAAAAAATGAATGAATAACTGATATTTTGAATTATAGCATGCAACTGCTGACATAAAATTTTGTTAATAAATATTCTAATACAAACATTCAAAAGTGAGGATTTTGTCCTTTTCTTGAACTGTGCCAAATCGTCATTTTACACATTTCGCACAGAATCAGAAGTTTTATTTGTTGTTCTTGGTTGTGGTTGAGGACTAATAAATAGACTTAGTGGTAAATGATCAAATACTGATGGTGGATTTCTGCATGGTACATTTCGTCTGGAATATGCGTTGTGGTGCAGTGGATATCGGCTCGGAACGACAAATCGGAGAGCCGAGTTCGAATTCCAGATGTCATGTTACACAAAACAATAAGGGACTCAATTTTGACGTTTACAGAAAGGCTATCAATAAAAGTAACCTGATAATTTTCTATACAAACCATTCCTCTAAAATTAAATCTAGTATAATTATAGGTTTCTATTTAAGAGCATTAAGAATTTGCAGCCCCCAATATTTACGCAATGAAGAAACATATATAGAAAACACTTTAAAAATCTGCAATATACATATCACTTTATCCGCAACTCAAAAAGAAAGATACATAAAATACACAACCACAACAAAAATAACGTCATTCGCAATATTAAATCAAACAAAACCAGTACATAATGCTGCCTACCAATTCCATAAAATCCATTATCTAGAACAACTCACCCCATTTAAACAACACCTAAATAGTCACAACCACTTCCAAAACTATTATAGATACAATCAGATCTAAAAAAAAAATGTCACATTAATAACTCAGAAGTAGGCCTATATAAAAAAAAATGGTGCCGAAATTGTTCCATTAGAGAAACACACAGAAAAAAAAACTATCTATGAACACAACATCCTTGAGAAAGCCTCTATCGAATATTACCAAAATATTAATCTGCGCCCCGGATTTCTCCCATTCATAATAGAACTAACACTTTCCCAAGACAACTTATACAACAAACATAAAAAAATTAAAAAGAAAACTGTTAATTTCTATCATTTCAACATCTTATAACAACATACTGCACATGAAAACATTTTGTTCTTGTTTGAAAAATAACGTTATTTTTATTTAGTTATTTTATAATGTTTAATATTTTCATTTGACCTTATGAATGTTTATGAGCGTTTGTTTTAGTAACCAACAAATTTACATTGGTCAAAAACCAAATTTCTTTTGTCATGAAGAGTTAGACCTGATTTAGTTTAATTTTGGGGTGCTGAGTCCTACTCTGGTCTCAGATTTGCACCAATCACATTACATTTTTCGGATATCAGTATACGATATTTTTATGCGTTTTGCAGAAAATAATCATTTTCAGCACAGTTTTAAAACTTTTTGGCTGTACACTGTCATATGTAGGGTGACAAGTTTTTAATAGGCTGAATACATCTCTTAAAATAAATTAATTTGTATATTGTATTATGTCACATTTATTTATTTCTGAGTGGCTGGATAGGACAGATTATAATGACAAATTTCAGTGAAAGAATACTAACAAGCAATGGATTCACAGAGAAAAATCAGCTGATCATGTAAGACACAGTACAGATAATATAGCATATACAGAATTTTCAGATATATGTTATATATAAAATTCATTTGTGCCTTCATTTTGTAGACTATAAAATAACAAGGAGCACACATTAACAATGTTTTGAATAGACATTAATTCCTGTTGTTTTTTTTTTTTAATCATATCACTCCAAGCAAGGCAGTAACGCCACTGATGTGCAGGGGGCTACATAAGAGTGGAAAAGAGAAAGCCGGAAACCACATCCTAAACAGGAAACAAGGGATGAGCCTCTTCACCTGTTCAATAGATGTGGGTGGAGTGTGAACCGGGCGATAGTTTAGTCTATCTACTCCAATTCTGACCAGGAAGTGAATTAGGTATTATTATCTGATCCTATCCAGGAACTGATTTATGCATTACTTACCGATTCTAACCAGGAAATAATCTGAGATTATTTTCTAATTAACAGCCAATTAGAATTGAGCACAAATTCTTATAAAAAAAAACTCTTGTCCTGATACTGTATTGATTTGCTGTTTCTTGTTAGCACATTGCAGTGTAAAGTCCAGCAGCTATGGCTTCAACATCTCAAAGAAAGGAGTGCTGTAACGATCCAGCTATCTTCTGCTTTATATGTAGAAACTTCACTTTGCAGGATCAAAGATGTAACAATAATAACTTTGTCAAGAAAGTGTATCTTACCTACTTTAAAGTATTACTTGGAGATCAGGACAAATACTGATCTCCTTACAAAGTTTGCAAAACCTGTGTAGAAAATTTGCGGTCATGATCGCAAGGGAAGAATAATAATCTCACGTTTGGTAGCCAACGGTTTGAAGAGAACCAACAAGCCATTTGGATAACTGCTACTTCTTCAATGTCAATGTAAAAGGTTTTAATAAGAAAACTAAATAACAGTTGAAATACCCAAATATTTCATCTGCCATTTCACTAGTTGCACACCGCGAGAAAATACCTGTGCTTGTATTTACTGAGCTGCCAGAGATTGATGTTGAATCCTTCAATTCGCCTTCTTCTACAGACAAAAATGATCAGACTGATATTTTTAAGCCATCCGATGCAGATTGCGATAAACGTTCTTTGTTTAATCAGAATGAATTGAATGGACAGATCAGAGATTTATATTTGCCAAAGGAGTCTGCTGAATTGTTGGCTTCTTGATTAAAAGAGAAACGAGACTGTTGAAACCTGGAACAGTTGTCTTCTTTTATCGCAATAGAGATTTTGAACTGCGGAAAATACTTCCATTCAGAGGGTCAGCTTGTTTATTGTAACAATGTTAAAAGACTTTTGTAATGAAAAAAGTATTCTGTAAAAATGAAAGAAGCGTATGCAAACACCAATATTCTTCTGGAAATGATTGGAATACCATGTTCATAAATTGGTAATTTGTGTAGTTTTGAAAATGGTACATTTTTTCTTGGTCAACAGGGTGGTTACACAAAGTACACCTGTTTCTTGTGCTAATGAGATAGTAGGTCTACAGTGGATCACTGGGTAAAGAAAGAATGGCCACCAAGAAACAGGTTGATGCCTGGAGATAAAAACATCATTAATCAGCTTCGGGTTGATAGGAAAATATTGTCTGCATATAAAACTTGAAAAATACATCTGCATATATTTACTAAGCTGCCAGAGATTGCTTTTGAATTCTTCAATTCGCCTACTTCTACAGAAGAAGGTGATCAGACTGATGTTCTTAAACCATCTGATGCAGAATGAGAGAAACTCTCTTTGTTTAGTCAGCCTGAATTGACTGAAATGATTAGAAATTTATATTTGCCAAAGGGGTCTGCTGAGTTGTTGGCTTCTTGATTAGAAGAGAAAAGAAACTGTTGAAACTGGCACAGCTGTCTCCTTTTATCGTAACAGAGTTTCAGAGTTGTGGAAAATACTCCCATCCAGATGGTCAATTTGTTTATTGTAATTATTTTAAAGGACTACTTCTAACTTTGGGACTGCATGTGTATGAGTCAAGTCAGTGAAGACTTTTAATGATAGTTCTAAAATAGGCTTGAAATGAGGTTAACTTCATAAAGGAAATAAGTATGTCCCAATCCCAATGAGATATACTGTAAAATGAAAGAAGCGTATGCTAACATCAAGATTCTTCTGGAGACGTTGGAATACCATGTTCATGAATGGGTAATTTGTGTAAACTTATAAATGGAAAATTTTCTTTTTTGGTCAGCAGGGTAGTTATACAGAGTATCCATGTTTCATGTGCTACTGGGATAGTAGGTATACAGTGGATCACTGTGTAAAGAAGGAATGGTCACCAAAAACAGTGTGATGCCTGGTGATAAAAACATCATTAATGAACCTTTGTCTGATAGGAGAAATATTGTTTTCCTCCACTGCTTATAAAACTTGGTATAATGAGGTAATTTGTCAAAGAACCTGATCAGGGTGGATATTGCTTCAGCTATGCATGCTCAAATTTTCCAGCTCTCAGTTATGAAAAGAAAAATGCAGGGATATTTGATGGATCTTATATTAGAACCTTTTTCAGTGATCCACCCTTTGCTGAAACAACGAATATGGAAGAAGTTAAAGCTTGGAATGCATTTTCTGATATAGTGCATAATTTTCTTGGAAGCACGAGAGCTGACAACTACCAAGGAAGTGCTATTGAGTTTGCAAGCATTTGGATTTTGAATGAGCATCAAGGTACATTATTTACACAGCGAATTGGACAAGTATCCAGAGAACCTAGATAATATGAATTAAGAACAAGTTGAACGCTTTCATCAAGACATTTAAATATAGGACGAACGTTACCAAGGTAGAGGGGATTCAAGTCCAATGGCAGATTATTACTGGACTTTATGCGAGATGTTCCCGGAGTTCTACATCAAAGATCGACACAGAGGAGGGAATTTATGCCATAGAGAGTTGCAGTTGGAGTTTTGTTTAACGGCATATTTTGTGGGTTATTTAATGCCAAAAAGGTGGAGTTTTAAGGTATTTTTTTACACCCGATTTCCCACCCAGAACTAAGGCTCAACTAAATAGCGTCCACATTACACCCTCGCTGGTCGCCAAGATAATTGCACAACTTGAACCACACAAAGCGAGCGGCGGTGACGGAATCCCAGTCATAGTACTGAAGAAAAGTTCCCCAGAACTCTCCTCTGTCCTCTCTAAACTCTATAACCTCTGCCTATCTGCTTCCTGTTTTCCTGCCTGTTGGAAGTCCTCCTGTGTAGTTCCTATATTTAAGAATTCTGGCGAACCCTCAGACCCCGCCAATTACCGTCCTATTAATCTCCTTCCGATCTTTGGCAAAGTTTTCGAAGCCATTATCAACGCCGAGGTGGTTCAGCATCTCACGGCTAACAGGCTTCTCTCTGACAAACAGTACGGGTTTCGCTTCACCAGGTCTACTGCTGATATGCTAACGACCATTACCGAGTACATATACCGGGCATTTGACAAGAATGGCGAAGCCCGAACCGTTGCCTTGGATATCTCCAAAGCGTTCGACAGGGTCTGGCATGCTGGCCTCTTGTGCAAACTGCGGAGCTACGGGATAACTAGGCATCTGTTTGACCTCATCCAGTCATTCCTCTCTAACCGCACATTGAAGGTGGTATTAAATGGGCATGCCTCCCAAAACTACCATACGAACGCGGGCGTCCCTCAAGGTTCTATCCAAGGTCCCACGCTCTTTCTGATCCACATTAATGATCTCCTCGACGCCATTAGATCCCAAGTTGGCATGTATGCCGGTGACACAACAATCTACTCTCGCATAGATCAAAAACCAGGTGTGGACGACAAAGTGAACCTCGCTGCCGTACTTGAAAAGGACCTCCAATCCGCAGTGGCCTGGGGTAGGAAATGGCTAGTAAATTTAAATGCCTCTAAAACAAAGCTGTTATCAACTAACCACCATAGACAATCGTATCTACCTCCCATTAGCATGGGACAGGCTAGCCTCCCAGAGAGTAAAATACTACGACTCCTTGGCCTTACACTTTCGGCGGACCTCAAATGGAATGACTATATCGAGTCCATTGCCAAATCTGCTGCTATTAAAGTCGGCTCTCTGTGCAGGGCCCGGAAGTTTTTCCCACCTGAATCTATTCTGCACATATACAAATCTACCATCCGCCCGTGTATTGAATATTGCTGCCATATCTGGTCGGGTGCCCCTGCTGCTCTCCTTGGGCTTCTTGACAAAATACAAAGGAGGATCTGTAACGTGGTTGATACTGACTTGGCAGACCGGCTGCAACCACTCTCTCACCGGCGTGATGTAGCTTCCCTGTGCCTCTTCTACAAGTACTTTCATGGCTTCTGCTCCGATGAGCTTAGATCACTGGTGCCGCCTAAGCACGAATTTACACGAGATACTAGATTAGCAACGAGGTCCCACCCTTTTACAGTTAAACAAATAAGATGTAACCGTAAATTCTACTCCAACAGCTTCTTTTCTCGCGCTTCCCGCCTGCTACAATCTCCAGGTGTTTAAATGTAGGGTCAATAGACACCTCCTATCACACTAACTCCCAATTATTCTCAGAACATTCTCATTTACCCAACCCTCATTCTCGGTATCCTTACCCGCCTATCACCCACCCTCTGACATTTCCTATATTTAACCATTCTCGGTATCCTTACCCGCCTATCACCCACCCTCTGACATTTTCTATATTTAACCATTCTCGGTATCCCTACCCGCCTATCACCCACCCTCTGACATTTCCTATATTTAACCATCCTTTTTCCACTCTATGTAGCCCTCTGCGCAGTAGTGGCAGTGACATGCCTTGCTCGGGGTGAAACGCTTATAAAAAAAATATGTTCGGTTATAGTGAAAAGGTTGATTTAGTCAGATTTTAATGAAAATTTTGTTTTTATTCTATATTTAGAAAACTGAAAATGTTCTAGTTTTGTATTCAAAAATGTTTTGCTGGGAATAATTTTTTTCCTTAAAAAATTTGTTATGGTAATAATGTTTTTCTTCAAAAATGGATTATTGGTAATATTTTTTCTTAAAAAATGTACATTTTCTATAAAAGTCTATTTTTATGTATATATTTCTATAAAAGTGTATTTTTTTATATTCATAGAGTTTTGACCCCCGTTTGGGTGTTAACTACTTGCCCATAGCTGGTACCCTAACAGGTGCTACCACCCCGGGTCAGAGTGGATCTGGGTACAACAGCAATTAAGAGGTGGTTCCACACAACCTCCCAATTAGAGGCCTTGCTGCCGGATGCAGTTTACCGTCATACCCAGGACCATGTCATATAGAAGCTGTTGGAATAAATTAACTTTTTGTCCATATTTTCTTATCATTAAAATTTAATGTTTACTTACTTATGTACATTACATTGTTAACTTGTAGACGAAATGCGTCGGCTAAAGCTAATTATAGTTTTCCTTTTCTCTTTTTTAAAATGATATTGTCCCCCCACCCACCAAGATTATAACTGAGAAAATTTACACATATGAATATATGTATGGCATCCATAAGATAAGTGTATGACAAGGCTCCCTTCCTGAGTAATCTTTGCAATCGAATTTATCTTATGTTATGTTAATTTTCAACATGCGATCACATGTCTATCAATGCAGAAAGCAAAGATGTTAGTTTTTCTGTAGTTTTACGAACGCTCATAAATATATGTCAGGCTAACTGAGAACCAAGTTTATGTATGGACAACTCTAACTGATGCAATTTAATATGTAATAAAACGAAAATGATTAAATATTGTTGTTGTTGAATATTCTTATAAAATGTAGTTATTATTTATGTTATTTTAGTTCCAGAAATTAGGTTATGTGTGATATATTTTATATAATAGAAGATTTTGATTTTCAGCAACTTTCTTTAATTCTTCTAAATTTGTATAGTCTAAATGACAATTTTTGCCTACACACGCCTACACACACACACACACACACACACACACACACACACACACACACACACACACACATATATATATATTGTTGTGGGGTCTCCCCTTTTTACATAATAAACTCGTCTAGATTATACATATACTCCTGCATAGAAGCAAGACGTCAGTTATTGTCAAATAACGGCAGACATCGAGAGATCCGCGAGATAACGTTAGATCCCAGAGATAACGAGAGATACAGCGTCAGTAGTTCATAGTAACTCTTAACTCCACTCAGCAGAATATTATTAAACAGCACCGGTCAGTTTCCTACGTGGACTTACTAAACATACTCCGGCTTCACTTCAGAGACATTTTATTTTATCCGGCTTACTAACTGTATTCCTGGATTACTAACCTGCGTTCAAGTTTGTATTCTTCACGTTTAATATACTTATTTTTCTATCTCAAATCCTATTTGTTGTTTTTTTTTTATTTTGTGTCGTTCCCATTTCCGGGATCCACAACATATATAGATATATATTAAATTGTGATAATTTTTAGCGACAAGGTTTTTTTTTCAATGGTTTTACTCATAAAAAGTATTCGTGTTCTGGCAGGCAGGATTTTATTGTAAATTGTTCGATATCGGGGCGGAGATAGAGCGTTGATAAGCACCTATCTATCTATCTATCTATCTATCTATCTATCTATCTATCTATCTATGTGAGGGGTGGATAGATTAAAGAAGATTTCGCGGCCCGACTCGTTCGCAAAATAAATATCAAACATTAGATTTTGTTTTGGAAGTGTTTCTTGTGATTAGAAACACCCATATGCGCGTGAAGACCATTTGTAACGTATGCATTAATCTTTAAATATGTTGATAACTGGTAACGGAGTCTTGATATTACTTGGCAATCATTGTTGACTTTACTGTGCACGCATGCTCAGTTAAATTAACTAGTGTAGTCCTTATCCTTTCTGTCTTTCAGTGTTTCTTTCTTCATTTTTTCGTTTTTCCGCTTTCTTTCTTTCTTTCTTTCTTTCTTTTCGTTTTTAATCCCTTCTTTCCTTTCTTTCTTTCTTTCTTATAATGTAGGGAAAGCATAAAGAGGAAAATGAATAAAAATAGAAAGAAAGAAATACGTGTACCGTGTCAATCTTTTCCCCATTAAAAGCACTTGGCTCTAAATCCGTCATCAAGGCTTCTTCTGTTTTTCTATTTTTTTTTCATATTGTCATATTTTTGTTTCGTTCTTAGCCAAAAGAAAAGATGTGCCAAAGACAGAAATTACGGCAGCTTCAAATGTCAAAATATCTTTAGTTGTAGCGGAAGATCTCAAATATTTTCTGTCATGAAACAAGCTAAGGATTAGGTGAAAAACAAAACAAAACAACAAACAAAACAAAAGACCAATAAAATAAGAGAAAATTTAGTTGAGGAATTCGTCGAATACTTTCAAAAAGAAGAATGCCTGAAACGAATTCGACTGTCAATAAACAAAACCACGGCTCATTTAGTTATTTAGAAGCTTTCGGAAAATATATATTTTGTTTTGCACATAAGCATTTATTACTTTTGTATATAAGTGCACACATGGACATCGGCCCATACATATATGCATACACAGACGTACACGCACATTCACATCTAAACATACGCACACACAAATAATTATATATATATATATATATACAAATATATATATGTATATACATATTTGTGTGTGTGTGTTTATATGTGAATGTGCGTGTACATCTGTGTATGCATATATGTATGGGCCGATGTCCATGTGTGCACTTATATACAAAAGTAATAAATGCTTATATATATATATATATATATATATATATATATATATATATATATAACAGAGAGTTACATAATATTTTGTGTTATTTATTTATTATCAGATATTTACAAATAATATATATACATATATTATACAAAGGGAATATATATATATATATATATATATATATATATATGTATTTGTGCGTGTGTGTGCAGGTGTGTGTGTGTGTTTATGTGAATGATTCCATTCTTGTACACATATATGCATTTTTGTTTATGTATACTTATGTATATACTTCCTGCATATTTAAATTTTATTTAAAATATTTTTTTGTTATTTTGTCATCAAATACCTGCATGACCTGTACTCAAACACTTTGCGCAGACATATTCAAATGCCCGCGCTTAAATATATATGGATATATACGTACTTGTATGTGCGTTGGGGTGCAGTGGCTATCGACTCGGAACGAGAAATCGAGGAGCCGAGTTTGAATGCCAGATGAATACCTTGCATTCACTTAGGCGCAAATACTCTTGGGAGAGGTATTAACCCGTCACTTCCTTCCAGTTCTTGGTTAAATAACAGGACAGATTGCCTTCTATAGCTTTGGCTGGCAACCAGTCTACCACAGAAAGCAATAGCAACCTACTGCGGGATAATTTTCTGCTCAGTCAGTCATGTCTCTTTCGAGACATGATCGGCCCAAGCGTTTATCATGTATGGCACTTAACTTACTGATACGTACTTGTATATATATATATATGTAGAATCACCGACTGACGCCAATTCGGTCGGGTTTCAGTCCTGGGTAAAAAGCAATCGGCTGTCTAACCGTACAGATGAGCTGTGATGCAGCGAAACAGATCTGTCTGCGGATGACTATTTACGCTCTCACACCCTGATTGAGCACCCTGGAAGAACGGTAGACTTTGAAAGACAGTATCTACTCTGGTATCTATGCATCGTTCATTCAGCAATGAATTAGAACACTCTCAGCTATTGGGCGTGTATAATGATAATATACACGCTAAAATGTCTGCCTCCTTCTACCGAGCGCTTGTAGCTCAGAGGTAGAATCGCCGACGTGACGCCAATTCGGTCGGGTTTCAATCCTGGGTAAAAAGCAATCGGCTGTCTAACCGTACTGATGAGCTGTGATACAGCGAAACAGATCTGTCTGCGGATGACTATATATATATATATGCATATATATATATATTTCTATTATATATATATATATTTGATATTCCACACCGACTTCGGCATTTCATCAGAAACACGCAACGGACGCTTCTAGTTTAAATTTTAAAATCATTTGTTTCTGATGAAAGGCCGAGGCCGGTCTGAAATATCAAATATGTATATATACAAATAGAAATAAATAAATACTGTCAAAAAATAAATTTTTAACTTACAACTTTTTAGTAGTTTTTCCTGCGGTACTCTTTGACATTCACGCCGGTATCTTCAATACGAACATTTCAGAGTGCTTGGCTGTCAATCTGAGGTCAGTCCGGAGGATTCGGAAAGAGTTAGATGAGTTAATGGTGATTACGAAAATGTTTGGAGGGATCATTAGTGACTGCGACGTTATGTCCTCATATGCTTCCCACGTAATATCAGAATGAACACGGAGGCCTATATCAAATACCTTGAGGAGGTAGCGTTGCTCTTGGTCAAGAGGTTGGAAACTGTTTCTGGTAACAGGACGCTGCACCATGCCACAAAACAGGAGAACACAGTTTTAAACAGGCGCCGTAAATTTCTCGGCTGGTCCCATATCCCAAATTCCGGCCTATTGAGCAAACACATTATTTCTCCTTTGTCAGGCGGAAAATATATCAGCAACTCCACGTCATTCTTAGATTTAGTCTTTCTTTCTTTCTTTCTTTCTTTCTTTCTGGGTATGTTCATATCTATCTATCTATCTATCTATCTATCTATCTATCTATCTGGGTCTGTTCATATCTATCTATCTATCTATCTATCTATCTATCTATCTATCTATCTATCTATCTATCTATAATGCATTATCTTTAAAAGGAATTGTTTCAGCATTTGTATGTTTCTGCGTTTCAAAATTTATTAACATGTCGATCGATAATCTCTTTTACGATGGTTAGGTATTCTTTATTTATCTTTTCCGATGTGTAACATGGTATTATTTTGTTATTTGAGGTATTTAAATCTACAAGCCAATTTTTCCCAATTCAGCAGTTAGAAATTGTTCAGCTTAGAGATCAACTGAAAGAAGGCTCGGATCATCTTGATTTTTGGGAAGTTGGTTGCTTGGTTGATTTTGTTGAGCGGCATATCCACATCCATAGGTTATTTAATGCCTTATTTAATTACTACAAAAACGTATTCTTATATTTTATATGTTGCATTGATTGTCATTTTGCTATAAAAGTGTATTGTTGGTCATTTTATTATAAAAATGTACTGCTGATTTTTGATTGGGGTTTCACTCTTTTTGTCCATAGTTAGGACTCTAACAAGTACTATCATCCGAGGTCAGGATAGACCTGGGAACAAAAGCAATTAATTTCACGCATGTCAAAACTTCCAACCTCCCGATCAGAGGCCTTGCTGCCGGATGTAGTTTATCGTCATACCCAGGATGAGATTTTTGTAAATTAGACCATAAACTGTAATCTAATCCCAATGATTTTTAAATTAACTACTGAGAATGTACTTTATCTTTCATTGATCCTGATATCAAGACCTAATGACCAACAATTGCCTCTTATAATCCATCACTGATCTCCGAACACAGAAAGAATGGAAAACTTTGAGAAAAGTTTTGGATATTTGAGGTTTGCATTCACTTTATCCATGCAATGGATATTGTTCGATATCACTGAGAGAAGAATAGCACTATAGATAATCAATTGTAAAGCTATTGACTGATATAAGTCGGGTTTGGAAAATGCCGGGCGTCATGTGGTATCAGAGCCATCCCAACTCGGTATACGAGATCTGTCTGAAAAGTAACAGGACTAGTGTAACAAACAATTCCAAACAACAAACTACATGGTTTCCCCTTCAAAGTAACCCCCATTCGAGTCTAATCACCCTTCTATGGAACATCTCTATGCGCTGCTGAAAGGATTCTTCTTGGATGCCTTCTGGCCCCCTCTTGATGTTCTCCATACCTTCAAAATTGATCACCTTGATGATATACTTGAACTTGGCAAAAGAAAAAGTTATGGGGAGCAATTTCAAGTTTTTCCAGCATGATGGGTTTATTCTCGGTCAGAAACTGCGGGATGCTCGTTGTGAGTAGGTGCATTGTCGTGGTGAAGCAGCCACGATTTGTCACGCCACAAAAGGAAGTGAAAAAAAATGCAAGAAAGCTAAGATTACAGTTATATACACTCAAGATGTCATGTTAGATGATAGGACAGTTCGCTTATCCCTATTTTCGCTCAGACTCATACAGTACACCAAGTCCTATATATATATATATATATATATATATATATATATATAAAGGGAAGATTCGGAGATTTACGAAATGGATTCAACAACCGACACGTTTTAATTTATTAGGTTGAACATTGTTTTTAATAAATATTCGTATCTGAGTAGTTAGTCTGTTTTTAATTATACAGTATACGTATATATATATATATATATATATATATATATATATATATCTACCGGTGTAAATATATTTAACACATATTTTCCTAACAAAAATTTTCAAAAATATTCAGGCCGGTATATATATATATATATATATATATATATACAGTTTAATTAAAAACAGAATATATACTCAAATACTAGTACCTATTAAAAATAATGTTCACACACACACACACACACACACACACACATATATATATATATATATATATATATATATATATATATATATATAGATGAAATGTAAAGGGGAAACAGCCATTTTCAACATGTCAGTTTAAGACATGCATTGTCAACCCCGTTTAAGCAAAGAATGAAAAATTCTAATGCAGGTGATTTGTCACTAAAGATTGAAGAATAAGGTAATTGTTGCAATTTATATTTATTTTAAGCTATTAGGCGTCCTTACCTTGCCTATCAGCTTCCACTTTATCTGTGAATTTAGGTTATTTTCTTTTTGTTATAGTGGAGCATACTGCCATCCCCGAGAATGGCATGCTCTAGACTATAAAGGAAGAGGACAAGCAGTACGTGCCCAACGTCTTAGGCGAAGGCATTCTCTATTTGATAGTGTATTCCGCTCCTACTCGTTGATTGCTTACCTATATCTAAATTTGTTAATTGTACATTAGTACAATAAATCCGTTATATCGTATTCCTGTATCGAGTACCATTATTCCACTAATCTTTACACTGATATTCCTTTCCGGGATATATCACTTTTAATTCCCAGTATTTTCGGGAAAGGGCTGTTTGATATTTTAAATTAGGGTTAGTGAAAGAATGCCTGTGGGTATAAAGCCGTTGCTTTCAAATTCCCGCCGAAATTCCGATATAAACATTATATTTCTTCTTATTTTCCTTAAGGTAGATATTAAAATCATGCATATAAATTGAAAAAAGTTGAAAAGAATTGTAACATTGTAAAAAAATTACAAATAAAATCGAAAATAATTAAGAGTAAATTATGATCGAACAAACTGAATATTACATATAAAAAAAGATGTGTAATGTAATCGAAACTGACTTCAGGGATTTTTTTCACCGACGTGCCTTGGCTTTCCTCTGTTTTTTTTACAATTATTTTCATGGCAACAGTCCTGACGAGCCCTGGCGCACCGTTACTGACTTCCGTGGTTCGCTGCTGCTGCTGCTGCTGCACGTCGACCGCCGTTTTGCCGTTTGCCGTTGCAATTTCCGCTGCTACCTCTGCCGATACCGCTGCCACCGCCGAGACCGCCGCCGCCGCCGAGACCGCTGCCTCTGCCGCCGCCGCCGAGAACGCTGCCTCTGCCTCTGCCGCCGCTGCCGAGACCGCTGCCGCTTCTAAAACCACTGCGAAGCATAGTCGATAACAACGAGGATGTGCGTTGTGGGGCAGTGGATATCGACTCGGAACGCCAAATCAGGGTGCTGAGTTCGAATTTCAGTTGAATTCGTTGCATTCACTTACGCACCTTGGGAAAGGTATCAATCCGTCTTTTCCTTCTAGTTATGGGTTAAATAATAGGACAGATTGGGATCTATAGCCTTGGCTGGTAACCAGTCTACCGTAGAAAGCAGTGGCAACCTACTGCGGGATAATCTTCTTCCCAGTCAGTCATGTCTCTTTTGAGACATGATCGCCCAAAGCGTGTATCATGCATGGCACTTAACCTACTGACTAGACTGGCATTTCAGTCCCACCCATTTATTGTTGAAATAACTAAATGTAACCGTTAGTTCTACTTCAACAGTTTCTTTTCTCGCACTTCCGCTTCTGGAACTCTCTTCCGTTTACATGCTCTCCTGATAACTACAATCTTCAAAAATTTAAATGCAACGTCAATGGCCATCTTCAACCTTCTTGAAGTGCATTCATTCTTTGTCATTTCCTCAGCCCCCACTGTATTCCTATACTTAAGTGTTTTCTTTCACTTTCACGTTAATTTTTACTTCCTGTAAACCTCCCCCAGCCTGCTAAAGGCTTTCCTACCTTGCTTGACGTGAAATGATTATAAAAAAGACTAAATCGTAAATTTTCACTATCGGATCATCAGATTTCATGAAACATCATGTAAGACACTTGCAATCCGATGATTCAATTGTGAAATTTTACTAGCTCTCAGTTTTTATCCAAAAGTAAATATTTCTTGTAAATCGATCTGATACATACATACTTATATCTAAATCTAAACTTATTTATAATTTTTTTTTCAGCCCTTTTATTTTAGTTTTTGCTTCGGGTTTGGCTCTATGTAGGTATAAATGTAGTTCTTAGTCTCAGCCATGATACTATTTACTCAGCGGACTTATTTAGCCTTCAAAATTCAGTTTATGACGAAAAAAAACTTATTTTTAAGTTTTTATTCAAAAGTAAAAAATTTCCTGTAAATCGATCTGATATACTTATATCCAAATCTAAATTTAAATTTATTTATAAATGGAACCTTGTCTCTGTGTGTGTGTGTGTGTGTGTGTGTGTGTGTGTCTATGTGTGTGTGTGTATCCGTTGCCTATAGACTTAGAAACGGCTGAACCGATTTTCTTGAAAATTTGCGCAGTTGTACTATAAGCGTCTGTGAGTGTTCTTAGCTAGGTTTTGTGTCGAGGTACCCCCGATAAATATCGAAAATCGATAATCGAAAAAATCGGGTTATAGAAGGAGTGGTCCGATTTTAATCAAATTTCATACACTCATAGACAAAGACATAAGAAACGATATTCAGAAGTTTCAATGTTGCAGTTCTTACAATAGTGCAGAAAAGCGATAATATATATATATAAAAGGTAAGATGTTTGTGTGTGTGTGTCCGTTTATCTGCCTGTATGTCTGTATTTTTTCAGCACTTTTATTTAATTTTTGCTTCGGGTTTGGCTCTCTGTAGGTATAATTGTAGTTCTTAGTCTCAGCCCTGATACTGTTTACTCAGTGGACTTATTTAGCCTTCAAAATTCAGTTTACGACGAAAAAACCTATTTGATATCGATACCAGGAAATCAAAATTTGACTTACATCCATTCATTTTTCTTTCAGTCTACGGTTTCGCTTTAACTGGAAACAACTATTGCTTTTTAGTCTTTCGTGCCAACGTCCAAAGAGTCTGAGCTCCAGGACCATGGATTAGTTTTAAAGCTTTCATTACATCCGAGCAACGCCGGGTTAAACTACTAGTATATTTCTAAATGTATTCTTTTTATCCGAAATTATTTCTTTATTATTATAAGGGTTATTTTTGTGCGGACACATTTTTCAGTGGCTATTCCTGTTTTATTTATTTATTTTTTATAAGTTAAATTAATAATTGGCCTAGATTAAGAGGTCCTACGAAAGGAATTTTTACCTCCGACAGGAATCAAACTCGTATCTCCATTTCAATATGGAGAACCGTTTCTAAGGCCGAATCGTGTTTTTAATAATTCAGTTAAAGAGACCGTGTTCATTGAGTGAGATTTAGATTAAATATATAACTAAATACACACTCCGTTAAGCATAGGTAGTAATCAAAGATGAATTTAAGAACTGAAAAAAAAAAGAAGAAATTTAAGGACTGGAAACTGTCTGCAACTGATGTAGGCCAAAGAATATACTACTCGAAACTTTGTAGTAAAAATAAATAAGACAACAATAGTCTGAATAATATACAAAATAAATGTCATTGCAGAAGTTTTGCAGACGGTATTTATCTCATAGGAGGTAATAATAGATTTACACTTTAGTATTAATGTCATTGCAGAAGTTTTGCAGACGGTATTTATCTCATAGGAGGTAATAATAGATTTACACTTTAGTATTAATGTCATTGCAGAAGTTTTGCAGACGGTATTTATCTCATAGGAGGTAATAATAGATTTACACTTTAGTATTAATGTCATTGCAGAAGTTTTGCAGACGGTATTTATTTCATAGGAAGTAATAATTGATTTACACTTTAGTATTAATGTCATTGCAGAAGTTTTGCAGACGGTATTTATCTCATAGGAGGTAATAATAGATTTACACTTTAGTATTAATGTCATTGCAGAAGTTTTGCAGACGGTATTTATCTCATAGGAGGTAATAATAGATTTAAACTTTAGTAGTAATGTCATTGTAGAAGTTTTGCAGACGGTATTTATCTCATAGGAGGTAATAATAGATTTACACTTCTGTATTAATGTCATTGCAGAAGTTTTGCAGACGGTATTTATCTCATAGGAGGTAATAATAGATTTACACTTTAGTATTAATGTCATTGCAGAAGTTTTGCAGACGGTATTTATCTCATAGGAGGTAATAATAGATTTACACTTTAGTATTAATGTCATTGCAGAAGTTTTGCAGACGGTATTTATCTCATAGGAGGTAATAATAGATTTACACTTTAGTATTAATGTCATTGCAGAAGTTTTGCAGACGGTATTTATTTCATAGGAAGTAATAATTGATTTACACTTTAGTATTAATGTCATTGCAGAAGTTTTGCAGACGGTATTTATCTCATAGGAGGTAATAATAGACTTACACTTTAGTATTAATGTCATTGCAGAAGTTTTGCAGACGGTATTTATCTCATAGGAGGTAATAATAGATTTAAACTTTAGTAGTAATGTCATTGCAGAAGTTTTGCAGACGGTATTTATCTCATAGGAGGTAATAATAGATTTACACTTTAGTATTAATGTCATTGCAGAAGTTTTGCAGACGGTATTTATCTCATAGGAGGTAATAATAGATTTACACTTTAGTAGTAATGTCATTGCAGAAGTTTTGCAGACGGTATTTATCTCATAGGAGGTAATAATAGCAAGCTTCAGAACTTGACTAATAAACTTGTTGAAAGAGCAGGAGCATATGGAATGGAGGTCATCACTAAGAAATCCACAGTAATGGTGAATAGCACAAATAATAACATCTGTATCAACTTTACCGTGAACGTGAATTTACTGGTGGAAATGTCCAGTTTTAAATACTTAGCAGCAGTCTTGTCTAAAATGGTACTTGAAGCGCAGAAATCTTTGCAGCTATGACAGTGATGGTCACATTGTCAAGAATATGGAAGGTCGAATTCAGCTTTCATGCAAAATAGAGATCGTATAAATTGCTGGTAGTCTTTATTCTCTTATATGAATGTGAAACGTGGACACTGTTGGCAGAAATAGAGAGAAGGATTCAGGCGTTTGAGGATAACTGTATAAGAAATATCCTTGGCATTAAAAATTGGGAACGTGAAACTAGTAAATATGTGTAGAAAAGGATTGAAAGTTTTGTGGGTCACCAGGAACCTCTTCTCGCTAGTGTCAAACGGAGAAAAAGGGCGTGATTTAGACATGCTGCAAGACAGCTTGTCTAAATCAATTGTGGAGGGCACGGTTGAAGGTGGACGTAGGGGAAAACGCCAACGTAAGAATTTGTTGGACTGTCAAGCAGTGAACCAGTATGACTATAACCGTCATTGGAATTTAATCGTGCAACCAGACTGGCAACAAGGTTCCACCCACTTACTGTTAGATCAACTAAATGCAGCCGTCAATTCCACTACATCAGCTTATTTTCTCGCACTTCCCGCCTGTGGAACTCCCTTCCGTATACTTGCTTTCCTGACGGCTACACCCTCCAGGAATTGAATTATGTTTCCATCCTTCTCTTGCCATTTCTTTGACACCCCCTGTAACTGGTCTGTCTTTCTCTTCACTCTCCTCTTGTCTAAAGTTTTACTCTTATGTAACCCCCTGCGCATCAGTGGCGGTACCGCCTTGCTTGGGATGAAACGATTAAATAAAAGAAGTGCTGATGGTTGCCGTTAATTGACAATTTTGGAAGAGAATCATTGTTGCTTCTGCATTACAATCCCCCTACGATTATAAATTCAAAGTGGCGATATGATGATTACTAATGTAATTAAGGTTTGGTGTTGAACAAAGAATGGTCAATTTGAAATGCAACTAAAAGTCCGACAATGCAGTTAAAGTTCAAAGGACGGTATCGAAGAGATTTTCATGCAGATCCATCTGGGCAACTTACAATCTCACGAATTAGAAATATGTTTGCAGCTGATGGTACTGTATACGATATGAACAGGAAGCATTTTGTAAGACCACAGATATAAGTTTACTAGCAGTATAGCTCGGGTGTAATGAATGCTTTAAAACTAATCCATGGTCCTGGAGCTCGGACTCTTTGGACGTTGCCACGAAAGACAAAAAAGCAATAGTTGCGAAACCGTAGACTGAAAGAAAAATGAACGGATGTAAGTCAAATTTTGATTTCTTGGTATCAATATCAAATAAGTTTTCTTCGTCGTAAACTGAATTTTGAAGGCTAAATAAGTCTTCTGAATAAATGGTTTCATGGCTTGGACTAAGAACTACAATTATACGTACTTAGAGCTAAACCCGAAGCAAAAACTAAAATAAAAGTGCTGAAAAAATACAGACATACAGGCAGATAAACAGACACACACACAAACATCTTGCCTTATATATATATATATATATATATATATTATCGATTTTCTGCACTATTGTAAAAACTGCAACCTTGAAACTTCTGAATATCGTTTCTTATGTCTTTGTCTATGAGTGTATCAAATTTGATTAAAATCGGACCACTCCTTCTATAACCGATTTTTTCGATTATCGATTTTCCATATTTATCGGTGGTACCTCGACAC